>VDFB02047144.1:41247763-41267919 GCA_007258455.2 Sequoia sempervirens
CCTCCATGTGAAAACCAAGAAACCCCTAGTCATTCAAAGTTTCCTATACCAAGGTCAAAGTGTGTGCACATGCATTCATTACCCTCCCTTAGTTGCAACAAGAACCAAACTTGGTATGAACAAGCTACGTAAAGATTCATATTCTAAAAGTAACCTGGATAGAGCCTCGCTGCCAGTCAGGTGTCCATAGCCCCGATGAGGTTATCGTTGTGATCCTCCTAAACATAGCTCTACTGCCAGCCAGACATCCATGGCCCCGGTAGAGATATTCAGATCCCCCTGATAAGTTAAATTCAAACCTTTTAATCTCCAATATTTTCTCTTTGTTTTTTTCTTTTCTTTTCTGTTCTTTTCTTTTGATATTTCTTTTCTTTTTCTTTTATTTTGATATTTCTTTTCTTTTTCACTCATTTCATTCAACCTGTGGGCAGTGAAGTCCACACTCAGGGCTGAGAACCACAGTGGCACTAGAACAGAAAATGATTTTTCACCTATTCAGACCTTATAAGGACCTTGTGCAACTTCAGGTATCTTTAATAATTAAAAGTATGAGACCCCAATATATTCCTATTCAAATTGACTAGAAACCCTTTGCCTCAGCATAAGGATAAGTGACATTGGGTAGAGAGTTCATACCACGGTGTCCTGGAAGGATGATTAGAGTTTGTAAGAGAAATACCAAGAACACTAGACCCACTTTGTCACCACTGCCATACAAATGTACCCAAAGATCCCAAAAAGAGAAAGAACCAAGAGCAAGAGCAATGCAAACCAAAGCAAACAAACCAAAGTAAACCTACTCTAACCAAACGAAACAAGTAAAGCAACCTACACTAACTATTTACAAAGCAAGGAGCTGAAAATAGCTCAGGACTGGAAATAATGTTTCAAATACTGCCCATTGATAAGCAATGGGATATCTTCTCCCGTGAGAGTCCTCAAACGAAAGGCATTATCTCCAAGTATTTCAGCAATCTGATATGGGCCAAGCCAGAGTTTATCAAACTTCCCATGGTTCCCCTTTTGATCATGAGGCTTATCCCAGTATAGGACAAGGTCAGAAATCCTAAAAGCCTTAACTTTAGCCCTCCTGTCAAACCACCTCTTAACTACCCCCTGATGTTTGAAAAAATTCTCAAGGGCATTGTCTTGTTTCTCCTCGAGGTGTAGTAGTTTTGTCAACCTAGCCTCCCTTCTGTCCCCTTTATCATAGAACTCAATTAGAAATTGTAAAGTTGGGATCTTGAGTTGGATAGGGAATACTAGCTCCAGACCATACACTAAATGATAAGGAGATGTTCCAATGGATGACTTAAGTCTTGTACGATCTGCCCAAAGGGAAAACCAAAGCTGGGTGTGCCAGTCTTTTGGGTTCTTCTCTAACAGCTTACGTATGACAGTCAACAAGTTCTTATTAGAGGACTCTGCCAAGCCATTACCCTGAGGGTAATAATTGGATGCAAACTTCACAATAATGTCATGATCAAAAGCTCAATTTGAGAATTTCAAAGACACGAAGGCAAGACCATTATCATAGACAATAGCAATGGGGCATCCAAATTGATTAAGAATAGAAGATTCCAAAAAATCAATCACTACATCTGATATACATTTCCTACAAGCAAAAGCTTCAGTCCATCTTGTAAAATAATCAGTAATAGTGAGAATGTATCTGTGTCCTGCAGAAGATGGTGGGTTGATGGGGTCTATGAAATCCATTCCCCACTAAGCAAAAGGTCTTACCTCAATGACCGATTGGAGTGGAAGTGCTGAATACCTTTCTCTCACTGCTGTAGTCTGGCAGGTGTGACAAGTCCGTACATGATGGTGGACATCTTTGAATAGTGTGGGCCAGTAATATCCTACCCTCAAAATTTGATTTGCTGTGGCAATTACAGAACCGTGACCAGTACCATATTTTTCATGAAATTCGTTCATCACTCTTTCAGCTTCCTGTTTCCTGAGACACCTTAAATAAATGCCTTCATGATTTTTCTTGTACAGAACATCTCACTTCAACATGAAACCATCACTCTTTAATCATAGAGCTCATCTCTGAACTACATTAAGCTGATCTAGGATCGTTGGTTCAACAAATAATACACTATATCATCATACCAACCATCTAGGGAAACTTCTTTGATGTTATAACTCTGAACAGTCAATTCAGGGCTTATTTCAGCCATAGTCTGAGTGAGTCCTTGCCCTCTTACCAGCTTCATGGGCTAGATCTCAATGTCATACTCTTGTAGCATTGTCACCCATTTAGCTCTGCACTCCCCTAACTCATTTTGCATCAAAAGTAACTTGACTGCAGGATCCAGGACAATTGCATACACCTTATTTCTGAGGATGTAATGCCTGAATTTCTTTACTGCTCTGACCAAGGCATACACCTGCTTTTCCACACTTGTATATTTCAACTCAGCATCTTTTAACAGTGCACTCATAAAAGCAATAGGATGCTCATTTCCCTCATCAGACTTTTGAGTTAGCATTCCAGCACATGAATGGTCTAAAGCAAATGAATAGATATAGAAGGGCTTGCTGTAATTAGGGCTTACCAATACTAGAGCATCATCAATGGCCCTTTTGATCTCTGCAAAGGCTTCCTTCACTTCCGTAGTCTATTCGATCTTGGCATCTTGCTTCAACATTGCATTCAGTGGTTTAACAATTTTAGCAAATCTAGTAATGAATTTTCTGACGAAGTTGATCTTACCAAATAAGGACTTCATCTCCTTTTTGCTAGTAGGCGGCTGAATCTTTAGTATGGACTCCACTCTCTTTGGATCAATAGCAATTCCCTTTTCTGATATCACATGTCCTAATAGCTTTCCCTCTGTTACTCTGAAAATACACTTTTTTGGATTCAAGGATATGCCAAATTCTCTGCACTTTTGAAATACTTTGCGCAAATCTGAGATGTGATCCCCTCTATTTTTTGAAAAAATAGTCAGGTCATCCATATAAATGATGATGCATTTTCCTATGATATCCTTAAAGGAAATATCCATAGCCCTTTGAAATGTAGCCCCTGCATTAATGAGTCCAAATGGCATCCTCATGTAGGCAAAGGTACCCCACTTAGTTGTAAAAGTAGTCTTGTGTCTGTCCTCATACTGAACCATTACTTGATTGTACCCTGAATAACCATCCAAAAAGGACATCATCTGAGATCCATTAACCACTTGAAGCACTTCATCCAAAGAAGGAACTGGATAGTTATCTTTTTCTGATGATCTGTTTAAATTCTTGAAATCGACACAGAGCCTAATTTCTCCATTCTTTTTCCTTACTGGAACCAGATTTGCTACCCATGTTGAGTGCCTGATAGGAAATATGATTTTGGAAGACAGTAATTTCTGGACTTCTTTCTGTATGAGTGGTTCCAACAATGCATTGATAGGTCGTTGTCTCTGTCTAAAAGGCTTAGCACCTGGCTTCAGAGGTATAGTATGAGTTATGATTGATGTATCATAAGTCTTCAAATCCTCATAACCCCAGGCTACTATATCTAGAAAGTTGTATAAGGCTTCAATTATCCCTTGTCTTTCTTCTGGAGTGCATACCTTGCCAATGGAAATGTTCTTAACATTGTCCTCAGTTCCTAAATTGTGAGTGTCACACTGTCCATTGATTGATTCTTTCTTCGACTCTTGTTCCTGATCTCTGATCTTATCCATATCAAAAATTCACTCCAACTGCACCATTCCCCTTGGAATAGTATTAGACTTTAGATTCAGCACACCTTCTAGATCCAGTTCTGCTTTCTGGGGTTTTGCTTCATCGATGATTTGGGAAGCAAAAATATTTGTATTTGTAATAAAATCCAGAATATGCTTGTCATCTTCAAACACCTGAAAGTTAGTAACATTATCCAGAACTGATGGCACAGGAGTCAATTCTACAGTGAATTTTTTCAATCCTGACAAAGATAAAGGCTGCAAAGTGCTCACTGCCTGAGCCAGAGAATCAGCAGTTTGATTCTTCTGCTGTGGTATCAGTTGGATATTGAAAGCGTCAAATCCCTCGATGAGGTCCCACACTCTATGCCTATAATTAGTCATTCTCCTATCGTGGCATGAATATTGCTTCCTTACTTGCTTAATTACTAACTCTGAATCACCGAAGACTTATAGAATTTTAACGTTTTTCTTAAGTTCCATCAGAAGTCCATGAATTAATGCTTCATACTCTGCTACATTATTGGTACAATGAAATTGAAGCCTATGGGCTGCAAAGAAATTTTTACCTTTTGGGCTGATCAATTCGAACCCTGCTCCAGCTCCATGCTTGGATTTGGATCCATCAAATTTGAGAGTCCAGCATTCAGCAATGGTAGTCTTCATTATAATGTCTTTTGTCTTAACAGTGTTAGAAGATTCCTCAGTCAGTATAGGTTTCTCTCCTTGATACTTCTCTTGAGGGTTATGCACCTTTGTCTCCATAGCTTGGGTTGGATTTAGGTATTTCTGTACTTGTTCTATTGCTGTCTGGCATAAACAACACTCCAACTCTGAATGGGAAGCATTATGAACTCTACACTAATTTGGTAAGAACAGTTCCTCAAAGCTTGTCCTCCTGCCCAGGTGAGTTTGATTTTCAACACACTGCTTGATGAACTCTTGGAAACTGTCCAATAGGTTGATCTGATTATCTTTGAATTCTTCCTCTTCCTCAACTGATTCTGTTAAAACAACTTGGCTAGATCTTGTCCAACATCAATAGACATCATATGTAGCATCAATACCTCCTCTGAGTCTGACTCCTCATACTGAGTTGTTAGCATATAATTTCCCATTCCTACTTCTGATATTAAGACTTTCGTCGAAGTATTTTGGTACTTCGTTATCATGTATTTCATTCTGGGTTCCCTTTCAATTCTAATTTGGTTTGGCACCCCTTTCCAGGGAAGCCACATGTGAGAGTGGTTAGTAGACACATATCCATTGAGAGCCTTAGTGAAATCTCTTCCTAGAATCAAACCATATGCATCAGAGATATCAGCTACCTGAATATTGATAACCTGTTGAACTCTTAGGTCAGAAGCTATCTGCATATGAATCATATTTAATTCTCCCACCACATTTACTTCGGTTCTATCTAACTGAGTCACCTTCTTCTGAGAGTCAGCAGTTGTAATTCCTAGAGCCCTACAAACTCCAAATGGCATCACATTGGTGGAAGCACCAGAGTCTAGTAAACAATTGTGTAAATTCTTACCAAATATACGTACAGAAATCAGAAATGGTGGGGTTTCTGTCTTCCCTTGGAACAAAATTGGCTGAGTATCTACCTGAGCCACTTGATTCTTGTCCTTTTCTTTTCCTTTATCTTCAGGGGAAAAATTAGTCTGATTTTGTGTCTTCACAAGTTGGGAACTAGAAGTCTTGCTGATGTCCTCACCAGAAGGCTTATCCAAAGACATTGAATGTGCATCATAGGTACCTAAAATAGCCTTTCTAATTGCAGGGAACCTTAATAACTCAAATGCTGAAAGATTTACCTTTAATTTCTTGAACTCCTCTGCAACATACGAAGCCATCTGCTCCTCACTCATATCAGTGGAGACCTCCTTAGAAGGTTCCTCTACCTTATCTTTGCCTGCTTGAACAGTCTTTTCCTTTTGTGAGTCAGTTTGAGCTTGTCTTTCCTTTGAAAGATACTGCTTGAAAACATGTAGATAAGATGGATTATTTCTAGCATTAGGATCTGGAGGGGTACTAAAGTTGTTAGGAGGAATAGAAGTGGTGAAAGGTCCCCCAGCCTGTGGACGCCTATGAGGCATGTCTCTCAAACCTTGTCTCTGAAACATCTGCACTTCTTCAACATAATTTTCTTCCTGATCAATGGGGCCATTATCATTCATTGCTTCCTCATTGAATAATCGAGCAACCTCGTCTCCATTGCATATTTGGTCTGCCTTTTCTTCTTGAGAACCAAGTTCCTCTTCTAGTACGTTTTCTTTACTTGTTAGGAAAGGAGCATGATTTAACACTAGCACAGGAGAGTCATATGGTGGGGAGGGAACAATATCCTATCCATTTGCATTATTTTCTACCTCATATTGAAAAATAGAGGCGGCAGTCTGGAATTATGGACATTCTAACTCTGAATGCTGACTTGTCTTATGGAGCCTGCACCATCCTGATAGGGTTGCTTCAGCCAGATATACACCACTGGGAGGTTTGTCTTGACTGACTGGCTGATTTGCAGGTTGGTTGACAATTTGACTAGCTGGTTGATCCAATGGGGTGGGGACTCCTCCATTATTAGGACCTGTATTCCAAGTTCTACTCTGTCCTTTTGATGGCTTTTTATCAAATCCTGATCCACTGCCTTGGCCTCTATCAAAATTCTATCTCCTATCATTATTGAATCCTCTGTCATTATTGTAACCACTGTCCTGATTATATCTCCTGTCATTGTGGAATCCTCTTTCATTACGCTGTCCTATGTCAAAACTTTGCCCTTGTGGAAACTCTCTGTTCTGATTGGATTGCAGACTCTTCTGGGCAGCCTGTAGTTGGCTGTTTTGATTTCTTAAGTAAGTCAGCTCCAGATTTAGCTTTTTTATCTGCTCAGCCATTTCATCAATCCTCTCCCTATTTGGATCTTAATAAGGAAGTTGATTTAGATTACTCTGAGGAGGGGTATGCACCGTAGCAGATCCCATAGACTGATGCAGCACCTCAGAATTCTGCAAATAGGCAGGTAAATTGTTTGATTGTGGCTAATACATAGGCTGGTTAATCTGTTGTTGAGGGAAGTTCGTCATAGGGGAGACCTGGCTCATAGGATGAACAGGGTGTGGTACCAAAGTTAACTGAGGAATTGAATTCATGATTGGAGTATGATTAGGAAGTGCATGGTTTACTGCCTAAACCTGGTTGGGATGTGCAACTGGTCCTAAAGAAGATAATGGCCCTGTCAAATATTGTCTCAAATCTGTGTTGAGGTTAACAGCCTCTGTATAGGCATTAGTTAGGGTAGCTGGAGGATTGGGTCTCCACTTTAGAAAGGTTGTTGTGAGGCTGTCCAGGGCTTCGTAATAGACTCCTAGGGCTGTATTATCATCTAAAACATACGGGTCTTGAAGTCTGGTGTATGCACGGTGGAACCTATTATTGAAACTGGATATTGGTTCATTAACCTCCCTCTTAACTTTGGTGAATTGGAGATATAATTCATTGGCACTGATAGGTATTCAGAACTTCTGTAAAAAGGCAGTTTCAAGATCATTCCAATTAAGAATTGAACCAGCAGGGAGATGGTTGTACCAGTAAAAGGCCTCTTCTCTTAGTGAATAAGGAAACAACCTACAGGCAACATCCTCATGAACAATCCCTCTGTCTTTAAGACAGGTTTGGAAAATCTTTATGTGTTCTTCTTCAGTCCTGTTTGGGTCATTAATATGGAATTTTGAATAGAAATGCTCTGGGTTTTTGGGCATAGCATTGTAGGCATGGAAGAACAAGGGAGATGGATTATTAGCAAGGAAAACCATTGGTAAGAGTGGAGGTGGTGGTTGTGGTTGGTTAATGATAGGCTGGGGCTGTTGAATGGGAACCGCCTTAGGGATGGGTATAGCCTCAACCTCAGGATGTGAAGATGAGAATGATGCTGGTGAAGGGACGGGTGATGATGATTCTCCCCTTTCTCGAGTCCTTCTTGACCTAGTGGGGAATTGTAATTCTTGTAAATCTTCCTCTCCTGTGGTAGATTTGGTATTTCTCCTATATCTTTTAGGAGAGATGGCATTCTAGAAACGATCCAGTGTGCTCATTTAGGCCCTCCTTCTAGCGCCAATCTATTGATGGTGTTTTCTGCATAGCAACAACTCAGACAGAATGCAATATTTTATCTCTCTTGAAAGGTTATTTTTAACAATAAATCACTAAAAATCACCCCAAGGTCTCTCAGATGTCAGGTCATGACAATGCATAAACGACTCAGATAAAATGTGAAAATGCTGGTAATCATAATCGGACCTTACTACAAGCAAACTATATCTTTCAATTTATCAGATTTTGCAATGCAATGATCTCTAATCCTAAATCTAACTAGATAAAGAAATAGCAAAAGATAAGGATGCAAGGATATGATAACATCTAAACTATTCTTAGAATGAACAATGCAAATGACAGATATCTGGAATGGACCAACCTAAAACAACCAATTCCTGCTTAACCCACAATGCAATATCACAAGAACGGTGCAATCTTCTAAGGTATATAGATTTTCAAATCATAGATATTCATCCACAATCAAACTTAAGCACATATAAATGTATGGTCTAGGTTGACTTCACCAGCCTACTACAATCAGATAGTTACTGGGAGTATAGACCAGAGATTGCTAAAAACATTCCAAATATGAAATCATAAACCTCATTCATCAAACTAAAACTAATTTAATTATGAACACTAACCCTAAATCTTCAAGCAATTTGAAAGATATAACAACAAGAACCATGCAAGATAAACCAACACAAGAGATTTCACCAGGAAAACCACAATGTCTTCAATTGTATTAGATCATCAAAATGCTGCAACAATTCCACTATTCTGATTACAATACTTGCTTCAAGAAATTCACAAAATGCTCTAACTTGACTCTATTATCTCTTCTCTAATTTTTTGAACGTTTAATCCCTTTTACAATGAGGCAGGAATTCCTTTTATAGCAAAATTCTCAAGACATGTCGGCCCAGCCAAACAGTTACAAAATAAGAACAACCACCAAAACAAGTCGGCCTTAGGAATTCAAAATAAGGTACACATTAAATGCCGATATATAATCAAGGTCCGCCTAGACACAGTCCCCAATGTAGTCTGGTTCAATACATGCCCTATAATAATAGGGAAGCACAAATCTCAACACAAGCATTAGCTACCGCCTCCCTTATCCTTACTCTGGGCCAATGATTCTTGAACCCTCAAAAATATTTTATCTAATTCGGTGACAGGTGGCAAAGGCAAGATCCTAAGCCAACATTCTATGGAGCCAATCTCCTCCTTTGTTTGCTTAACAGTCTTATCCCAATCGTCCTTATAGGCTAGATACTTATCCATGACCGCCAAATACATTGCTGCATCATCTAGCTGGTGTCCTATTTTAACATTCTCAGAATCTGGGGCATAAACTTCATGCCACCATTCCCTTAGTTGTTCCAAGCGTAGGTATTTAGGAGCAATCTTTCTCCTGCCATTCATGACCTCAAAAAATGCAATGCATCCCTCATATACGCCAGTCAAGTCGCCATCTATTTGTTTCTTTCATTTCTGAATCTTCCTCATGGCCTTCTGCCGAATCTACAGAGCCTCAAACCATTCCCAAGGTTCATTTAATCTAGAGGAAGGAAGGATCCCATCCGCAACCAATTGATCTTTACCATGCTCCATGATAACTTTGGATTTCTGCAATAGAAGGTCAATGTCCTCCTTGTCCTGAGATAGCACATATTCCAACAATTCCCTAGCTCTGACTACATCCTTTCCAACTGAAAGGATCTCCTTGATGGCATTATCTCCTTTTACTTATACATCCTTCAACCAGTCTGTTGCAGTTTGAGCAGAGGCCTTCATCCTTTCAATCTCGGAGATGGTTTCTTTGGGCAAGAAACCAGGAGTGGCCGAAGAAGATGGGTGAAGAGATTGCAGGGGTTTCATCACATCTTCCAAGCATTTCCTAAGTCTCTCATTTTCCTTTCTTAGCTCATGCTTGGTCTAGGTCTCCTTCCTTAGTCTTCCAATGATCACAGCACTAGACCCTTCATACTCTTCTATATCTTGCTCCATAGATGCTGGTCCAAGGTTGAAAGTTTGTACATTATAATCTGTACCAGTGACTTCTTCTCTAGTCTTGTCTACAGCAAGGGTGGCAATGTGGATAACTCTGTTGTTTAGTTCATCCCTCTCTATCTTAGAAACTACTTTTGCCACCTTCTTCTTCTTGCCTTTACCAATCTTTGACAACATCTCATCCCAATCCAAATGAGTGTCCTCGACAACTACCTGTTTCTTCCGTGTGATCTCCTTTTCAAGCCAATCTGGGACAGCTGGTTCCACCCGGATTTCATCTGTTTTTTCCTCTTCATGTTGTTCAGTTGTTTTGTCTTCCTCTTTTTCAAGGGGTTGCTCACCTTGATCACCTTTTTCAATCTCCTCCTCCTGCACTGGCAATGGGGTTCTAACTGGGATGCTCTCCTTTTCAGGTGACTCATGGCCTCTGTTGCTTGCCAGAGAATCCTCATACTGCACTAATGGAGAAGGGTGCTTCTCTACCTCTTCAACTTCAAGTTCTACTGCTGCACCAAAGAGTTCCCCTTCCTTGAATGGCTCTGCCTCTCCGCTAGTCTCATGTTCCTCAAGAATTTCCTGGTCAGGCACGCTTGGTGGAGGAGAAGCAGCCTTAGATGGTTCTACAGCTAGCATCTTTGGCGAAGGGTCCTTCTTTTGCATTGGCTCCTTAGGGGATGGAGTCCTTGATCTTCTCATATAGACTTTTGTCTTCTCTCCTGAACTCTCCACATCAACAATTGGAGGCCCATCTTTTGAGGTATCCTGACCCTTCTTCTGTGAAGCCCTGGTTGTTCTGGTCTTCTTTGGTGGTGGAGGAGCATCCTCTTCTTCTACTTTTTCCAACTCTTCCTCATCGGAGGACCTTCCTATCTTCAAAGCTCGACTTCTTTTCTTTCCTTTGGGCTTTCTTTTTGGTTCCGGTTCACTTTCTTTAGGGCCTCTAATTTTTATTTTGAAAGGTGAGCTCTTTTTTGTCTTCCCTTTGGGGTCATCTTCCCCGGATTCCTCTGAAGTAGACATTGGGTTAAGGTTTCCCATTAAATTGAAGGTACAGGGTACCTTTTCACTCTCCAATTCCCAAACCTTATGTTTTATCCATGCAGTGGTAAATTTCATGATAGGGGCCATTAGGTCTTCCAACTCTATGACCTCATCCTCATTTCAGTTTATCTCTCTAATTGATCTATCCTTAACAGATTCATAGGCATGATCTTGTACCAGGTTTCCATCATCCTTCAGTTGGTCAGGGATTAGCTTGACATTGTATTGTCTGATCACATCAACAGGGAGCCTAGAGTACCTTTTCTTCCTTGCCTCTAAATCATCTTTGATATTAGCCCAATAGTCTTCTAGGTCATCTTTGTGATGGTACTCCCTGGTGGCCTTCTTCTGTGCTTCCCCGGTGATATCAAAGTTTGTTTTTTTTGAATGGAAGGAGAAACCATGAGCTGCCAACTCATCACCTACTGCATGCGTTGATTGGATGGAGGGGCACACCTCTGCTACACCAATTCCAAGAGGGAAATCCCCACCAAAACCTATTTTATGCTTCTCCTTCTTGATAATGGCATCAAATTCACATATTTGCCTAACAATTTCCAATAACACAATATGATCTGTAGGGTACCTGGGTAACCTGTATGGAGTAGTCGGGCATCCATCAATTCTAATGTAAGAAAAGGTAGGATACTAGATGAACCAAGCCCCATATCTCTTTATCAAATCCTTTGCTCCATCCGACAATCTCACATGCTCGGCATTTTGAAGCATCCTAGTGATGTGCATCGTGAATGCATCATTCGCCCTTTTGTAATCCTGGTGTCCTAGGTGCAATTCTGGATAGATCTCATAGACTATGTCCTGTCCAAATGTCCCTCGTGGATTCAAACCCCTGTATGGGTAGAATCTTGCCAAGACATACATGACATAGGAGGACATGGTGAACCTCTTGGTTTCTAGGACGTCCCTCAGCTATTTGTCAATTATGGTGCTAATGAGTCCTGCCCAATGGTAGTTGGTTCCTTGTTCAATTTTGGTGATCACATGGACCATCCAACTCTCCAATACTCCAACACTCTTCAATCCTGCCACCCTACTCAGGAATGTGATTGCATCATAAATATATTATCTGAATTTGATCCTATGCAATTGCTTGGGCAGTTTAGAATAGTGTGACTTTGGCTTTTCCAACCAAGCATTGATCATCTGTTGAGATTTGGTTGGCTCAATCTCATAATATGTCCTAGCCATGTCCATGTTCAGAGCACATATAGAAGGAAAATATGGCATGTCAAAGGCTTGGGCAATAGAAACAGGACTGAAATTAGCCAAGACTCTCCCTTGAGTGCTGACAACCCTTTGTGTGTCGAAGTCATATTGCCGGGCACACTCAAGAATCAGCTCATAACACTGGATTGCCGGAGGAAACCCTGCCACATGAACCAATCCAGATTTCATCATTCTCTTAAGACTGACAGGTCCTTTTGAGCTGTTCTTTCTTTGAACTCTTCGTATCTCCAGGCTCCCACATTGGTATCAGACACCTCGGACCACATGGAAGATATCTTGCTTTCCGGGAGCTAACTCTTAATGTCCAATCTTAATCTCTCTGCCTCTGAAATTGAGGACCCCTCCGTGTCACCTTTGGACTTTCCTGCTACAGCGCTACTTGATTCGGCCTGAACTCACAAAAGATCATCATAAGTATCCAATTATCATGCATATTCCGATCAAAAGATTAGCATAAAGTCATATAAAACAGTTAAAATCCATCACAAATTGCCAATCTTTGAAAATCTGGAAAAATAGAACAACCCGGGAAAACAATGTAAGCCGGGAAAATCCGGTTAGGGAGGAATTCGGAGAAATCCGACCCAAACGGATTCTTGATGCCAAAACCTCACTAGTCAAATTAATCGTTAGTACGGACAAAAGATCATAAGATTATCATGAAGTTTGTTCATTAGTAACAAGAAATTAGCATTCAGTATTTATTCCATTAATCCTATCTTCGAAAAATTGAAAGAGACAAAACCAGATAGGAAAACCGAAAAAATCCAGATAGGATGGATTTTCGCGGACAGTTTGAAGTACTTCGAAATTCACTACACTCTGCGGAATTAGCCGAAACCGGGAAAATCCAAGCGCGTAGAAATTCCGCGGACACCACGGGAACCTGACGAAAGACAACATGCGAACCAACGACTAAATGTTCATGCAGAACCTTGCTAATTGGGGTTCAAATGATTTCAAAATTGACGTCAACCAACAAGATTTAGAATGTAAATGATTTTAAGTTCTCAAGGCTCTCAAATGATGAGTCCTCATGGCAAAACAACGATGCCCTAATTTTGACTAATAAACCTCCGCCATGAAAACTAGGGTTAAGCTTGGGGTTTGAAATACCATACACATAAATCAATCTAAAGCACTCTGATGCTTCCTAGGGGAGGGGTTGTTTTAAGCATTGACGGAGGATATGTAAATTTCCACAATTCCATCGATCCTAACAAGATTTGGGCAAAGTATCGAAAACCCTAACTTCACAGGATACAACAAATTACACACTTAGGACAAGAATTTGACCCATAACACAATCCGAATGAATGCACCCATCATCTACTAAATAAATACAAGCACACATGGCATGAGTGATGAGGTTTTCACAAAGAGATGGGTCAAACCCCAATTCGATAAGAAGAAAATCATGACTAAACATGAGCCGACCCGAAATGACCATCAATCAACTCAGAAAAACTCAATCATTGCGTAAGCAAATGGAAAGGGCATCGACAACCTACCATGGAATGCTCTGGATGAAATTAAGACCCGAAAAGGTGACTGCAAAGCAAACACACTCCAGTAATGAAAACCCTGACACCGGTGCCCAAAACAATCCACATGCAAGCAACCCAAAACCAATGCTCAAAGCTTGAACGGAGAATGCACTCAGATGCCAAAGCAGCAAACAAGTGAATAATGAAATTGAAATGATGCTTAAAAGGTTTTAAATCCACCCATTTATGTGTCTAAGCAAAGGTACTGCAAGCATTAATGAGCAACAAGACGTGTGTGAAAAATCCGGAAACCCGAGCCTAGGATGGAATTTCGAAAAATCCCAAGATATGCAGAAAATCCGGATGAACACCAATTTCGCGGAAATAGTAGAAACCGGGATTTTAAAAAAGTTCAGGATTTTAGCACAGTCCGGGAAATCCGCCAGAACTGGAAAATCCTGGAGTTAGGCAGAAACCTAGATTTCAAAAATTCAGCGATGACCCGACAATGAACCAGAGCCCGGGAAAATCCGCTGGAGCTGGAAAATCCCGGATTCAAGTGAAAACCCGGATTTTTCTTGAAACTCAATTTTAACCAATTCAAGCCTCAGGGAAAGAGCAAAGCCAACAAGACCACATGTCAAGACCTTGAAAAGACAAGTCCAATAAAGCCAAAGGTCAAAAGACATCCGAAAAGAGGGTCCCTACTCCAAGTGGGGCGTGTGTGCAAAATTGCACAACAGTATGCTCACCGATTTGAGGTTCGGAAGGCATTTCTATAGTGACCTCTAAAGTGGTCTCCTACTGATTTCTTTCCTCTATCCCAATTCCTCGGCTAAATCACTTAATTTCCCATCCCTGGGCGTAGATACCTCCTCACTTTGTGTTCCTTCATAAGGATTGGGCCCTCTTCTCTACCCAAATGCTCATGTTCTTTTGAAGCTTCACCTTCTTGTACATTCTACATTGGGGATAGAGAGGGTGAATTATCCCCTACAATTGCTTTCTCTACTTCCTTTGTGGGATTCTTCATAGGAGTCTCTTCAACATGTGCCTTCTCAACTCCAACTCCTACTTCCCCTATGGGGGACACCATCTACTTTGGTGAGTTCCTCCTCACATATACTTGGGGATTTTCCCCTGAGCTATCAATCTCCACAATCTTAGGAGGGGTAGCTAAAACTTCAAAAGTTTTTGTTTTCTTGGCTAGCCTTTTCCCTTCAGTCACTACCTTCTTCTTCTTAGTAGGTTGAGGAGTCTTCTATCCCTCCTCAACAGCTTCCTTGAAAGTCTCTTTTGTCTTTGGTGTAGGATGCCTCTCAGTCTTCTTTGCTTGTCCTTGACTTCTCATTCTCCTCTTCAGTGTGAGAGGCTTTGGTCCTTCTTGCTCATCTCCTTGTGAAGGCTCTACAATATCATCTTTTGTAGCCTCGGTGTCATCTTTAGAATGAGATTCAAGATTTCCCATTAAGTCATTGGTGAATTAGGTGCCATCTGCCTATAGCTCTATAACCTTGTGTTTAACCCACATTCTAGAGTATCTCTTCACATGCTCAGTTAGTTGATCAAGATCCATTATTTCTTCTTTTGACTAGTTTACTGATGGTAGGGGTTGATTTCTATACAGCTCATAATCATGATATTGTATGAGATCTACTTCATCCTCATCAACTTGATCTAGCACTTGGTCTACCTTGTAGAGTCTGATGAGCCTCAAGGGAAATCTAGAATACCTCCTTTTTATTACCTCAAATTCATCTCTGCAATTTTACCAGTAGTCTTCTATGTGGTCCTGATGCGTGTACTCCCTTTTGGCCTATCTTTGTGCCTTTCCATAAGGGTCAAAATTATCTTTGTTGGTGTGTGAACACAACTCATATTGTGCCATCTCCTTCTTTGAATACTGTGCAATTTGGATATTTTGGCAAGATTCAAGAGTTCCAATCTTAAATAGGAATTCATCTGTGAGCCCTTTCATATGCATGTCTTGCAACACTGTTTTGAATGCAACCATTTTCCTCATCAACTCCAAAAAGATGAGTTTGCTTGTGGGATACCTCAACAATCTGATTGGAATTGCAGGAGATCCCTACACCCTGATGTAGGAAAATCTTTGAAACTATATGAACCATTGTCCATACTTCCTAATTAGCTCCATTGCCTCTGCAAAAATTCTTATATGGAGGGCACCTTGTAGTAATCTAGGGATTTACATGAAGAAAACATCGTTGGCCCTCCTATAGTTTGATGTCTTATATTGGAGCTGAGGGTGGATGTTCCATACCCTATCCTTGTTGAGAGTCCCTCTACAACTCAAACCCATGTACTTGTTCTTACTAGCCAACATGTAGACGAGATAATATTTCATCATGAATACATGGGTATCTTATACACTTATGAGTTGTTTATCCATATTACCACTCAAAATGCCTGCCCAGTGGTAGTGTTTTCGTCCCATAATTTGAGTGATGGGATAAAACATTCAATTCTTGAAAGTGAAGGCCTCCTCCAATCCCATTACTCTTCCTAGGAGTGTGATGATATCGTGGTACTCCATCTTGAAATCACTCTTGTGTAATTGCTTCAGGAGTTTGGAATATTGGGGCTTGGGTTTAGCTATCCATGAGCTGTTCATCATATCTAAAACTCTGGAGGCATCCTTGGCATAGAATTCCTCTGCTTCTTAGATGTTGATCTCTTTGATAACCTTGTGATGTGAAGCAATATTGAACATTTCAGCAATGGAATCCTCAGTCAAGTTAGCCATAACCCTTCCCTGTAGGCCCACTATTATCCTTTTGTCAGCATCATAGTGCTTTGCACATTCTAGCACCAATTCCGGACACAATAATGTAGTTGGGAACCCTACTTCCTGAGCTAAACCCGTGTGTTTAATGACCTTTGCTAATTGGGTATCTTCATTACCAAACATCCTCTGCTGAAATTCAATGTAATCTACATGCCCCATATTGGTGTCATCTATCCTTGACCATTCGAAGGAGATTCTTGACTCTGTCCATATTCCTTTGAAGCCATACTTCATTATGTCTATTCTTATTTTTCCTTCTTCCTATACGTGTGTAGCCTTTGACTTGGAAGCCTTTCTAGAACTCACCTCTGTCGTCATTTGTTAGAAAACAAGATAATTATCATGATGCTAATCATTAATGAATTGATAAGTGAAAGAAAATAGACAAAATAAACATCAAAGGCCTTTTATTCATCCTAAGTATTCAAGATAATTTCTTTTAAATCAATGTATTTCAGAATTTTAGGAGCCTAGATAATTTTTGGGAAATCTGGCCTAGGGTGGAATTTCTGATGAAATAAGGCCCAAAGATTTCTTGGCCAGGTGAATTATCCGCAAGAAGCCAAGTTCAGGGAATTCTCGACTAGATGGATTCTCCAAGGGTCACCCACATGAGGGGACTAAGATTCTCTGCAGGATCAGAGCTCAAAAATTTCAAGCTAAGGCAGATTTTCCGAAATGTCTACCTAAGCACGCTTTCAATTTTTGATATCTCCTTATCTTAATGCAAGATGACTGCATGATTCCATTTTCATCCTTCATAATCCTTCGTGTCACCTTTCAGAGTTTCCCCACTCCAATGGATTCGAAGAATCTGGGACTAGGTGAATTCATTGAAGGAGATTCCTTTGAAGATTTCACAATGAATGGAAATTTCTTAGTGTTTTAAGTTTCTTTTTGAATTCTTCTAAGTCAATTCGTTTTAGTTCTTTCTTGAAATCATCTTGAATGTGATGGATGACAGACTTGATTCGGGGATCAGCTTGAGGGGAGGATTCAAGGAATCTGTGACACTTTAGAATCTCTGAAGGATTGACCTTCAAAAATTATGAGGGGTCACAGAATTCCAAAGGTGGTTGTGACTCAGAAAATTCCTTTGTGATTTCGGCTTTAGCACAAAACTTATGTCATCCCCTTCTCACAACCTAGACTCTAGCTTGAACATGGATAACACGATCAAGCTTCAGGGATTATAATGGAGGGAAGACATGGAGATTTTGAGAGGCACTAGAATCTATGAGGGATTAACCCTCAGAAATTTTGAGGTGCCTCGAATTTCCTGAGGTAGGCTGAACCTTCAAATTCTCGCTCAACTTCTTTCCCTGCGCAACCTTCAAGTGACCCCTCTTCACTTTGCAACTTGGGAACCATAACCCCACACTTCCCACTTGAAACTTAACACCAGTTTACCCATTTCCCCTTGGACCAAAGTACTACCACCCAATGCCTCATTCCTCTTGTCAATTTTGTGACTAAAGCTAGCTAGGGCACGGGGTAACAATACAAGGTGGATCATTCATGCACCTAGCAATGAATCATCACTTGAGCACAATGGCCCATCGGTCAAGATCACAATTTGAATGGGGGGTTTCAATGAAACAACATTTCTTTGAGCTAACCAGCTTAGAGGGAAAACCCTAGCGAATGATAAAAAGATGATGGAGATGAAGGTAACCTTAGCGCATGAGATGGTCACTAAATCACACGGGGTTTTACAAATAGGTGGAATCCTTCCCACAAGAAATTTTGATCAAAGCAAAAGCATATTCATCAACATTCACACTATTAAAACCAAATGAAGCTAGAATGATAATCAAATTGTAGTGCAGAGTCGAGCTAGTGCATTAAAATCATGAAATAAAGGGTGAAAACCCTACCTTTAATGTGTACAATCTGGGAGACAAGAGATGTGAATGCACCCCTAGATGGAAACCAACAACCACATGAAAATTAGCTATCTCCAAATTAACCAGGCAGTTGATGAAGAAGAAATGGACCTGAATGCTCTCTGCTCTGAACACACAATGGGAAAGTGGCACTTGAATATCACTTAAATAGCCAACCAAAATTGAACTAAATGTAGTTACCTACCTTTCGTGCCAAAAGACATTGTTCCAGGGTTTGGAGATACGACCATGAGGTGGACTCGAGGAATCTGAGCAGGGTCAGATTCTCTGCAGAACTTGACTTTAGGAATTTTGAGCCACCCCAAATTTCCCAAGATGTCTCATCATTCAAGGAATCCAGATCAAGATGAAATCCCTGAAGGCCTCCCAGACTTGGCCAATTTTGCTTGCCAGTTGAATCCTAGGTTTAGACAAGAGACCTTAAGGATGCCTTGAGACCAAGGAGATACACATAACACCTTAAGTGCAGATAGATCGTTAATCTCTCTAAATGAAGGAAAAGCCAAAATTCAAGGGAACCTATCCCTTAAGGGGAAAAGGTGAAACCTACAACAAAATGGGAATGAAAGCAAGCGAAGATGGGGTTCCTACCTCAGGTGGGGCGTGTGTACAAATTGCACAACAATGGCTTGATGACAATGTTGAAAACTTTGACAACTTTGTAAAATTTCACTTTTGATCCAATTCCAATCCTTCTTCACCTACAAATCTGCAAACACACAAAGAGGAGGAAAATGTTTGTTTTTGGTGTATAAGGGTTTGCCTTGGTCAAACCCCAATTTGATAATTAAACCTTGATAATCAAATAATAACAAAATGAAGAAAATGATGAATGAACAAAGCTTGTTACACCTCACCAAACCCTTTAATGGTTTCCCTTAGAGGACTAAAGTCTAACACATCTCTCTAAGGACTAGATCTTGCATGAAATGGCTTGATTGATGATGAATCTTGATGCTTGAATACTTACTTGAAACTTGAAACCTACATCACAATTCTAGCTCCAAAAATATGCATGAGTGCAAATAACTTTGACATGATGATGTTGATCTTGATTGTTGTTGTAGATGACTATTAAATCTGCTCTCCAATTTTCTTAACAATAATACTTTCTCTTGTGAAAGTTGCCTCAATGCTAGATGTTTTGAATTGATAAAAAGACTATGTATTTATAGGTGATTTTCTAATTTTCTGGCAATTAAACATGAAAAGATGACAATTGTAATTGTAATTTGAATCATTAAAATACCACCAAAAACACATTAAAATTTAGGACCTAAGACCTAAGGAGGACCCATTCATGCTTGGGTGAATGGGTCCTAGGCCCTAAATTCAAGACACACAATTTTTAAAGTGTTTAATTAATGTTTTCAATTGTTTAATGTAGGTTCCCCTTTCAGAAAACAAAATTAATTGGGATTTTAAATGCATAATGTTGGCATATGTCTTCTAGTGTTGTCATTGATGGCAACTGAAGTCATTCCCATGATCCATAGTTCAGTATCTAGTCACATCGGTAGATAATGTGATATTGTGTGTATTATCGACAGAATATGTGAGGAATAGGGTATCTAGTCAGATGGCTTCACCAGATCATATTTTTGTGTTGTGGATCTCTGGAATTGCTTGATAAGCATGTGGATTATCTTATTTTTGAGTTTTGTGGTGTTGTATTAGTTGTAGTACAAGGTTGGAGGTCCGGTAGGACACTTTTCTGTCTATTTGACTGTTATAGCTGACTCAGGGAATGTGGCGCGTTGTGGATGTGTTAAGAGGAATTATTTGAGATTTTTTCATGTTCAAATATTTAATTATTGGTCTTGGCTATGGACTAGCTGACTTGTTTGGATACACATCA
>VDFB02047144.1:41268019-41321221 GCA_007258455.2 Sequoia sempervirens
TTAACAATTTTAGCAAATCTAGTAATGAAATTTCTGACGAAGTTGATCTTACCAAATAAGGACTTCATCTCCTTTTTGCTAGCAGGCGGCTGAATCTTTAGTATGGCCTCCACTCTCTTTGGATCAATAGTAATTCCCTTTTCTGATATCACATGTCCTAATAGCTTTCCCTCTGTTACTCCGAAAATACACTTTTTTGGATTCAAGGATATGCCAAATTCTCTGCACTTTTGAAATACTTTGCGCAAATCTGAGATGTGATCCCCTCTATTTTTTGAAAAAATAGTCAGGTCATCCATATAAATGATGATGCATTTTCCTATGATATCCTTAAAGGAAATATCCATAGCCCTTTGAAATGTAGCCCCTGCATTAATGAGTCCAAATGGCATCCTCATGTAGGCAAAGGTACCCCACTTAGTTGTAAAAGCAGTCTTGTGCCTGTCCTCATACTGAACCATTACTTGATTGTACCCTGAATAACCGTCCAAAAAGGACATCATCTGAGATCCATTAACCACTTGAAGCACTTCATCCAAAGAAGGAACTGGATAGTTATCTTTTTCTAATGATCTATTTAAATTCTTGAAATCGACACAGAGCCTAATTTCTCCATTCTTTTTCCTTACTGGAACCAGATTTGCTACCCATGTTGAGTGCCTGATAGGAAATATGATTTTGGAAGACAGTAATTTCTGGACTTCTTTCTGTATGAGTGGTTCCAACAATGCATTGATAGGTCGTTGTCTCTGTCTAAAAGGCTTAGCACCTGGCTTCAGAGGTATAGTATGAGTTATGATTGATGTATCATAAGTCTTCAAATCCTCATAATCCCAGGCTACTATATCTAGAAAGCTGTGTAAGGCTTCAATTATCCCTTGTCTTTCTTCTGGAGTGCATACCTTGCCAATGGAAATGTTCTTAACATTGTCCTCAGTTCCTAAATTGTGAGTGTCACACTGTCCATTGATTGATTCTTTCTTCGACTCTTGTTCCTGATCTCTGATCTTATCCATATCAAAAATTCACTCCAACTGCACCATTCCCCTTGGAATAGTATTAGACTTTAGATTCAGCACACCTTCTAGATCTAGTTCTGCTTTCTGGGGTTTTGCTTCATCGATGATTTGGGAAGCAAAAATATTTGTATTTGTAATAAAATCCAGAATATGCTTGTCATCCTCAAACACCTGAAAGTTAGTAACATTATCCAGAATTGATGGCACAGGAGTCAATTCTACAGTGAATTTTTTCAATCCTGACAAAGATAAAGGCTGCAAAGTGCTCACTGCCTGAGCCAGAGAATCAGCAGTTTGATTCTTCTGCTGTGGTATCAGTTGGATATTGAAAGTGTCAAATCCCTCGATGAGGTCCCACACTCTATGCCTATAATTAGTCATTCTCCTATCGTGGCATGAATATTGCTTCCTTACTTGCTTAATTACTAACTCTGAATCACCGAAGACTTATAGAATTTTAACGTTTTTCTTAAGTTCCATCAGAAGTCTATGAATTAATGCTTCATACTCTGCTATATTATTGGTACAATGAAATTGAAGCCTATGGGCTGCAAAGAAATTTTTACTTTTTGGGCTGATCAATTCGAACCCTGCTCCAGCTCCATGCTTGGATTTAGATCCATCAAATTTGAGAGTCCAGCATTCAGCAATGGTAGTCTTCTTTATAATGTCTTTTGGCTTAACAGTGTTAGAAGATTCCTCAGTCAGTATAGGTTTCTCTCCTTGATACTTCTCTTGAGGGTTATGCACCTTTGTCTCCATAGCTTGGGTTGGATTTAGGTATTTTTGTACTTGTTCTATTACTGTCTGGCATAAACAACACTCCAACTCTGAATGGGAAGCATTATGAACTCTACACCAATTTGGTAAGAACAGTTCCTCAAAGCTTGTCCTCCTTCCCAGGTGAGTTTGATTTTCAACACACTGCTTGATGAACTCTTGGAAACTGTCCAATAGGCTGATCTGATTATCTTTGAATTCTTCCTCTTCCTCAACTGATTCTGTTAAAACAACTTGGCTAGATCTTGTCCAACATCAATAGACATCATATGTAGCATCAATACCTCCTCTGAGTCTGACTCCTCATACTGAGTTGTTAGCATATAATTTCCCATTCCTACTTCTGATATTAAGACTTTCGTCGAAGTATTTTGGTACTTCGTTATCATGTATTTCATTCTGGGTTCCCTTTCAATTCTAATTTGGTTTGGCACCCCTTTCCAGGGAAGCCACATGTGAGAGTGGTTAGTAGACACATATCCATTGAGAGCCTTAGTGAAATCTCTTCCTAGAATCAAACCATACGCATCAGAGATATCAGCTACCTGAATATTGATAACCTGTTGAACTCTTAGATTAGAAGCTATCTGCATATGAATCATATTTAATTCTCCCACCACATTTACTTCGGTTCTATCTAACTGAGTCACCTTCTTCTGAGAGTCAGCAGTTGTAATTCCTAGAGCCCTACAAACTCCAAATGGCATCACATTGGTGGAAGCACCAGAGTCTAGTAAACAATTGTGTAAATTCTTACCAAATATACGTACAGAAATCAGAAATGGTGGGGTTTCTGTCTTCCCTTGGAACAAAATTGGCTGAGTATCTACCTGAGCCACTTGATTCTTGTCCTTTTCTTTTCCTTTATCTTCAGGGGAAAAATTAGTCTGATTTTGTGTCTTCACAAGTTGGGAACTAGAAGTCTTGCTGATGTCCTCACCAGAAGGCTTATCCAAAGACATTGAATGTGCATCATAGGTACCTAAAATAGCCTTTCTAATTGCAGGGAACCTTAATAACTCAAATGCTGAAAGATTTACCTTTAATTTCTTGAACTCCTCTGCAACATACGAAGCCATCTGCTCCTCACTCATATCAGTGGAGACCTCCTTAGAAGGTTCCTCTACCTTATCTTTGCCTGCTTGAACAGTCTTTTCCTTTTGTGAGTCAGTTTGAGCTTGTCTTTCCTTTGAAAGATACTGCTTGAAAACATGTGGATAAGATGGATTATTTCTAGCATTAGGATCTTGAGGGGTACTGAAGTTGTTAGGAGGAATAGAAGTAGTGAAAAGTCCCCCAGCCTGTGGACACCTATGAGGCATGTCTCTCAAACCTTGTCTCTGAAACATCTGCACTTCAACATAATTTTCTTCCTGATCAATGGGGCCATTATCATTCATTGCTTCCTCATTGAATAATCGAGCAACCTCGTCTCCATTGCATATTTGGTCTGCCTTTTCTTCTTGAGAACCAAGTTCCTCTTCTAGTACGTTTTCTTTACTTGTTAGGAAAGGAGCATGATTTAACACCAGCAAAGGAGAGTCATATGGTGGGGAGGGAACAATATCCTGTCCATTTGCATTATTTTCTACCTCATATTGAAAAATAGAGGCAGCAGTCTGGAATTATGGACATTCTAACTCTGAATGCTGACTTGTCTTATGGAGCCTGCACCATCCTGATAGGGTTGCTTCAGCCAGATATACACCACTGGGAGGTTTGTCTTGACTGACTGGCTGATTTGCAGGTTGGTTGACAATTTGACTAGCTGGTTGATCCAATGGGGTGGGGACTCCTCCATTATTAAGACCTGTATTCCAAGTTCTACTCTGTCCTTGTGATGGCCTTTTATCAAATCCTGATCCACTGCCTTGGCCTCTATCGAAATTATATCTCCTATCATTATTGAATCCTCTGTCATTATTGTAACCACTGTCCTGATTATATCCCCTGTCATTGTGGAATCCTCTTTCATTACGCTGTCCTATGTCAAAACTTTGCCCTTGTGGAAACTCTCTATTCTGATTGGATTGCAGACTCTTCTGGGCAGCCTGTAGTTGGCTGTTTTGATTTCTTAAGTAAGTCAGCTCCAGATTTAGCTTTTTTATCTGCTCAGCCATTTCATCAATCCTCTCCCTATTTGGATCTCAATAAGGAAGTTGATTTGGATTACTCTGAGGAGGGGTATGCACCGTAGCAGATCCCATAGACTGATGCAGCACCTCAGAATTCTGCAAATAGGCAGGGAAATTGTTCGATTGTGGCTAATACATAGGCTGGTTAATCTGTTGTTGAGGGAAGTTCGTCATAGGGGAGACCTGGCTCATAGGATGAACAGGGTGTGGTACCAAAGTTAACTGAGGAATTGAATTCATGATTGGAGTATGATTAGCAAGTGCATGGTTTACTGCCTAAACCTGGTTGGGATGTGCAACTGGTCCTAAAGAAGATAATGGCCCTGTCAAATATTGTCTCAAATCTGTGTTGAGGTTAACAGCCTCTGTATAGGCATTAGTTAGGGTAGCTGGAGGATTGGGTCTCCACTTTAGAAAGGTTGCTGTGAGGCTGTCCAGGGCTTCGTAATAGACTCCTAGGGTTGTATTATCATCTAAAACATACGGGTCTTGAAGTCTGGTGTATGCACGGTGGAACCTATTATTGAAACTGGATATTGGTTCATTAACCTCCCTCTTAACTTTGGTGAATTGGAGATATAATTCATTGGCACTGATAGGTATTTAGAACTTCTGTAAAAAGGCAGTTTCAAGATCATTCCAATTAAGAATTGAACCAGCAGGGAGATGGTTGTACCAGTAAAAGGCCTCTTCTCTTAGTGAATAAGGAAACAACCTACAGGCAACATCCTCATGAACAATCCCTCTATCTTTAAGACAGGTTTGGAAAATCTTTATGTGTTCTTCTTCAGTCCTGTTTGGGTCATTAACATGGAATTTTGAATAGAAATGCTCTGGGTTTTTGGGAATAGCATTGTAGGCATGGAAGAACAAGGGAGATGGATTATTAGCAAGGAAAACCATTGGTAAGAGTGGAGGTGGTGGTTGTGGTTGGTTAATGATAGGTTGGGGCTGTTGAATGGGAACCGCCTCAGGGATGGGTATAGCCTCAACCTCAGGATGTGAAGATGAGAATGATGTTGGTGAAGGGACGGGTGATGATGATTCTCCCCTTTCTCAAGTACTTCTTGACCTAGTGGGGAATTGTAATTCCTGTAAATCTTCCTCTCCTGTGGTAGATTTGGTATTTCTCCTATATCTTTTAGGAGAGATGGCGTTCTAGAAATGATCCAGTGTGCTCATTTAGGCCCTCCTTCTAGCGCCAATCTATTGATGGTGTTTTCTGCATAGCAACAACTTAGACAGAATGCAATATTTTATCTCTCTTGAAAGGTTATTTTTAACAATAAATCACTGAAAATCACCCCAAGGTCTCTCAGATGTCAGGTCATGACAATGCATAAACGACTCAGATAAAATATGAAAATGCTGGTAATCATAATCGGACCTTACTACAAGCAAACTATATCTTTCAATTTATCAAATTTTACAATGCAATGATCTCTAATCCTAAATCTAACTAGATAAAGAAATAGCAAAAGATAAGGATGCAAGGATATGATAACATCTAAACTATTCTTAGAATGAACAATGCAAATGACAGATATCTGGAATGGACCAACCTAAAACAACCAATTCCTGCTTAACCCACAATGCAATATCACAAGAACGGTGCAATCTTCTAAGGTATATAGATTTTCAAATCATAGATATTCATCCACAATCAAACTTAAGCACATATAAATGTATGGTCTAGGTTGACTTCACCAGCCTACTACAATCAGATAGTTACTGGGAGTATAGACCAGAGATTGCTAAAAACATTCCAAATATGAAATCATAAACCTCATTCATCAAACTAAAACTAATTTAATTCTGAACACTAACCCTAAATCTTCAAGCAATTTGAAAGATATAACAACAAGAACCATGCGAGATAAACCAACACAAGAGATTTCACCAGGAAAACCACAATGTCTTCAATTGTATTAGATCATCAAAATGCTACAACAATTCCACTATTTTGATTACAATACTTGCTTCAAGAAATTCACAAAATGCTCTAACTTGACTCTATTATCTCTTCTCTAATTTTTTGAATGTCTAATCCCTTTTACAATGAGGCAGGAATGCCTTTTATAGCAAAATTCTCAAGACATGTCGGCCCAGCCAAACATTTACAAAATAAGAACAACCACCAAAACAAGTCGGCCTTAGGAATTCAAAATAAGGTACACATTAAATGCCGATATATAATCAAGGTCCGCCTAGACACAGTCCTTAATGTAGTCTGGTTCAATACATGCCCTATAATAATAGGGAAGCACAAATCTCAACACAAGCATTAGCTACCGCCTCCCTTATCCTTACTCTGGGCCAATGATTCTTGAACCCTCAAAAATATTTTATCTAATTTGGTGACAGGTGGCAAAGGCAAGATCCTAAGCCAACATTCTATGGAGCCAATCTCCTCCTTTGTTTGCTTAACAGTCTTATCCCAATCGTCCTTATAGGCTAGATACTTATCCATGACCGCCAAATACATTGCTGCATCATCTAGCTGGTGTCCTATTTTAACATTCTCAGAATCTGGGGCATAAACTTCATGCCACCATTCCCTTAGTTGTTCCAAGCGTAGGTATTTAGGAGCAATCTTTCTCCTGCCATTCATGACCTCAAAAAATGCAATGCATCCCTCATATACGCCAGTCAAGTCGCCATCTATTTGTTTCTTTCATTTCTGAATCTTCCTCATGGCCTTCTGCCGAATCTACAGAGCCTCAAACCATTCCCAAGGTTCATTTAATCTAGAGGAAGGAAGGATCCCATCCGCAACCAATTGATCTTTACCATGCTCCATGATAACTTTGGATTTCTGCAATAGAAGGTCAATGTCCTCCTTGTCCTGAGATAGCACATATTCCAACAATTCCCTAGCTCTGACTACATCCTTTCCAACTGAAAGGATCTCCTTGATGGCATTATCTCCTTTTACTTATACATCCTTCAACCAGTCTGTTGCAGTTTGAGCAGAGGCCTTCATCCTTTCAATCTCGGAGATGGTTTCTTTGGGCAAGAAACCAGGAGTGGCCGAAGAAGATGGGTGAAGAGATTGCAGGGGTTTCATCACATCTTCCAAGCATTTCCTAAGTCTCTCATTTTCCTTTCTTAGCTCATGCTTGGTCTAGGTCTCCTTCCTTAGTCTTCCAATGATCACAGCACTAGACCCTTCATACTCTTCTATATCTTGCTCCATAGATGCTGGTCCAAGGTTGAAAGTTTGTACATTATAATCTGTACCAGTGACTTCTTCTCTAGTCTTGTCTACAACAAGGGTGGCAATGTGGATAACTCTGTTGTTTAGTTCATCCCTCTCTATCTTAGAAACTACTTTTGCCACCTTCTTCTTCTTGCCTTTACCAATCTTTGACAACATCTCATCCCAATCCAAATGAGTTTCCTCGACAACTACATGTTTCTTCCGTGTGATCTCCTTTTCAAGCCAATCTGGGATAGCTGGTTCCACCCGGATTTCATCTGTTTTTTCCTCTTCATGTTGTTCAGTTGTTTTATCTTCCTCTTTTTCAAGGGGTTGCTCACCTTGATCACCTTTTTCAGTCTCCTCCTCCTGCACTGGCAATGGGGTTCTAACTGGGATGCTCTCCTTTTCAGGTGACTCGTGGCCTCTGTTGCTTGCCAGAGAATGGAAGGAGAAACCATGAGCTGCCAACTCATCACCTGCTGCATGCGCTGATTAGATGGAGGGGCACACCTCTGCTACACCAATTCCAAGAGGGAAATCCCCACCAAAACCTGTTTTATGCTTCTCCTTCTTGATAATGGCATCAAATTCACATATCTGCCTAACAATTTCCAATAACACAATATGATCTGTAGGGTACCTGGGTAACCTGTATGGAGTAGTCGGACATCCATCAATTCTAATGTAAGAAAAGGTAGGATACTAGATGAACCAAGCCCCATATCTCTTTATCAAATCCTTTGCTCCATCCGACAATCTCACATGCTCGGCATTTTGAAGCATCCTAGTGATGTGCATCGTGAATGCATCATTCGCCCTTTTGTAATCCTGGTGTCCTAGGTGCAATTTTGGATAGATCTCATAGACTATGTCCTGTCCAAATGTCCCTCGTGGATTCAAACCCCTGTATGGGTAGAATCTTGCCAAGACATACATGACATAGGAGGACATGGTGAACCTCTTGGTTTCTAGGACGTCCCTCAGCTATTTGTCAATTATGGTGCTAATGAGTCCTGCCCAATGGTAGTTGGTTCCTTGTTCAATTTTGGTGATCACATGGACCATCCAACTCTCCAATACTCCAACACTCTTCAATCCTGCCAACCTACTCAGGAATGTGATTGCATCATAAATATCTTATCTGAATTTGATCCTATGCAATTGCTTGGGCAGTTTAGAATAGTGTGACTTTGGCTTTTCCAACCAAGCATTGATCATCTGTTGAGATTTGGTTGGCTCAATCTCATAATATGTCCTAGCCATGTCCATGTTCAGAGCACATATAGAAGGCAAATCTGGCATGTCAAAGGCTTGGGCAATAGAAACAGGACTGAAATTAGCCAAGACTCTCCCTTGAGTGCTGACAACCCTTTGTGTGTCGAAGTCATATTGCCGGGCACACTCAAGAATCAGCTCATAGCACTGGATTGCCGGAGGAAACCCTGCCACATGAACCAATCCAGATTTCATCATTCTCTTAAGAATGACAGGTCCTTTTGAGCTGTTCTTTCTTTGAACTCTTCGTATCTCCAGGCTCCCACATTGGTATCAGACACCTCGGACCACATGGAAGATATCTTGCTTTCTGGGAGCTAACTCTTAATGTCCAATCTTAATCTCTTTGCCTCTGAAATTGAGGACCCCTCTATGTCACCTTTGGACTTTCCTGCTACAGCGCTACTTGATTCGGCCTGAACTCACAAAATATCATCATAAGTATCCAATTATCATGCATATTCCGATCAAAAGATTAGCATAAAGTCATATAAAACAGTTAAAATCCATCACAAATTGCCAATCTTTGAAAATCTGGAAAAATAGAACAACCCGGGAAAACAATGTAAGCTGGGAAAATCCGGTTAGGGAGGAATTCGGAGAAATCCGACCCAAACAGATTCTTGATGCCAAAACCTCACTAGTCAAATTAATCGTTAGTATGGACAAAAGATCATAAGATTATCATGAAGTTCGTTCATTAGCAACAAGAAATTAGCATTCAGTATTTATTCCATTAATCCTATCTTCAAAAAATTGAAAGAGACAAAACCAGATAGGAAAACCGGAAAAATCCAGATAGGATGGATTTTCGCGGACATTTTGAAGTACTTCGAAATTCACTACACTCTGCGGAATTAGCCGAAACCGGGAAAATCCAAGCGCATAGAAATTCCTCGGACACCACGGGAACCTGACGAAAGACAACATGCAAACCAGCGACTAAATGTTCATGCAGAACCTTGCTAATTGGGGTTCAAATGATTTCAAAATCGACGTCAACCAACAAGATTTAGAATGTAAATGATTTTAAGTTCTCAAGGCTCTCAAATGATGAGTCCTCATGGCAAAACAATGATGCCCTAATTTTGACTAATAAACCTCCTGCCATGAAAACTAGGGTTAAGCTTGGGGTTTGAAATACCATACACATAAATCAATCTAAAGCACTCTGATCCTAACAAGATTTGGGCAAAGTATCGAAAACCCTAACTTCACAGGATACAACAAATTACGCACTTAGGACAAGAATTCGACCCATAACACAATCCAAATGAATGCACCCATCATCTACTAAATAAATACAAGCACACATGGCATGAGTGATGAGGTTTTCACAAAGAGATGGGTCAAACCCCAATTCCATAAGAAGAAAATCGTGACTAAACATGAGCCGACCCGAAATGACCATCAATCAACTCAGAAAAACTCAATCATTGCGTAAGCAAATGGAAAGGGCATCGACAACCTACCATGGAATGCTCTGGATGAAATTAAGACCCGAAAAGGTGACTGCAAAGCAAACACACTCCAGCAATGAAAACCCTGACACCGGTGCCCAAAACAATCCACATGCAAGCAACCCAAAACCAATGCTCAAAGCTTGAACGAAGAATGCACTCAGATGCCAAAGTAGCAAACAAGTGAATAATGAAATCAAAATGATGCTTAAAAGGTTTTAAATCCACCCATTTACGTGTCTAAGCAAAGGTACTGCAAGCATTAATGAGCAACAAGACGTGTGTGAAAAATTCGGAAACCCGAGCCTAGGATGGAATTTTGAAAAATCCCAAGATATGCAGAAAATCCGGATGAACACCAATTTCACGGAAATAGTAGAAACCGGGATTTTAACAAAGTTCAGGATTTTAGCACAGTCCGGGAAATCTGCTAGAACTGGAAAATCCTGGAGTTAGGCAGAAACCTAGATTTCAAAAATTCAGCGATGACTCGACAATGAACCAGAGCCCGGGAAAATCCGCCGGAGCTGGAAAATCCCGGATTCAAGTGAAAACCCGGATTTTTCTTGAAACTCAATTTTAACCAATTCAAGCCTCAGGGCAAGAGCAAAGCCAACAAGACCACATGTCAAGACCTTGAAAAGACAAGTCCAATAAAGCCAAAGGTCAAAAGACATCCGAAAAGAGGGTCCCTACTCCAAGTGGGGCGTGTGTGCAAAATTGCACAACAGTATGCTCACCGATTTGAGGTTCGGAAGGCATTTCTATAGTGACCTCTAAAGTGGTCTCCTACTGATTTCTTTCCTCTATCCCAATTCCTCGGCTAAATCACTTAATTGCCCATCCCTGGGCGTAGATACCTCCTCACTTTGTGTTCCTTCATAAGGATTGGGCCCTCTTCTCTACCCAAATGCTCATGTTCTTTTGAAGCTTCACCTTCTTGTACATTCTACATTGGGGATAGAGAGGGTGAATTATCCCCTACAATTGCTTTCTCTACTTCCTTTGTGGGATTCTTCATAGGAGTCTCTTCAACATGTGCCTTCTCAACTCCAACTCCTACTTCCCCTATGGGGGACACCATCTACTTTGGTGAGTTCCTCCTCACATATACTTGGGGATTTTCCCCTGAGCTATCAATCTCCACAATCTTAGGAGGGGTAGCTAAAACTTCAAAAGTTTTTGTTTTCTTGGCTAGCCTTTTCCCTTCAGTCACTACCTTCTTCTTCTTAGTAGGTTGAGGAGTCTTCTATCCCTCCTCAACAGCTTCCTCGAAAGTCTCTTTTGTCTTTGGTGTAGGATGCCTCTCAATCTTCTTTGCTTGTCCTTGACATCTCATTCTCCTCTTCAGTGTGAGAGGCTTTGGTCCTTCTTGCTCATCTCCTTGTGAAGGCTCTACAATATCATCTTTTGTAGCCTCGGTGTCATCTTCAGAATGAGATTCAAGATTTCCCATTAAGTCATTGGTGAATTAGGTGCCATCTGCCTATAGCTCTATAACCTTGTGTTTAACCCACATTCTAGAGTATCTCTTCACAGGCTCAGTTAGTTGATCAAGATCCATTATTTCTTCTTTTGACTAGTTTACTGATGGTAGGGGTTGATTTCTATACAGCTCATAATCATGATATTGTATGAGATCTACTTCATCCTCATCAACTTGATCTAGCACTTGGTCTACCTTGTAGAGTCTGATGAGCCTCAAGGGAAATCTAGAATACCTCCTTTTTATTACCTCAAATTCATCTCTGCAATTTTACCAGTAGTCTTCTATGTGGTCCTGATGCGTGTACTCCCTTTTGGCCTATCTTTGTGCCTTTCCATAAGGGTCAAAATTATCTTTGTTGGTGTGTGAACACAACTCATATTGTGCCATCTCCTTCTTTGAATACTGTGCAATTTGGATATTTTGGCAAGATTCAAGAGTTCCAATCTTAAATAGGAATTCATCTGTGAGCCCTTTCATATGCATGTCTTGCAACACTGTTTTGAATGCAACCATTTTCCTCATCAACTCCAAAAAGATGAGTTTGTTTGTGGGATACCTCAACAATCTGATTGGAATTGCAGGAGATCCCTACACCCTGATGTAGGAAAATCTTTGAAACTATATGAACCATTGTCCATACTTCCTAATTAGCTCCATTGCCTCTGCAAAAATTCTTATATGGAGGGCACCTTGTAGTAATCTAGGGATTTACATGAAGAAAACATCGTTGGCCCTCCTATAGTTTGATGTCTTATATTGGAGCTGAGGGTGGATGTTCCATACCCTATCCTTGTCGAGAGTCCCTCTACAACTCAAACCCATGTACTTGTTCTTACTAGCCAACATGTAGACAAGATAATATTTCATCATGAATACATGGGTATCTTATACACTTATGAGTTGTTTATCCATATTACCACTCAAAATGCCTGCCCAGTGGTAGTGTTTTCGTCCCATAATTTGAGTGATGGGATAAAACATTCAATTCTTGAAAGTGAAGGCCTCCTCCAATCCCATTACTCTTCCTAGGAGTGTGATGATATCGTGGTACTCCATCTTGAAATCACTCTTGTGTAATTGCTTCAGGAGTTTGGAATATTGGGGCTTGGGTTTAGCTATCCATGAGCTGTTCATCATATCTAAAACTCTGGAGGCATCCTTGGCATAGAATTCCTCTGCTTCTTAGATGTTGATCTCTTTGATAACCTTGTGATGTGAAGCAATATTGAACATTTCAGCAATGGACTCCTCAGTCAAGTTAGCCATAACCCTTCCCTGTAGGCCCACTATTATCCTTTTGTTAGCATCATAGTGCTTTGCACATTCTAGCACCAATTCCGGACACAATAATGTAGTTGGGAACCCTACTTCCTGAGCTAAACCCGTGTGTTTAATGACCTTTGCTAATTGGGTATCTTCATTACCAAACATCCTCTGCTGAAATTCAATGTAATCTACATGCCCCATATTGGTGTCATCTATCCTTGACCATTCGAAGGAGATTCTTGACTCTATCCATATTCCTTTGAAGCCATACTTCATTATGTCTATTCTTATTTTTCCTTCTTCCTATACGTGTGTAGCCTTTGACTTGGAAGCCTTTCTAGAACTCACCTCTGTCATCATTTGTTAGAAAACAAGATAATTATCATGATGCTAATCATTAATGAATTGATAAGTGAAAGAAAATAGACAAAATAAACATCAAAGGCCTTTTATTCATCCTAAGTATTCAAGATAATTTCTTTTAAATCAATGTATTTTAGAATTTTAGGAGCCTCGATAATTTTTGGGAAATCTGGCCTAGGGCGGAATTTCTGATGAAATAAGGCCCAAAGATTTCTTGGCCAGGTGAATTATCCGCAAGAAGCCAAGTTCAGGGAATTCTCGACTAGATGGATTCTCCAAGGGTCACCCACATGAGGGGACTAAGATTCTCCGCAGGATCAGAGCTCAAAAATTTCAAGCTAAGGCAGATTTTCCGAAATGTCTACCTAAGCACGCTTTCAATTTTTGATATCTCCTTATCTTAATGCAAGATGACTGCATGATTCCATTTTCATCCTTCATAATCCTTCGTGTCACCTTTCAGAGTTTCCCCACTCCAATGGATTCGAAGAATCTGGGACTAGGTGAATTCATTGAAGGAGATTCCTTTGAAGATTTCACAATGAATGGAAATTTCTTAGTGTTTTAAGTTTCTTTTTGAATTCTTCTAAGTCAATTCGTTTTAGTTCTTTCTTGAAATCATCTTGAATGTGATGGATGACAGACTTGATTCGGGGATCAGCTTGAGGGGAGGATTCAAGGAATCTGTGACACTTTAGAATCTCTGAAGGATTGACCTTCAAAAATTATGAGGGGTCACAGAATTCCAAAGGTGGTTGTGACTCAGAAAATTCCTTTGTGATTTCGGCTTTAGCACAAAACTTATGTCATCCCCTTCTCACAACCTAGACTCTAGCTTGAACATGGATAACACGATCAAGCTTCAGGGATTATAATGGAGGGAAGACATGGAGATTTTGAGAGGCACTAGAATCTATGAGGGATTAACCCTCAGAAATTTTGAGGTGCCTCGAATTTCCTGAGGTAGGCTGAACCTTCAAATTCTCGCTCAACTTCTTTCCCTGCGCAACCTTCAAGTGACCCCTCTTCACTTTGCAACTTGGGAACCATAACCCCACACTTCCCACTTGAAACTTAACACCAGTTTACCCATTTCCCCTTGGACCAAAGTACTACCACCCAATGCCTCATTCCTCTTGTCAATTTTGTGACTAAAGCTAGCTAGGGCACGGGGTAACAATACAAGGTGGATCATTCATGCACCTAGCAATGAATCATCACTTGAGCACAATGGCCCATCGGTCAAGATCACAATTTGAATGGGGGGTTTCAATGAAACAACATTTCTTTGAGCTAACCAGCTTAGAGGGAAAACCCTAGCGAATGATAAAAAGATGATGGAGATGAAGGTAACCTTAGCGCATGAGATGGTCACTAAATCACACGGGGTTTTACAAATAGGTGGAATCCTTCCCACAAGAAATTTTGATCAAAGCAAAAGCATATTCATCAACATTCACACTATTAAAACCAAATGAAGCTAGAATGATAATCAAATTGTAGTGCAGAGTCGAGCTAGTGCATTAAAATCATGAAATAAAGGGTGAAAACCCTACCTTTAATGTGTACAATCTGGGAGACAAGAGATGTGAATGCACCCCTAGATGGAAACCAACAACCACATGAAAATTAGCTATCTCCAAATTAACCAGGCAGTTGATGAAGAAGAAATGGACCTGAATGCTCTCTGCTCTGAACACACAATGGGAAAGTGGCACTTGAATATCACTTAAATAGCCAACCAAAATTGAACTAAATGTAGTTACCTACCTTTCGTGCCAAAAGACATTGTTCCAGGGTTTGGAGATACGACCATGAGGTGGACTCGAGGAATCTGAGCAGGGTCAGATTCTCTGCAGAACTTGACTTTAGGAATTTTGAGCCACCCCAAATTTCCCAAGATGTCTCATCATTCAAGGAATCCAGATCAAGATGAAATCCCTGAAGGCCTCCCAGACTTGGCCAATTTTGCTTGCCAGTTGAATCCTAGGTTTAGACAAGAGACCTTAAGGATGCCTTGAGACCAAGGAGATACACATAACACCTTAAGTGCAGATAGATCGTTAATCTCTCTAAATGAAGGAAAAGCCAAAATTCAAGGGAACCTATCCCTTAAGGGGAAAAGGTGAAACCTACAACAAAATGGGAATGAAAGCAAGCGAAGATGGGGTTCCTACCTCAGGTGGGGCGTGTGTACAAATTGCACAACAATGGCTTGATGACAATGTTGAAAACTTTGACAACTTTGTAAAATTTCACTTTTGATCCAATTTCAATCCTTCTTCACCTACAAATCTGCAAACACACAAAGAGGAGGAAAATGTTTGTTTTTGGTGTATAAGGGTTTGCCTTGGTCAAACCCCAATTTGATAATTAAACCTTGATAATCAAATAATAACAAAATGAAGAAAATGATGAATGAACAAAGCTTGTTACACCTCACCAAACCCTTTAATGGTTTCCCTTAGAGGACTAAAGTCTAACACATCTCTCTAAGGACTAGATCTTGCATGAAATGGCTTGATTGATGATGAATCTTGATGCTTGAATACTTACTTGAAACTTGAAACCTACATCACAATTCTAGCTCCAAAAATATGCATGAGTGCAAATAACTTTGACATGATGATGTTGATCTTGATTGTTGTTGTAGATGACTATTAAATCTGCTCTCCAATTTTCTTAACAATAATACTTTCTCTTGTGAAAGTTGCCTCAATGCTAGATGTTTTGAATTGATAAAAAGACTATGTATTTATAGGTGATTTTCTAATTTTCTGGCAATTAAACATGAAAAGATGACAATTGTAATTGTAATTTGAATCATTAAAATACCACCAAAAACACATTAAAATTTAGGACCTAAGACCTAAGGAGGACCCATTCATGCTTGGGTGAATGGGTCCTAGGCCCTAAATTCAAGACACACAATTTTTAAAGTGTTTAATTAATGTTTTCAATTGTTTAATGTAGGTTCCCCTTTCAGAAAACAAAATTAATTGGGATTTTAAATGCATAATGTTGGCATATGTCTTCTAGTGTTGTCATTGATGGCAACTGAAGTCATTCCCATGATCCATAGTTCAGTATCTAGTCACATTAGTAGATAATGTGATATTGTGTGTATTATCGACAAAATATGTGAGGAATAGGGTATCTAGTCAGATGGCTTCACCAGATCATATTTTTGTGTTGTGGATCTCTGGAATTGCTTGATAAGCATGTGGATTATCTTATTTTTGAGTTTTGTGGTGTTGTATTAGTTGTAGTACAAGGTTGGAGGTCCGGTAGGACACTTTTCCATCTATTTGACTATTATAGCCGACTCAGGGAATGTGGCACGTTGTGGATGTGTTAAGAGGAATTATTTGAGATTTTTTCATGTTCAAATATTTAATTATTGGTCTTGGCTATGGACTAGCTGACTTGTTTGGATACACATCAAATTTACTCATGATTTAGGCTGACAAGTTGTAAATATTCTTAAGTCTTATTGAGCCGACTTGTAGCGATTAAACTCCTAATCGTCGATATATTTAGATGATCAATTAGATCATTTGTGTGTGTGAAGGTGTATTGGTGTATGTTGTGAAAATCCAAGGATTATTTGATCGATAGCATGCACAGTTTCACTTGTGCATAAGGATTTTGTGTGTGAAATTGAGCAGAGCAGAGCAGAAGTTCAATATCAGTCAAAAGGATAGAAGTTTGTCATCAGAGCTTAACCAGAACTATAATCTAGCATTAGTAGATGTTATCCATTTAGTTCATTTTCTTTTGGATCTAATCCAAATCATTGTAAGGGTAGTGAGCCCATCCTTTTGAGCAGTGAGCTCTAGGCAGTGAGCCTGAATGCAAGTGCATTCCCATTTTGCAATACATCTTTTGGGTATACTTAGAACTTATTGTGGATTGGCCATCCACCATGGTTTTTCCCCTAACAGGTTTTCCACGTAAAAATACTTGTGTTATGGTTGTGTGGCTTCTCATTTTTTGTTTCTATATATTACTCTTGGTTGAATGTTCTAAGTGGATTAAAGATCAGAATAATAAAGTTATTTTTTGTAGAACACGGATTCACCCCCCCTCTCATTTTTACTTGTTTCCAACAATTGGTATCAGAGCTAGTTCCTCTAAAGAATTATAATAGCTTGGGGAGATCTTGGAAAGTGTTCTCAATGGATACAAGCAGTCTTCAACAATTTATGGTGGCCTTGGATGATCTTGACCAGTCAAAATATGAGATTTGGGAATTGCAAGATAATCTTGAGAATGCAGAAAAAATCATCCAGTCCTTAAAAGATAAGATCAATGAATTAAGAGAGAAAAGAAAGGAATTATGTGTTCAGCTGAAACAAAAGAGAAAAACCATGGAAGATGAACAACTCAGTCAAGCTTTGAAAGAGAAAACAAAAGAATGTGAAATTTTTTCCCAAGAGAATGTTGCCTTGAAGGATGAGATGGAATCTATCATGATGAGAATGACCAAGGAAATTGAGGATAGAAAGAAGAATGAAGAAAATCTTGCACAATATTTGAAAGAAAAGTCAGAACAATGTAGCCAACTAGAAAATGAATTGGAACAATCCAAGAACAATGAAGAGGAGCTTGAAAAGCAGCTTGATGAACTTAGAAATGAACTTGTTGCTGCAAATGAGTATAAGGATAAATTCAAAGCAAGCTCAGCCAAACTTGATGAACTAATCAAGGGATAGAGAACTAATGGTGACAGACGAGGTCTTGGATATGAAGAAGGAGAAAGCTCTGGATCTGGACAAAGGAGCTCTGGATAGAGGACTTCAAGAAAAGGAAAATTCAAACAAGGAAACTAGATGAATGGACCCAGAAGGAATCTCGTAAGGCAACCTAATGCTCAAAAATTTAATGGTTATTGCTATACTTGCAACAAATTTGGTCATATGGCTTCTCAGTGTAGGAGTAGAGTGAATGCAAGTGGACCATCATTCTTAGGTCAATGTTTTAATTGTTATAAATATGGTCATAAGTCAAGTGAATGCAAAACTGAGATGCATAACTTTCATAGAAATGTCAGATGCTATGCATCCAATAGATTTGGACATATTTCTAACCAATGTAGATCAAGACAAATCAATGGAATGGTTGGTCTAGATAGAGAAGTGTTGTGTGTTATAGTTGCAAAAAATTTGGTCACACATCTAGATTATGTTGGAATAGAAGAGGTCTGGTAAAACAAAACATGCAATTGGATGTCAAGGGAAAAGGAAAAGTCACTACTAATGAGATCAAGAAGAAAATGCAAAAGAAATGGATGAAGAAGAATCCCTCTGCATAAGGAAATGGATCCACACCAGAAGCCACTTCTGGTAATACTTCAAGAAATTGATTTTAGGCCTTTGCCATAGGGGGAGCTATCAAGAAAAAATCCTGAACCCCCTATAGATGATTGGTACTAGAATAGATGAGTCCAATTGATACCTCTCAGACATTGTGAAAAGAATCTACGACATTAGTGAAGAATATTAGAGATCATAATAATTATCTGTCTAAGAACATAAAAGACAGTAAACTGGCTGAGTTAGGGCAATGGCATTTATTGCAAAAGTAAAAGTTAGGTTCAAGGAAAATAAAAGAATGACTTCCACCCTCATTTTCCATTCTACATTTGGAAGAAAGAGGTCTGAGAGCTCTAAGGTGGTTATTGTCAAATTGAGGAGATATTCAAGCATAGAGGAGAATCTGCGATCAAATTTTGTTTCGTCTCTTAAAGGTATTTATTGCAAAACCTATGAATTTTTCTGCTCATAATTATGTCTACCCCTCTTATAGTTGAATTCAAGGATAGGTCACGACCAAAGTTCAAATGGCATCCATATAAGTCTGTAGACATAGAACCCCTATGTGCATTTTCATCGGTGTCATACAGAGTTCTGTACATTGAAGATATTAGGGCATATGTGCATGCTAATATTGAGGATTTGGGTAGTTCACAGCTATTGTAATTGTATTCTAATCACATAGTTCAAGAGGATTTCTTTGTGAAACTTGAATTCAAAACCCTAGTGGATAAGAAATTTGTGCAATTTGTGAAGTTTCCCATATTTGAGGAGGACGAGTGGGTTCGATACATACTAAGTCGTGTGCATGATGAATTCATGTGGCTGGATGTGCCATTCAAAATTACCAAGGAAGCTATTTTTGCAGTTACAGGCTTAAATTCCATCGGTAAACTTCTAGTTTTGAAGTCGGTAAAGAATGATGTGGTTACCAAGGCAACTGGCTTGCATTGGGACAAAAGGGAAATGACTATAGATCATATTTCCGAGGTTGATGTAAAATTTGCATCTATGGTCATAGGGTACAAGCTTTACCACTCGATCCGGGAAAATTTTGTATCCAGCACTGCCATTTATATAGCATATGAAATGATCAAACAAAATGCAGATTACGATCTATGTGAATTACTTAGAGGTCAACTATTGGAGAACTTCAAGAAGATCAAGAAGGACAAGAAGAATGTATTCAAGTTCATAAACTTATTGATCTTCCTGTATTTCTACTTCATAGGTGAAATACCAGGAATTGGTAAAGCTCAATGGTGAAATGATATTTCAGTAGCCATTCAGATCTGGGATATGCTATGTAGTCTAGGTAATTACCTGCAACACAATCCTGTGGGGTCATTTTAAAATATTTCAAAATCTAATGCATGCCAGAGAGAGAATTCCTAAAGCCTTAGTGGAATAGTATAAAGACTCTATATGCTTCATGGTAGTCATTGACCAATGTCACATGGAAGCAGCTGCTCCTAGAACTGTTTGGATCATGCATATGGGATATGAAGTGGATGAAAAAATTCTGAGGATGTATGTAGAACATCTACTAAGTTCACCACTGGATCCTAATGAAGAAAGGTTTGGAACCTATGCAAAGAAAATCTTACAAGTTCACTTAGACTTGAGAAAGCCCATGTCAATCAAAAAGGTATGAAAGGAGATAGAAGTCCTTGCAGAGAGAAGGGTCTTCCAATTGAAAGACTGAAAGAAATAAGGAGACAAATAGATGAAGCCAAAGCAGCCAAAGAGAAGGAAAAAGAAACTCCTGCTGGTCTAGGAACATCTTCTTCTAGAACAACTAGGAGTTCCCTTGCAATATAGCCAAACCAAGCCGAAGCATCAGAAGAAGAAAGAATAATAAAATCTCAAGAACTTAAAAAGTTGTTTCTGCAAATGAAGAGGAAGAAACAGACTCAGAAGAAATAGTTAGAGAGATAAAGGCTACTCGGACTCATGCTATCAAATTTAACAAGAGAAATCCTTCCAGAAAAGGTGAAGAAGCAAAGAAAAGGACCAAATTTGACAAGCCCAGTATGTCTATGGAGGAAGTTGAGAATGCAGCAGTAGAAGACGACAATCTCATACCACTCTGTGACCTGTATGAGACTTTTGATGAATCTGGTAAGAAGGTTGTTGAAGAAGCTATTGTTAAGCACTTGAATTTTTTCAATAAAATTCTTGTTGAAATCATGTTTGGCTTGCCTACAATCCTATATAATGCATTGGAAACTAGAAGAGAGAGTTTCAGAACAGAGGAAGAAAATCTGAGGAAAAGAGTTTTTGCTGACTTGTGCCCGAAAATGGGAATTGAAGAAATGGATTTACTTCTTCATAAAGCTAAAAAGGATTTCAGAAGCAATTCAAGAATAAACAAACTCATGATTGGTGACACTGATGTTGTTATAAGTGAGACTTAGACAATTCTGGAAGAGTACTTGTCAAAGGAAAAGGTAAATATTGAGGAGATCAATACTAAACATGTTGAAGGACATGAGGAAGTGAATGTAGAGATAAATAAGTCAGAAGAATAAAATGAAAATGAGAACTTGAATGTATCTAATCCTTTGGGGTTTGAGGATAATCTGACCTCTCCAAATGAAGAAAACTCAGAGACACCTGTTGTATCTAAGGACCAAACTAAGGCAGTTGCTAAAGAAAAAGAGCCATATACTGAAGAAAATGAAATGCCTAAAGACAAACCTGAAGCAGAATCTCAAGTTGAAAAGAAAAAGGAGCAATAAATGTAGATAGAGGAAGTGAAGGAACCTTTATTACAGCAGCAGGAAGAGCTAGATCCTGAGTTGGATGAAAACGCAATTAATCTTTCCACTCTATCTCCAATTTGGATGATGAAGGTCACCAAAATTTCCCAAGCCAAAGCTAGTGAAAAGATATTGAAATCTCACATTGAGGACAATAAACTTTTAAAGCTTGCATCTAGAGTCCTATAATAATGCCCACTTATGTTATGGACTCCTCAGGTTCTTCCTTTGTTGAGTTGAAAAAGTTAATAAACTCTGTAGATTCTCATTTCAAATTGTTTGAGAAATTGGCTCTAGATAAAGTGAAGGAGTTTGAGGAGAAGAGGATTAATAGCCTAAAACAATTAATTGCCAAAGATAAAAATCTGTTAGGCTCCTGCATAAAGAATGTTCAAAGTACTATATCTAAAGGAGGAAAAGTGTACAAGTCCTGCTTAGTCTTGTCAAAATTTACTGAAGCAAATGAGAAGCGGGTGAAATATATTGAGTAGTAGTTGGTTACTATTTCCAACACATTTGACCCATTGGCCAACAGTATTTGTCATCAAGAAAGTAAGGTATTGTCTTTTCTCAACCAAATAAAGAATCTAAAGATTGAAAATGAAAGGATCATTGGCAGAGTAAGTGAACTCAGGGGGCTAATAAGTCCAAAGATCAAGATGATAGTGAATTCTCTGAAAGAAGCTGAAGGTGTTGTGACCGCTCCTGATCCGATAAATCTCGAAGCTACGGAAACCTTGGCATATCTTCTTTGTGGTCACATTATTATTTTGGAGAGTTTGAAAAGTGTGTGGAACTCAAACTTAATTGGACTGAAGAATGTCTTTGCAGACATCTTCAAATTTTTGAAAGTCTCCAGATATGTTTGTACAGTTTTGCAATTTTTGGGTTCCCCAAATTTTTTCATTGATGTCAAAGGGGGAGAGAGTGAAGTGAATAATGCTTTGATATTCTTAAGTGGAGTAGTATTTTGCATTTTGGCTGTGTACTTATCAGTCTCGACACTTAGTCATTTTTCACTAAGTGTTGCCATCAATGCCAAAGGGGGATATTGTTGGCATATGGCTTCTAGTGTTGTCATCGATGTAAATTGAAGTCATTCCCATGATCCATAGTTCAGTATCTAGTCACACTGGCAGATAATGTGATATTGTGTGAATTACCAGCATAATACATGACGAATAGGGTATCCGGTCAGACGACTTCATCGGATCATTTTTGTGTTGTGGATCTCTGGAATTGCTTGATAAGCATGTGGATTATCTTATTTTTGAGTTTTGTGGTGTTTCATTAGTTGCAATATGAGGTTGGAGGTCCAGTGGGACACTTTTTTGTCTATTTGACTGTTGTAGCTGACTCCGGGAATGCGACGCACTGTGGATGTGTTAAGAGGAATTATTCAAGATTTTTTCGTGTTCAAATATTTAATTATTGGTCCTGGCTATGGACTAGCTGACTTGTTTGGATATGCATCAAATTTACTCATGATTTAGGCCGACAAGTTGTAAATATTCTTAAGTATTATTGAGCCAACTTGTAGCAATTAAACTCCTAATTGTGGATATATTTAGATGATCAATTACATCATTTGTGTGTGTGAAGAAGGTGTATTGGTGTATGTTGTGAACATCCAAGGAGTATTTGATCGATATCATGCATAGTTTCACTTGCACATAAGGATTTTTTGTGTGAACTTGAGTAGAGCAAAGCAAAAGTTCAATATCAATTAGAAGGATAGAAGTTCATCATCAAAGCTTAACCATAATTGTAATCCAGCATTAGTAGATGCTATCCATTCAGTTCATTTTCTTTTGGATCTAATCCAAATCATTGTAAAGGTAGTGATCCCATCCTTTTGAGTAGTGAGCCTGAATACAAGTGCATTCCCATTTTGTAATACTTCTTTTGGGTATACTCAAAACTTATTGTGGATTGGCCATCCACTGTGGTTTTTCCCCTAACAAGGTTTCCATGTAAAAATCCTTGTGTTATGGTTGTGTGGTTTCTCATTTTTTGTTTCTGCATATTACTCTTGGTTCAATGTTCTAAGTGGATTAAAGATTAGAATAATAAAGTTAATTTTTTTAGAACATTAATTCACCCCCCTCTTAGTGTTGCTTGTTTCCAAACACATAATTGGGTCAATTAGATTCTTAGTTAAGTTTAATTAATTAAGGGGATGCAAACATAGTGTGAAAATGTAAAGGTGTACATTTTTCTACACTATATTGAGATCAATGATGACCAAAGTATGCCCATCTTCTTGATTTCCCTCATAACTCTTAGAAGGATTTGAATTGGAACATCATCTAGGTCATACTTTTGTATGATAATCCTCATTTGAGTTTTTGATTTATCTTATTTTTTGTTTCTCTATGAAGTGTTCCAAAAATGTTACATTCACAAGACATCAAGCAATGAATGTTGGAAAATGTGCCTAAATATCGCAGGCTGAAACCTCTGAGAAAGCATGCCCGTTGTGACATTCATATTGTCTGGTCGACTGGTAGTTTAGTAACCTTGCATTTTTCTCATGTCGCTGAGACTTTTCTTTTGTCTTGTCGACTGATGATGTCACTGTGACTTGTGGCCTTCACTGTAACCTTCTACCGAGTGGAGACCTCTGGCTGATGGTTTGGTCTAGTGGACGTCGGGGAGACTCATGGCGACTAGATCATCAGGGTAACTCATATGTGTTGGAATGATGTCTCGGTGACGATAGGAAGTCTTGCCGATATGGGCATGACCTTTGGTTTGTCTGGCCGATGTGGAAATCGGCATGACTTGCTCCTATCGGCATGTAGTCTTGGCAACTGGGAGATGTCTCGATGAATGGAAAAATCAGTATGACTTGAAGGCTTCGCTATGAAGTCTTGGCGATGGGCATTTGTCTCACCGATGGTGTGGGATGTATTCGACATGACTCTTGGTGAAAGATAGGCTCAGGGTAACCTGGAGACTTTGGCATGAAGTCTTGGCGATAGGTGTTGGTCTCGCCGACGGGGATGCAACTAAATTCATCGGTGTAGCTCTCGGTGCCCAGTGAAAGGTCTTGGTGAAGTCAAATGTCTTGCTAACTCGGCAAGACATGAGCGCTCGGTATGTGGTCTCGACGAAAGACATAAGTCTTTCCAACTGGTGAATGCAGCACTCGGGGTGACTTAAGACCTTGGTATAAGGTCTTGGCGAAGACGATAAGTGTCACCAACTCTTCAATGCTTCAGTATGACATGTTCACTTGGTGTGATGTCTTGGAAAAAGATGAATGTCCTGCCGACTGTCGAGCACTGCAGTATAACTTGAAGGCATCGGTATGATGTCTTGGCGAAGAGTGATTGTCTTGTCGATGGGAAACCTAATGTCGGTATAACTCTTGGTGACTGCTCAATGGTCGGTATAACATGAAGTGCTCGGTGTGATGTCTTGGTGAAAGATAATTGTCTCACCGAATGGAATACTCATGTCAGCATGACTTGAAGACATCGGTATGAAGTCTTGGTGAACTGCAGGTGTCTTGTTGATGGAAAAGCTAGCATCGATATGACCTTTGAACTTCAGTATGACGTCTCATCAAATGGTGATTGTCTTGCCAATGAGAATGCTGAGGTCGATATGACTTGGAGTCATCGGTGTAATATCTAGGCGAAGAGCAATAGTCTTGCTGACTAATGAACTCTTCAGAATACCTTGTGAGCTTCAGCATGATGTCTTGGCGAGAGCGGTAGGTCTTGCCGACTTTTTGACGGTTGCCGATAGAAGTGCAAAGGATATTGGTAGATTCAATATGACTCATGGCATTCGATATAACCTCTTGCTGATTGTTGGAACCTATTTCGATATCGTTTGTGAATCCATTGAGCATCGGGGAGACACTTCTCATGTCTCACCGACATGCAAACTCAGTGGATTGTTCCTTGACTGTTTGACTTGGCTCGTGGACCAATCAGAGGAAGCAAAATTCAAATGGTTGGCAGTTGGATTTTTTGTAGCAGTTGCGATGGAACTGAATGGTCTGCAAGGAAAAATCTACATAGGAATGGAAACATCTATGTTTCGATAAGGATGCTAAGTTGGAGATTGTTGTAGTGTGATCTTGAACCGATTCATAGAGAGCCTGTTGAGAATGGAGGCATACAATGAATGCATTGGACGTTCTGTAATGTTATGATGCTGATGAGCTAATAATCCAAGGAGCTGAAGAGCCAAGAGTGAGAGAGAGAATGATAGAGTGAGGACCAAGTGGCTAGCCAAAAGGCTGAAGCCATGAGGTTGAAGCAGAGGAAGAGAAAGGCAGTGTTATGCTGGAATCTCTCTTGATCTCTTTGGGGGTGTTTGCTGCCAGGTGTATCCAGATGAACAAGATGTAATCTCTGAAAAGGCCTGAAATTGTATTGTAACTAATTTGTTGCTAAGTAATACAATGGCTCGATCTTTGGAGTGTGGGGTTTTTTATCTGAAAGGATTTTCCCCACGTAAATCTTTGTGTTCTGGTTTTCTATTTTATCTTTCATCTGTGTTGTTGATTGTTGTTGAATTCACATATGTTTTTCTTAGAAGGATCAATGTGGGAAATAACTGTGTCTGTTTCTACCTTAGGACATAGTTGAACGTGTCTTTGAGGTAATCTAATCAAAATGAAAGTTACCGAAGGCACTACTGTATGGAGTTTTCACTAGATACACTCCCCGGATTTCCTTACAATGAAAAACAACCCATTGAAGAAAATTCCATGAAGTAAATCATGCATATAATAGTTATAAATGAAGTGGTAAGCATGCCAGCCCTATTCTTAGTGATAAAACTCACTTATTTTCCACTTGAAAGTAAGAAAGAGATCACAATTATTGTGGTTTATGAAGAAAGTAATAACAATCACAATACAGAAAAGGATAGTTTTATGAACCAGTTGTTGAGTCCATGATGTCAAATGCCATGAAGTTTAGTAGGTTAAAAGGAATAGGAGCAAGCTATAGTCCAAAACAAATATGAGATAGAATAGTAGGCACAAAAATCATAGTCAAAGCATTGAAGTGACAATCATACTAATGGCAGTCACAAAGGGAAACAATGTCAAGATGAAGGGACTGTCTTAGGGGAGAGTCTTAATAAAAAATTGGTCATATTCAAGATAAGGCATCAATGATGAAAAGAACATAACTACAGTGGGAAAAGGAAAATGCATGATAGTCCATATTCATGAAATAAATCACAATCAAGATGAAAGGGGACAGTCTTTGTAAAAGACTTCATGTACTGACCTTGTTGGAAAGTCGTAGTACTATGCCTGTGAGAAATGCAATGAGATCCCTAGACTGTGACAGTGGGTTGTAACCTTAGAATAATGATATTGATATTATGGACCTAATAACTATGTGTATGAATTGTACTAATGCCTTGTAATCAAAGGAAGACCTACCATGAATCACAAAGGCAGACCACAGGGCATAAGATTAAAATTTAAACAAATTATAGTCCTTTAGTGAGTTAGAACAAACTTAATAAATCATGTTAGGGATGTCAATGAGAGATTGCAAAAGGTGAAAGGACTGTGCAATTATTTTGGTAGAATAGAGCAACATAAGAAACATAAATGTAAAGCAATCAATGTCCAAAATGGATAATTGACAACACAAATCTTGACAATGATGATAAATGCTTCTGTAACTATAGGAAAGTAAATAAAGATAGTCATCATCATGGGCACCAAGAGGAGGCACCAAGAATTCACAAGCTAGGGTAGTCATAACAATGTGATAGAAACCATGAAAATTTCATGTGTCAAAGGTGGCAGTGATATCATATGCATGAAGGGTAGTTTTCTAAAATAATAGTGAGCAGCATGAAAAGGCATTACAATCATATAAAATGGCTATCATATGAAGCAAATGATAGTTAAGTATTGCCATATGAATAAAAAATAGTCAAGGATAGTCATGTTTATAGGGTATGCATAGAGGGTTTCATTTAAACCCCTGGGCTTTCAAGTCCAAAGTGACAGTGTTCACAGTTGCATAGGACAATGAAATTATAGTGGAAAGTTTTTAAAAGGGGCATCAAGATGTAAGATAGCTAACCAACTAAAGAGAATAAAAGGATAGTTACCATGTCACCAAGAAGGAAATCAACCTCAATAAGTTTTCACTATGAAAAGGGTAATTTTCACTATGAAAAAGGGACAATGATCCATGAACTTCAAAATTTGCTAGTGTACAATCAATGACAATGCACTATGATAGTGGATGGTGTTTTCAAAGAAGTTAGTGTGGCAATATTAAAGGAAGATATGGTAGTCAAGGAAAGGGATGATAGTCTTGAAAAATACACATGAAATCTTATAAAAGATAGTGTAGATAGTCAAACACAAACCTTTAAACTTAGTTACAATACAATAACATAAAAGTACTATCAAGGTAGAAATTAATGAAAGGGCAGTCCTCATAATGAAAGGGATAGTCATGATGCAAGGAGGTCAGTTCAAGGAGAGTTTCCATTGACAATAAGTTGAAGACAGTTATTAAATGTAGTGATAAAGGATAATGAAATCCTTTTAATGTGACTTTAGGGTTTGATGCTTTGTGCTTAATGAAAACCTTTTATTGAAGACTTTTGATTGAGAAAATGTAGGTCATGACCATCAAAGAAAAGAGTAGTGACAAATGAAGCCCCCTTGACAGTGTGATAAAGAACATTAATTTTGACCTACATTGAAGATAGAAAATGCCATGGAAAAGGGTAGATTTTATAGGGAAATGAGTACAACCAAGGCACAGTAAATATTGATACTCTTTTCTTGTTGGATAGTCACCATGAAACTTAGAATGGGTAGTACTTATAAAATGAAAAAACACAGACATAGTAATAGATGGCAATGATGTCTTGTAGTATGGAAACCATTGTAGCTTTTCTTAAGCATCAAGAGAGGAGTTTGTAGCCTGTGTATTTCCAATTAAAATGGAATTCATCAAAGAAGTGACAAGTGGTAGGTCTATGATGATGAGTTTCAATGGGGAATTTTCCTAAGGTGCAAATTTGTGCCATTACATTTTATCCCCACTTCAGTGAGCATATGTGTCAGTGTGAATGCGAGCTAAAGTAGAAAGAGAATGGAGAGAATATACCAATAGCATTGAGGAAGTAGATCTTTGATTTGGCATACCTAATGTGAAGAGAAGAGAAAAGGTTGCATAGTTTCTCAATCCTACAAAGCAAGTTGTGATCTCACCAAAAACATGTTAGGCTATAGACAAAACATGTTAGGTGAAAAATCATAAGACACACAAGACGGCTTGATAAGATACACAAGATGGCCTAATAAGATAAAGTCTGGTAAGATACACAAATCAGATAGACTTGCGACTATGACAAAATCTGTGTAGTATATTCACAGAAAAGATGGGTCTAGTTGGGTTGCCTCAAGCTAGATGCAAGGATATATGATGTCTGACACCAAGACAAAATGACATCGAATATCAAATAAAATACACTCAATTTGCAAGCCATCAAAGAATTCAATTAAAGGAGAAGTTTTCAAAGGGGGTCCTTTGACAGGAAGCCCTTCAAGACACCAAAGGGTCCATTCAAAGGAACACTCTAATTGAAAGACACCACATTTTTTGCAAGTTATTCTTTCATCAAGGAATCCTTTTGAAAGATCATTTCATCAAGGAATCCATTGGAAAGAATACTCCTTCTCAAAGGAAAGTTTTTAGACTTCTTCATTTTAGAAAAAGTGCTCCTTTTTCAAAGAAAAGTTTTCAAACTCTTTCACATATGAGGTTCTTTCCAAAGAAAATTTCATCCAAGAATCTTGAGAGAATACAACATTTTGGAAAATAACGGGTTTCAATAAGGGATTTTTTCATCAAATAATTCATTGTAAATAAAATTTTACACCAAGGAATCCTTTTCAAGAGAATTCACCAAATCAAAAATCAGAAAATAATGGTAGCCCCCTCTTAGGATGGTGTGTGCTACACCAAGGAGCACATGAAACCCTAAAGAAGTGGTATCACTCTACTCCTCATTGACTAGTCTAGATCATTAAATGGGGAGAGCGAACAAACTTGCAAGGGTGGGATAGCAAGGGAAATACCCTTCAACTTTCCTACAGCAAGTGCCAAGGAAGAAGGCCCCTCAAGGTCCTCTTCACTGAGCTTATGTGAGGAAAAAGTCATCGATCTTGTAAAGATAGAGGAAAAAGTCAAGATATCATCCATTGAATTAAACATGCACTTCATTGGAGTGTCATGTGTCAATCGAGTGGGAGAAGAAGGATGCGAACAAGATCCACTACCAACCTCATCATGAGGGGCAGTGATAAACTCAAGGGATACAGGGGCCGCCTTCATCATGAGGATAGCGCAAGCCAAGAAAGAACCCACTTCTAAAGAAGGTGATCCCTTCTTCCAAACTCCACTTGAAGCGAGGTTGTCCTCCAACTTGTGCTTCAACAAAGGATGTGATTTCCCCAAAAGAGAAGTGGAAGGAAAGGAGGAAGAGGACAGACCTGCAATAGACACCACCATGGTGTTTGACATGTATATGGGCTAAGAAAAGGGAGGGACATCAAAAGAGGGGGCTCTACAGAGGGAGCAATGAAAACCTACACCCTTTTGGGGTGAGGATTGTTAGAGCCTACTGGGGGAGCTGAAAGCAAAATAGAGGTGATTGAATTGAAGTAGGTACATTAGAGGAAGACAAAACAGTAGAAGAAGTTAAAAAATAGGGGCCACTAGCTCCCCCTCCATCTTTTGTGAGGTTGTTTGTTTAATGGCAAGATCCTTTTGGCTACGCTTGCTCTCATGCGCAAGCAAGTTACATTGGATATGAACACTAGAAGACGTGGCCTGAGAAGATTTTAGAGGTTGTTGCTCAACCAAAGGAATTTCCTTCACAATTGTGGTTGGTGAAAGGGTGGGCTCTTGGGTAAGAGCAAGAGGAAGTATAGGGTTAGAAGCAACTATGAGAAGAGAAACAAAAATCGATGCCTCAACGGTGGGCCTCTTCCCGTTCTCTACCTTAGGGACAGGTAGAGAAGTAGTAGGAGTTTGCAGAGACTAAGACATAGGAGCAGCCCCAAATGGACCTTTCCCCTTGCTGCAAACAATGGGCCTAATAATCATGGGTGAAACAGGGACTTGAAGACCTGTTGCTTCACTTTTCTCCATGTGGGCACCATTGCATTTCCCATGCGAGGCATGGGAGTGGGAGTAGAGGGTGTCATAGAAGGGAGAGAAGAAAAAGCAGGAGTAGAAGATGCAGAAGGAGAAGGCCCTTGAGTGCGAATGAGCTTCTCCTTACCCTTTTGTTGGTAAAAATAAGCAACTTGTTGCTACACAATCATGGAAGCCTTAACAGAGATTGCATAGGGGGACATTGGATAACTAACTAAGCCCCTGGCCTTATATTTAACATAAGCCTTATACAAAAAATCTCCCCTAGGGGAGAGAGGTCCAACTGAGGCAAGCCAAAAGTGATCCAATGTGAAACCTCCAAGCGACACCAGTGATTTATAACTAGTGTTGTGCACTACATGCACATAATCTTCATGAGGGGATTTTAAACATTTATGAACCACAAAGGTGACACCATTCATAGAGGTAAGCTAGAGGATACCCAACCTAACTTGGAATAGGTCAGACTCTGGAATGATAATGAAAGAAGCATCAATAGTCTTGGGTCCAACTAAGACTGAAAGAGAAATAGAGCCCAAAGGGACAAGAGAAAATCCATCATGCATACAGAGGGTGGTATTCGACTCTTTGTACTATTCCCTATGCCAACCATTTATGAAAAAAGTCTCCTCTATTATCACATTGACCTGACTTGTCGAATAAAGTAAGATGCTAGTTATGACATTTTCATTGATCTAGATGAGGATGTATAAAGGGGAGAGCTCTTTATTGAGAGGCTCATCATACAAGGTAAATGTTATGTTAGGTGTAGCACTCATATTTTTAGGAGGGATACATAGAATGAAACCATGTTCACTTAGATGGAATTAACTCAAATAATATAGAATATTGTACTAACAAATAGTGACCTACCTGGATTTCACTTCTAAATATCCAAGAGTCATTCTACCTATGTATCTAGGGGTCATAGATTGGGTCACAAAGTTGCATGCTTCGCAACACTCAAATCTACAACACATCTAAGCCATGAGAGAAAGATTCTCCAATACCAAGAAACAAAAAATGAGGAATTCACATCAAGTTCACCAAAAATGTAGAGAAGGGGGATTCATCACCCCTGAGGCTCCAGGTCATGGGAGATCCCAAGGGAACAAACTGCACTAAATTACCTTAATTTTTTTTATGGGTGTTTTAGAAATCGAGTGAGTTGGCCTCAAAGGTTTTAGACTACAGACCAAACAACTCATTGTTTCAGGATGACAGCATGGGAACCAAACTCCAACATGGTGCACTAGCATTCTGTAAGGATAGAGGTCTAGTAAATAAACAGAAAGTGCAAAGGGCTTGCTAATGACCCGACTAGCATATTTTTACAATTTGACAAGGAAAATATAAGAAATAGGAAGTACAACAAGAAGAATAATAGAAGCTACTCTAATGCAAAAATGACAAAGAAAGGTAAGGAAAAGATACCACTCCACCCACACTTTGGTTCTTCAACTTCAACTCCAAAAGGAAAAACCAACACCTGCACACACAAAAATGGGAAAAATTTTGGTCTACGTTTCGAAGTTTGCCTCAGTCAAACCCCTACTTTGGTGTTCCCACCTCCACAGATATCCAGATATGCAATGAGATAGAAAATTCAATAAAGAAGAGAATAGAAAGTATACTATCAAATAGAGTGCAAAGACAACCTGGATGCTACTCTATAAGACATAATGATGTAAACAATATAATAAGAGCAATATCACCGTTCCTACTGCTGGAAAAAAAGGTTGAGAGGAATAGATGAAACCACATCAAGAGAATGGAGCTTCGTAAACCTGTATAGATGGTGGAGTTGTCACAAGAAAGTAGTAGAATCCAAGTAGAGAGCAAGAACAAGCTTGAAAGAGTGAGAGAGTGAACAACAAGTTGCAAGAATGAATGAGAGAAAATGCATCCAAGAGTGAAGAAGTGAGAAAATTAGTTTGAATGCTTGAAAATGGGAGTAATAGGTTGATTTTCATCGATCAAGGAAGGACAGAAGATGTTAGTTTTGTATCCAACCAGAAACGTAACGCTTCTGCAGATTCTAGGGGGTAGGAATCCTGTCAGGATGTCAGCATGGCACACGCATCTCCAACCAAAATTCCTCCACAAATGCAAAAAGAAAAGGCCACACATAATGAATAAGCTGATAGCGACGGGATTGCATCATCCAACTTATATTTTCTAAAGTAAAGGTAAAAAAAATGGATAATTTTCCTAGGGTGCAAATTTGTGCCATTACACACCATCCTCTGATAGATATTTTTATTGAGGAAGATCTTCTTTCTCAGATTCGTAATATCCCACTACCACATTTGTAGGTGGCACCTCAAGCATAAGTCTTCCTTACTGTGTAGGAAATCTATTTTCGTTCCTTATAGCATTTCTAGGATAATTTGAAGCATTTGGATGAGTTCTCCTTGGAACATCCTTGTATGAAGGAATAAACGATCCTTGATAAATTTGCTTCTTAATAGCTAACAATTCATTTGCTAAATTTTGCACCATAGGATCTGTGGTGCTTGTAGAAGCTTATGCCAAAGATATTTGTCCTTTGTTCCTATTTGATTCATTTCTTATCTTACCAATGAGGATCAAATCATCCTCAACTTCAAGGGTAATTGGGTTAGATCTCTGCAAGAGTGGTGTATATAAAAACCTCCAAGGTTTGCTTGCACCTAATCATCAAGAAGACATTGCCCTGCCTTCACCCTGAACCTAACAATCTTCTTGGCTCTGTCCTGATTTGGTTCACCAACTAAACCTTGCTATAACTCTGTTCAAGAGTCTCCACCTTGTGCTTTAACCTCAGAGGATTCAACACTCTTTAATATTGCTATCTCCTTCTCAAACACCGCTTGAAACTACAATCTTTTACACTACACCTAGAAGAGTCTAGATGCCCACTTGTTCAAGTTAATAGAACTGCTTGCCGGGGATTTGAAGATGCTACCTCCATGTTTCTTGCAACCAAACTGTGCCATTTTTTTTGATGTCCATTCCTCAACCTACCCGATTTCATGAATTTGTCTTTTGGAGAGGCTAATCCTTGTAGCCCTTACCAGTCACTAATTGGCTTTTTCTACTTATATTCTCCACACAACCTGGAAAACAAAGCACACTTTTAGACACTCTTTTCAGGGTTTTAAATCTTGCAATAGGTCTTTGGCTACTAGTTATTCCGTACAGGTGGTTCCCACATCTTTGGAGAGGAGGCCTAATTGCCCTAAAAACTAGGGTTTCACTGTCCTCTCACCTATTTCTCACACAAGAGGATTATTCAAGAATCAACTCCCTTTAACTTTTCAAATTATGACCAAAACAATCCTGATACCGTACTGGTACCATAATGTACCTTCTTCCCTTGCCTGAGTTCTCAACTTTTCACTTCCCAAACTCCTAACCGGGTCCTAAGCTCGCCTAGGGTTTGGTATTAAGATTCATTGCTTGGCCCTTCTGATTACCTGTCACCAAACATACAAAATACACTAGATTCCCACCCATTTTCCACCAAACTTAGGAGAATCTCGTGGTCAGGGTCTATGGAGAAGCCATTGAAAACTTATTGCTCAAAACAGGAGAAACTACACACTACACCTAATCTATGAATTTGAAACAGTAATTCCACCCTAAGAAACTTAAATATCAGATGAAAATTGCTCTGTCCTATCTACTAAACATAAACACAGTGTCAAATTAACATGCACAGTGCCTCCTAATTCACTGTCCTCAAATTGCTCGGGCAGATACAAAAAATGCAGATTCTGCCAAAACAGAGTTAAGAACCTTTTACCACCTGAACCTTGGACACCAACCACTATCAGCACTCAAAGTGAATGTCATATACAAAGAAAGATATTAACACTACTCTTTAAACACAAATAAAATGCTATGTCTATATACAACACCTAAATTAACTCTACTACACAAAACACACTGGGTTTTCCAATAAACACAGGAAATATAGAAATCCCAAAAACTGTCTTCTTATTCACATCAAAGTCTTTGAATACAATGCAAAAACCAACTCCTCTCTGCTTTCTCCGAGCCATATTCCCATTAGTCATTCCCTCTCCATGTTTCAAGGGGGGGATTGCTCATTTCAATATCCCTGATTTTAAGGGAATCCAAGACACCTACCAAACTGCATGCAACCTCTCAATGTTATCATGCAATTTTTGCAATATTCTTGCAACCTCGCCATTATCCTTCTTTTTAGGATCTCCCAACTCATTATCCTCGAGTTAACAACCCCTCAACTAACCTTTAGCATCTTCCAACAACGAGAAAGTGGCTATAACACAAGTTGATGCATCATATCTTCTCACATAATTGTCCAAACCTTAATAAAACAAAATTTAACAACATACCACACAAGACCTTCTAAGGTCCAACCTAAACACAACATGCTGACTTGGCCAAGGTCAGTACAAGCCAAAATTTGTGCAAACCAAATTGGGGTTTGGCCTAGGTGCTCCTGCACCATCCTCCCCAAAATAAAAAATTCAATCCACCCTTGGATTGAGCAAGTTAGGATCAATTCCCAACTTCTTAAACTCCGCCTCCTTGATCCATACTGCATCTGAATCAGGTTGTCCATGCCTCTTGATCAAGTGTTCTTTGTACTCCTTGGTCCTAGTCTTCTTATAGACCCTTGTGTCCAAGATTTGATCAGCTTGTTTGACTGTAACAGGGGGCAGTTTGAGTTCTCCTACATCATGACTAACTTCATGGAGTGTCTAATCCAAATCTTGTGGTGGTCCTTTGTAATGCATAAGGTCTGCAACATTGAAGATAGGGGACAGTCCACTGTCATCAGGCAATTGCACTTTGAAAGCATTATTGCCATACTTCTCCAAGATAGGGCAGGGACCTATCCTCTTCATTTGTAGCTTGTGAGGGACTCCCTTCTGCAATCTAGCCTTATTCAAATGCACCATCACTAAGTCACCAACATTAAACTGAACCTCTTTCCTATGCTCATCCACTTTGGTTTTATGCTTCAAGGTATTCTCTGTCAAGGTTTTTCTGACTGTCTCATGAATTTCCTGCATTGCACAAGCAAAGTCTTCTGCACAACCACTTCCCTTGACTCCATCCTTCAGCTCTCTTAGCTCATAAACACCTCTAGGGTGCAGTCCATAAACAATTTCAAAGGGGCTCTTCCCTGTTGACCTATTCACTGTATCATTATAGGCATATTCTGCCTGGCCAATAATCTGATCCCATTGTTGACCATACTCCTTGGTCAAGCATCTTAGAAGGTTTCCAAGTGTTCTATTTACCACTTCGGTCTGACCATCAGTTTTGGGATGGTATGCAGATCCAAAGGATAGATTGGTGCCCATTCTCTACCAAAGAGTCTTCCAAAAATGACTCATAAACTTGGTGTCTCTGTCTGATACAATGCTAATTGGTAAGCCATGAATTTTGACTATCTCTTTGAAGAAAAGTGAGGCTATTTGACTGGCATCATTGGTTGTTTTGTAGGGTATAAAGTGATCCATTTTTCTGAATCTATCAACCACAACATACACACTATCCATACCTTGCCTTGTCTTGGGTAAACCAACTACAAAGTCCATGCTTAAGCATTCCCATGGCCTAGAAGGGATTGGCAGTGGCTGGTATAGGCCTGCATTCGAGGAAGTGCCTTTTTCCTTTTGACACACTACACAACTCTCTACATATTTCCTGACATCTAGGTTCATCTTAGGCCAAAAATAAAACCTTTGGACAAGCTCTTGAGTTTTGGTGATCCCAAAATGACCACTTAATGCACCATTATGCTTTTCTTGAATTAAATTCTCTCTAATAGAACCTCTAGGAACACAAAGCTGATTCCCTTTGAACAACAAATCACTTTGCAAGGTGTATTCATCATACTTGCTATGGAAATGGTTCTTAAACTCGAGGCATACCTTATAAATTTTTGCAAAGTCTTCATCATCTGCATATAGATCCTTAAAGTGATCTATTCCCATGCTCTTCAATTGGATTTCTTGGATGGTAAGAACTCTCCTGCTCAATGCATCAGCAACTTTATTGAGAGCTCCTTTCTTGTGCTTGATGTTGAAGGTGTAAGCTTGCAAATACTCCACCCATTTCATGTTCCTGTGACTCAACTTCTCTTGTGAATTTAGAAAACTGAGTGCTTGATTGTTTGAGTACACAATAAATTCCTTGGGAAGCAAGTAGTGCCTCCACTTCCTTAGTGCTTGGACCAATGCATACATTTCCAGATCATAAGAAGAGTACTTCTTCTTGGCTTCACTTAGCTTCTCTGAATGAAAAGCCACCGGTCTGCCCTCTTGACTGAGAACAACTCCAATTACTACATTACTGGCATCACATTCAATGGTGAATAGCTTCTCAAAGCTTGGAAACACTAAAACAGGTTGGGTAGCTATCTTTTCCTTCAGCAACTCAAAATTCTTATTAGCTTGTTCATTCCATACAAACTTAGTTTTCATGCCTCCTTTAATGGTATCCAACATAGGAGCACAAATTGCACTAAATTGTTTGATGAATTTCCTATAATACTGAGCAAGACCATGGAAGCTTCTTACCTCTGTTGCTGTCTTTGGAGTAGGCCAATTAAGAATGGCTTCTACCTTGCTGCTTTCCATCTTCAAGTTGCCATGTGATAGCACAAAACCAAGGTACACCAGCTCTATTTTGATGAACTCACACTTTTCCAGATTGATCATCAGCTTCTCCTCCTGCAGCTTCTTGAAAATCAGCTCAATGTGTTGGAGGTGCTCTTCTCTTGTTTTGCTATAGATTAGTATATCATCAAGATACACTACTACAAACTTGCCAATATAGTCCTGGAGAATTTCATTCATGAGTCTCATGAATGTGGAGGGGGCATTAGACAAGCCAAATGGCATAACTAGCCACTCATAGAGACCCACATTGGTTTTGAAGGCTATTTTCCACTCATCACCCTCATGTATTCTAATTTGGTGGTAACCACTCTTTAAATCTATCTTGGTATAGTACCTAGCTTCACCTAGACAATCCATGAGATCTTCAATCCTAGGAATGGGAAACCTATACCTGATGTTATCTTGTTTATTGCTTTGGAATTGGTACAAAGCCTCCATTCTCCTCCTTTCTTGGGTGCTAAGACAGTGGGTACTGCACAAGGACTAATGCTTTTCCTAATAAGACCTTGGTCAAGAAGTTCTTGAATCTGCCTAGCTATTTCCTCATTTTGCTGAGGTGTCATCTTGTAGGCTGCTTTGTTTGGAAGGGTGGCTCCTGGTATCAAGTCTATCCTATGACTTATGGCTCTTTTAGGAGGTAAGGTTGCTGGTTGACCACTACTTACAATGCTTTCATAGGTCTGCAACAAGTCTTGAATCTCCTTGGGTAACTCTTGCTTTTTAGTTGCCTTCTCTTTGCTTGCTTCTCTTGGCTTGATCATTACTGCATAGCCAACTCCTTCTCCTTCTTCTAAATCCTTTAAGAACTCTTTTTCACCAGCTAATAGCAACTTAGAACCTGTTGTCTGCACTTTAGTGTCTTCCAACAAAGATTGAATCTTGTAGGTTACATTGTCCTTCTTGAAGGTGTATGAGTTCCTAGCTCCATCATGCACAGCTTGACGGTCAAATTTCCATGGCCTACCTAGGAGCAAGTGGCATGCATCCATAGGTAACACATCACATAATACCTTGTCTTTGTACTTTCCAATTGAAAATTCCACCCATTCTTGTTCATTCACCAAGACATGCTGACCCTTATTGAACCATGTGACCTTGTAAGGATTCTTGTGAGGTATTCTTGCTAATTTCAGTTTGTTGATTGCCTCCTCTGACACAATATTGTCAGTAGAACCTGAGTCTATAATCACCTTGCACACTTTTCCCATCATCTTACACTTTATCCTAAATAGGGATCTTCTTTGGCTTGGTTCTTCTTTGACCGGTTCTTTGATTAAAGTCCTTCTCATCATAAGATTCTCACCTTCCTCTGAGTTCAATGGTACTTCTGATTGTTTATTTGCTGCAGCTGCTTCATCTTGAATCAGATTGGTTCTCTTATCTCCTCCATGAGAAGTGCTTCCTTTCTCAGGACATCTATAGGCTGGGTGTCCCAACTAGTTGCAATGATAACATTTCATGTTGGTGAAGTAACTGCCTCTTCCTTGTCCACCACTTCTTCCTCTGGAGCTGAAACCTCTTCCTCTACCACCTCTACTGGAGCTTCCTTCTTGCTGATTAGAAAATCTGACTTCTCCTTGGGCTCTTGATTCTGAGCTTCTTCCACTATAGCTTCCTCTTTGTCCTCTGTTGTCTTTCCCTTTACCTCTACCTTTGGGGTTTTGTTCTTGCTTCTTTTTTCCTTTCTCCTCTATCTTCAAGGCCATTTGATAGCATTGGCGTACTGTTTTGAAGTTTACCAAGCTCATATCTTCCTGGATAGACCACTTGAGTCCATTTAGGTACCTTGCTAACCTAATGCTTTCATCTTCAACCACCTTTGATCTAAGGCACAGTTTTTGAAACTCTTCTGTATATGTTTGAACATCCATGTCTTTTTGCCTCAGATTTTGTCTTCTCCTGTGCAACTGGATTTCATAATCATCTGGGAGATAGGTCTGTCTTATCTTGGTCACCATTCCTCTCCATGAAACTATGGGACCTTTGCCTTCTTTCTCTCTTTCAGATTGCACAAACTTCCACCATGTGAGATCTTCTCCTCTCAGCCTTGACTTAGCCACCTTTACCTTTTGGGCCTCTGTTATGCCATCACACTCAAAGTGATTCTCAATGCTCTCAATCCAGTCCACAACTGAATCAGGGTCCATTTGTCCACTGAAAAGTGGCACACCATCCAATGCTTTACCACTCAAGGCCTGCAATGCCTTCAAGAATGGTTCCTCTGCAAGAACAGGATCAGGCTTTGGAGCTTCCTCCTCTAATTCCACTTCTTTTTCCTTGGCTTCCTGCTCTTCCTTCTTCTTAATCTTGTCCTTCACAGTATCTGTTGTTTCTTGGACTTCATCCAGGAGCCTCTCCATCTGAGATATCCTTTCTCTGAGCAACCGGTTATCTTCCTCTTGCTCTTCTACCTTCTTTGCTAGCTCTACATTTGTCACCATGGCTTCTTCCTCTGGTGTATTCTCTCCTACTGACTCAGTGGATTGGCTCATTATCACAAGCCTTGAATCTGACTCAGCTCTGATACCAATATGGTGTATATAAAAACCTCCAAGGTTTGCTTGCACCTAATCATCAAGAAGACATTGCCCTGCCTTCACCCTGAACCTAACAATCTTCTTGGCTCTGTCCTAATTTGGTTCACCAACTAAAACTTGCTATAACTTTGTTCAAGAGTCTCCACCTTGTGCTTTAACCTCAGAGGATTCAACACTCTTTAATATTGATGTCTCCTTCTCAAACACCGCTTGAAACTACAATCTTTTACACTACACCTAGAAGAGTCTAGATGCCCACTTGTTCAAGTTATTAGAACTGCTTGCAGGGGATTTGAAGATGCTGCCTCCATGTTTCTTAAAACCAAACTGTGCCATTTTTCTTGATGTCCATTCCTCAACCTACCCGATTTCATGAATTTGTCTTTTGGAGAGGCTAATCCTTGTAGCCCTTACCAGTCACTAATTGGATTTTTCTGCTTATATTCTCCACACAACCTGGAAAACAAAGCACACTTTCAAACACCCTTTTCAGGGTTTTAAATCTTGCAATAGGTCTCTGGCTACTAGTTATTCCGTACAGGTGGTTCCCACACCTTTGGAGAGGAGGCCTAATTGCCCTAAAAACTAGGGTTTCACTGTCCTCTCACCTATTTCTCACACAAGAGGATTATTCAAGCATCAACTCCCTTTAACCTATCAAATTATGACCAAAACAATCCTGATACCATACTGGTACCATATTGTACCTTCTTCCCCTGCCCGAGTTCTCAACTTTTCACTTCCCAAACTCCTAACCGGGTCCTAAGCTCGCCTAGGGTTTGGTATTAAGATTCATTGCTTGGCCCTTCTGATTACCTATCACTAAACATACACAATACACTGGCTTCCCACCCATTTTCCACCAAACTCAAGAGAATCTCGTGGTCAGGGTCTATGGGGAAGCCATTGAAAACTTACTGCTCAAAATAGGAGAAACTACACACTACACCTAATCTATGAATTTGAAATAGTAATTCCACCCTAAGCAACTTAAATATCAAATGAAAATTGCTCTATCCTATCTACTAAACATAAACACAGTGTCAAATTAACATGCACAGTGCCTCCTAATTCACTATCCTCAAATTGCTTGGGCAGATATAGAAAATGCAGATTCTGCCAAAACAGAGTTAAGAACCTTTTACCACCTGAACCTTGGACACCAACCACTATCAGCACTCAAAGTGAATGTCATATACAAAGAAAGATATTAACACTGCTCTGTAAACACAAATAAAATGCTATGTCAATATACAATACCTAAATTAACTCTACTACGCAAAACACACTGGGTTTTCCAATAAACATAGGAAATACAGAAATCCCAAAAATTGTCTTCTTATTCACATCAAAGTCTTTGAATACAATGCAAAAACCAACTCCTCTCTGCTATCTCTGAGCCATATTCCCATTAGTCATTCCCTCTCCATGTTTCAAGGGGGGGATTGCTCATTTCAATATCCCTGATTTTAAGGGAATCCAAGACAACTACCAAACTGCATGCAACCTCTCAATGTTATCATGCAATTTTTGCAATATTCTTGCAACCTCGCCATTATCCTTCTTTTTAGGATCTCCCAACTCATTATCCTCAAGTTAACAACCCCTCAACTAACCTTCAGCATCTTCCAACAACGAGAAAGTATCTATAACACAAGTTGATGCATCATATCTTCTCACATAACTGTCCAAACCTTAATAAAACAAAATTTAACAACATACCACACAAGACCTTCTAAGGTCCAACCTAAACACAACATGCTGACTTGGCCAAGGTCAGTACAAGCCAAAAAATTTGCAAGCCAAAATGTGTGCAAACCAAATTGGGGTTTGGCCTAGGTGCTCCTGCACCAAAGAGGAAACTTACCTCAGGCAACTGTGTATTAATGAAGAAGCACTTTAGATTGTGAGTTGTTGTTGAGCATCAGTTGGAATCTCGGTTGTCAACTTGTTGAATTTCACCATGAACTCATGCATGGGTTCATGTGGTTCCTTCAGACCAAAAGTGTTACCCCATGGACCTTAAGCAACACCTTGAGTTGTCATTCTACCTTGGTTGAATTGAGGTATAATAAACCTTTGAATCTATACACATGGAGGAAAAGGCTCAAAATTATGTTTATGCAACAATTCAAATATAGGATCAATATGCCCTTGAGCCCTTTGACCATGTGTATAGATTCTTTCTACCAGAATGTAAACTTGAAAAGAGAAGCAGATCAAGAATAAAAGAAATAATTACAAACATAATAAAAAACTAGTATACTTCAACCAAAAGTGTGAGGCTATGGTTATGTATTCGTTTCCCCAACAGAGTCGCCAAAAAATTGTTGGGTGAATATTTTATAAACAACTAACTACTTACAAAATGGTAATTTCAGCCTAGTTACAATGAGATTTAAATCTCTCCTCTTAGATAGGGAAGGCTCCCTTCTTACTACTCACTAAAACAACTAGTAACTAACTACGATTATATACATTATAACTAACCATGGGTTTTTTCATTATCCTATTCTCTTATTTCATAATAGATGTTTTTCTCTTAAAAATTACAACAATACCTCATGATAATTATAACATATAATTCACCACAAAATCCTAGTTCAAATAGTAATAACCAATATCTACTTGATTAAACAAAAGAGTGATTATTAGTGTGATACCAGTGATGTTGATAACTTGAAAGTCCACAAAAGCACAAAGTCTTTTGTTGCCTTCAATGATGATGTGTAAAGATATAGAATGAAGTACATTGCAGCTCAAATTCTTCAACATACACCACCAAACGATCAACAAAACATTGATAATAACCCGCAGCCCAAAGTCTTTGAATAATTATCAAAGTGTACACACAAGAACATAAACTTCAAATATAATAATGCAACCCAAAGTTTGCAAAAATATATTTAAATCCCCTTCTAAACAATATGATATCACACCACTTATCCAACCCTTTACAAGAAAATTTAATGAGGACATGAGAACAATCTCAACACCTAACAAAGAAGATCTAAGACAAATATTGGATGTAATTCTACTTCTTTTATTGTTTGAAATTTGATTTACACATTAAACACAAAGTCTCAATATGTTTTTCAAATGGGCAGCACTTCGCTTCAAAAGATAAAAGGTATCTATTACAAAAGAGCTCCCTCATATATAGAGGGGAGCCAAGAGCTAAAATAGGAAAGCTAAAACTAACTTGACTTGTTCAACAACAAAGTCTGATTTGATTTAAGACTTCTCTATTTTTACATGTAATTGCATATTTATAAAATACATGTAATATGTCATAAACTAATTACATATTGAATAAGGGAAAAAACTAAAAATAAACTAAGTATGGAACAAGCATGTTCCTTCATTTTTCACCACCCTTTTCCAAGAAATATTCATGTTTCTTTAATGCCACTTGGACTTCTAAATTATCTAGTCCTGTAGTATGACTGGAGACTATGAGTAATTTTGTGATTGAGTCCTCGATGTTGATGCAATTTTTCCTATTCCTTTTTAGTACTACCTTTATGTTATCCAAAGTAAGCTAAATGTCCACCAATTTATCAATAGAAGCTAATTAAAAAGCTTCATCTTCAAACTATTTTTGCATTGATGAGGTGAACTCCTAGATAACCATGTTAGAGGGAAGAACTTTCTAGTTGTCATCAAGCACTCGACAAGGTAGCTCTTTTATTCCAGCGATGAGATCTAAACTTTTATCTTTTCCAACCTCCTAATTTTCCTGTAAATATTTGATTAAATCACTGATGACATTCAACTTATATAGCATGGTCTCTCGTATGTTGAAAAACATTTCTCTATTGAGAATATCCCAATTTCCTCTAACACATCAAGCTTGAGATCCTTCATCTTTGTCCAAGCTTCGAAAAAAATTTCCATTTCTTGTTGATTCTGGGAAAGTGTGTCAATGGTTTGACTCAATTTTACCTTTACATTTCCCATATTGCTAATTCCTTCCTTAGAACATTTCAGCAATTGTGCTCCTTCGGCCAATATTCTATCATTTTGTAATGGCTTTGCCCTATACATGTGTCATTTCAACTTTGTAAATGATAGAGTCTTCAATGCTTATAGCAACAGGCTCGATAGACTCAGAAGATTGAGTAATCTTCTAAAGCACAGAGGTAATTTATTCAACCCTGCCCTTGTACAAATCTTTGATTTTCTTTTCCTAATCAAAATCTCAATTAGAGAAGCCAATGCTGATTGTGCATCCTCTTTCACACTTTCATGCATCCTTTTGCCAAGTTATATCCTTGTGATAAAATAATCAGATAATTCTATCTCTTCTACAGTTTTACCTAGGGGAGGTTGTGCAACCTCAACATATTTATAGCTTGCTTTATCTACCAACACCCTTGAGAGAGTATTTGGATTCTTTATAGATTATGTCTTTACTGGCACCAACTGACCAAAATTAAAGTCATCAGGAGAGACGACTTCTTTCTCTTTTGTGTCTATGAGGCCAACCAAGGGGGAAGAGGAGAAGAACCTTCTCCAGGACCTGTCATCATGGTTTGAGTAGATTTCACTGCACCTACAATGGTGGTAGTCACAAGTGGTGGAGTGTCAGTTTGAATAGCCATAGGTATCTCCACACTTGGCATATTTTGTGCAATTTTAGCCATAAATCACTACTGAATTTGACACCATTTTTTGATGGTCGTTCATCAGTCGCTTGACAAATCTTTGTCAGAATAGCGACGAAATGGCAAAAATCTTTTCGTCGTTGTTTTTTCATCGAACATCCGATGATGAATTAAATGTCGAACTAATGGCGAAGAATTGTCGATCGACTACATCATGAAATACCTCAGACATTCATCGAAATATCGATGAAAAATTTGTGTATCCACCGACAAATTACAGCAGACGTTCATCACCAGTTCGATGAAATGGGCAAGTAGTAGCATCGAAACAATAGCAGACATTCATCACCAATTCGATGGAATGTGCAGAGAGTAGTGTCAGAACAACACCAAAATTTTTTCGAATGTGCGACAAAATATTCAAGTAGTAGCGTCGAAACAACACCAAAAGTTTGTCGACGTTGCAACGAAATTAGCAAGGAGTAGCGTCGAAAGAACAATAAAATTTCGTCGCAAGTGTGATGAAATGGGAAAGGAGTAGCATCATAACAACGTCGAAAGCTCGTCGAAAGTGCGATGAAATGGGCAAGGAATTATGACAAAATCTTCATCGCAGCTATAGCAACTTAGTCGAGCCTTTTGGTTGATTCCTCGGTGGGATTCATCGAAATTGCGACGAAGCATCAATTTTAAAAAAAAAAATATTCATGGACATGTGCCATTGTGGAGACTAACGACTAATCATACATATAGACTACATATTGGTTTGATGTTTCAAACGATGCATTTCTTATATTGAAAAGTGCATTACCTTATTGAGCTTCTCTTTGTTTCGAGAATAGTTTAATATTCGCTACTTAACAGGGCCAACCACATGATGGTGGAAGCTCATTTGGCCCCTCCCCCCCTCACATCACTCTCAATTCCCCATACCTAATCATATAACATTAATCATTGATTCATCCATTAATAACATATAACATTCATTCATTAACATATAATATTCATTCTTTTAGTTTTTACATATTATCAAAAATATGGTTATCATGATATGATTACAATCACTTATTTTTTGTTTCTTTTTGAAAGCTACATAAAGCTGAAGTGGAGTATCATTTTCTAAATCAATATCTATCCCCCTTTTAGTTGTTCTACCCTTTGCTTGTGATCTTAATGTATGCATAGTCGTCTACTCATGACGTGGAATCCACTTCAAGGGGGTGTCTTTGCAATAAGAAAGAAATGTTAAACTAATATGTTTTATTATTATTGTTACAAGTATTTCATTAATTAAAAGAACATTAGAGTGGTTCTCTTTACCTGATGGGTCCACATCATGTTCCTAAACTTTGTTATAGACTCATGCTCAACATGTTGAACACCCTCTAAATCATGATCGTAGTTGAAACATGAAAGGTTACATTAATTAATACACCAATTGAAATTAAATATGTTTAAGAGAACATGAGGGTGGTCCTCTTTACCCGATGGGGCCACATCATGTTCCTAATCTTCTCTAGCCTAATCATGCTCAACACGTTGATCACGATCTACATGCTCTAAAGTTGAAACACTAAAGGTTACATTAATTAATACACCAATTGCAATTAAATATGTTTAAAAGAACTTTAGAGTGGTCCTCTTTAGCGATGGGGCCACATCATATTCTAATCTTCTCTAGCCTGATCATGCTCAACATGTTGATCACGCTCTACATGCTCTAAAGTACCAGGGATGCACACCATGACCTTCATCTGCACGTTTGTGCTCCACCCTCACCAGGCTGCATTCCAATGTCATGTGCAGTATTATCATTGCTTGAATGTTTAAAACAAATAGGCATGTAATTACTTTATGGTGGAAATTAATATTGAATAGATTGCACAAGTATTCAATTTTAAATAAAATTTATTGATTTTATTTACCCGTATGTTAGATGCAATGGAAGATTGTGTTTGCCAGTCAAGACTCTTAGGCGTTCACCATGGCTCCATAGCCATTGGAAGAAATCTTTAGGTCCTCTTCTATGGGAAATATTTGAATTCAGAGCCCTACATTTTGTGCATAAGATCATGAATTTTGTTTCTATGGTGTGATAAAACCAAAATTGTTTTCAATTTATTATAATTTGGATGCAATATTTCATTTATTGATACTTACAATTAATGCGGCTAATTTCTTATAACCACTAGGGCCAAGTTTGTGTTGCCCATGTTTTCCTAGTCTTTCCTTTTTTTCCTTTGATGTCATGACGACCTATAGTTGAAATACATTAGATTATGTAAAAAGAAAATGTCGATATAATTACATTGTTGATAGTATCTGTATCTACTTTTTAAAAAATATTCATATCGCTGATTACATTGTACAAAACATACTACAACTGCATAAATATCAGATGGTGACAGTTGTCTATGCTACCACATTTTTCATACATGTCTACCAAAGCATTTTATCAAACAGCTCATTGCCTTGCTGCTATGGCTAAAAGCCTAAAACAGGTGCTTTCAAACAAGCTATGGATGCTTGGAAAAAATCTATCAAAGCATAATAGTAAGCAATAGTATTAGACAGGCAGTGATCCGATTAAAAATGCCTCTAAAGAAATGTGGTCTGTTGGTGATGGAATGCCATGACAATCCATAGCAATTTGCTTGTCATGGCATTTGTTATGGCATTCCATCACCATGAGACCACATTTTTTTGAAGCATTTTTTCAAATAGTTCACTACCTTTCTATGCTACCACATTTTTCATACGTCTACCAAAGCATTTTATCAAACAGTTCAACACCTTCATGCTATGGCTAAAAATTAAAAACCTCAAACAGGTGCTTTCGAACAAGCTATGGATGCTTGGAAAAAATCTACCAAAGCATAATAGTAAGCAATAACATAGACAAGGCAGTGAATTGTTTGAAAAAATGCCTAAAAGAAATGCAGTCTCACGGTGATGGAATGCCATCACAATCCATAGCAATTTGCTTGTCATGGCATTCATCATGGCATTCCATCACCATGAGACTAAATTTCTTTGAGACATTTTTTTCAAGCAGTTCACTGCCTTGTCTATGCTACCACATTTTTCATACATGTCTACCAAATCATTTTATCAAATAGTTCATTGCCTTGCTGCTATGGCTAAAGCCTAAAATGGGTGCTTTCAAACAAGCTATGGATACTGAAAAATCTATAAAGCATACAATAAGCAACAAGCCATGGTCTCATGGTTTTTTTTATGAAATCCACCAATTTATCTACATTGTTTTGGGGATTTTAAACACTGCTTTTACATTTTGAAGTTTGAAATGGAAAAATCATTGACCAGTAAGTCAATGATTTTTCAAAAATCGTGGAAAAATCAGTCCAGCCTCAGAAGTTTTTAAAAATCATGATTACCTTGTGAATTTTTGTAGATTTATAGCTTCATATCATATACCTTCCCTTTGGGTCTCGAGGTGTCTTTCCTTTTTCTTTTCAAATTTCTCTCATTTCCATCGCACACTGTGTCCTTCCACTTCCTCTCCAAAATCATGGGGAGACGCTCGTACTTTTTGTTTTTCTCTAAATGTGACCTATATTGGTCCCTCACATACTTTAGATAGGTACCAACTTTTTTAAGGACCTTGGTTTGGTTGAATGTTTTATCACCGAAGAGTACAACTAAATGGTTAATGAGCTCATCTTCTAAATCTTGATTTTGGGCATTCCACCGTGTACGTATGGTGGGCCCAAAGAGCTCTAATGTAATATTACTTAGATGTTTATAAAACACATCATTTCCTGCAAAATAATCATGTAATCAACAGTCTAAAAAGAGCGATCAATAAGTAAATTTCAATTGGATTATATAGAATAATAATTAAAACATTTTAAAGTACCTGGGACCTTCTCTATCTTTATGGGAACGAAATCCTCAGTCACCACAAGTGTGACCAACAATGTTCTCGTACTAGTAATACAGGAAGATCCAGGAAATGCTCCTAAAACATCACCAGTACTAGCAGCCTCTGCATCCCCAAGTACATGTCCTAACGCATGTTCTGGTATGTGTTCATTGCCAGAGGGTGCGTTAACGGATGCCTACATGGTATGTGTTGCCGACATTTGAAATGAAAATATAGGCACGGATGATGGGGTCAGATAATGTGATGTATGCGTAGGAAGATCAAGATGGACACTTGTACCAACCCTTACTCCTTGGGAAGCACTTGCAGTACCCTGATCATGGCCAAGAGCATCATGAAGAGGCAAATAACCCTATAAAAACAACACATATTTTAGTTCATGACATAAAAGAGTACAAAATATAAAACCATGAATGAACTTATGTTATAATTAAAGACCTCATGACAACTTACTTGCAAGTTTTGTAATCTCTCTATCAATACTTTAATCCTCTCTCTTATCTCATCTGATTGAGGCATTTTGAACATCAACTGAGTCATTTGTTCATTGCATTTTTTCATGAGCTTCTTTATCGTATCGAAAGGGTTTGTTGAATAAGCCATGTCATCATCAAAAAATATTGACTGTACCTCACTATGGATGCTCTCATCTACTACTAGTGTCTTTCCCCGATCAGTCGATTGCAACAAGAATATTAAAAACATTATCGAAATTAACCCAAAAAACTTATGAAAAAATATAATAATAAAAAAAATTTCTTGTATCTAATTTGTACAATTACAATGAGGTAAACCTATCAGGTAGAAGTGCCTAAAGATACATCACAATCTATGATCTTGGCTAGAGCCTTCTCCGTACGATCAATGTCCCCCTGTGACAAAAATTAAATATAAAAAAATATTACCAAAATGAAACCAATAGACTTATGAAAAAAAACATAAGAATAAAATGGTCTATTGGAGTCATTAATTGGAGGTTGGGTAAAATGGTACAAAGTACGTACCACCCCTATAGTAACTGTATTTGTAACTAAGTGATTCAAATTGTAATCAATTAGCATTTCTTCCCCTGCAGTTATTGATTTTATCGTACATACGAATACACGATTTCCCTCGTGTGCCTCGAATATGCAATTGGGTTGCTTATTTGTTGACCCAGGTTGTGTACTATTTATAAACCCTACAATATTCCCTGATGCTTTTGGCCTTCTGTTAATGTACATAGCCACTCCTTTATTTTGATCCTTATCTTTTAGTTGTATATAATTTGCTGACAATGCATACCTACGCATACTTCGTGTATATTGAACCAGTTGTATCCAGTGTTTGTAACTGTAACAGGGTCCAACATACTTCATAAATTCAGTAAATTTTTTGTAATAGACCTTTATTCCGTCCATGCAAAATAGGCCCAAACCATGTAATGACAATGGTGCTATGTGATATATCCTCTCGTTAACACAAAAATCGGTGTTTATTGGAGGAAGTTCCTTGGGTACCCATTGTTTCCATAGATGTTTGTACCTTAAGGGCACCTCGACGTTGCCTATTCTCTCATCATCATAAGAACATGACCCCCTTCAGCAAGAAAAAATTCCATGCGTTTACAGAATTTTCTTCTAATCTTTTGACCTCTAGTTGATCTCCCTCTTTTAGACATACTACATGTCTCGCTTTCCTCTTCCGGGAATTTCCTCGCCGAGGAAGACAACTGAAAATACCTATTTGGTGGTAATTCGTGACTCTAAGGATGCTGGATGCCTCATGGTGATGTGATCCTAAGGTGACATTATGATTAATCTATCATTTCATCGCTAGAATTTCACAGGTTATAAGGTAATCAAGCCTTGATAGATTGCAAGTCATTGTTACTACCATCCAAATGTGTCCATCACAAATCAAATCTACTTAACGTTTTAACTCCCAAACTTTGTAACAAGTGTTAAATGCGACTATGGTCCACCAGTTACACAACCAAGGCCTCAAATGTATTCTCTAATTGTAATCAAAGGACTTTTTCTCTTCATTCAAGTAAATAAACTTGAAGGGAAACACCACCAAGTGGTTTATTGGACACCTACATGACTAAAAATAGAAGCAAATTAACATTTAATTTCCATATATCTAAGTGGTTAACGGGGAGGGAGTGTGTACTAGGCCTGGTTAAGTCATCATAAGTTTACGCTTTGGCAATAATTTTTTTTAAGTCATATTAAATCTTCCTATGTCTAATTGCTAGGAGATTTTTGGTATATTTTAAGGTAGGATGATTGATGAAAGAGCCCAAAGACTAGCCTTTCTCCATGGTATCCAGGTACACATAGCAGCGGTCTTCTCTTATAGGTTTGGACATGATTTAAAGAACTTCGCTAGGAATTATTCATTTAAACTAAGGTTTTCTCATAATGCCATCAATTGAAAAGTATGATCAAATTCTTCTATTATGAAGAATTGTTCTATGTGCCTCTAGTAATCACTATAAATGTTTGTAAGGATAAAATGACTAATTGCATCAAGTAGGAGAGAATCAACTTTGAGTTCTTCAAAGATTATATTCCTCTATTCATAATTTTTAAGGGCTGTGTGTGGAGGAGGTTATCACTACCAAGAAGGGAGGAGACCTTTCCTTGTATTCTTTTATAATTTTCATTATTCTTATTTATTTTACACCTATATTTACAAATACACATACATATGCATTTACTGTTTTCATTTATTTCTCATGTAGTTTAATAGTTTGATCAATTTCATATTATATGTGTTGAAGACTTTAGAATTTCAATTACATTAATTTATGGATATGTTGTATCTATAACATTACAAAACCATATGCTCTTTGCATTTACACTTGCATTTAGAAATACACATTTATATACATAGATATAGATTTCTTTAATGATATGTTGCATTTATTGTTCTAGGAGAGCATCCAGTAATTGCATTTACATTTACATTTAAAAATACATATACATACATATATACAGATATATGTGTGTGTGTGTATTTATATCATTTATATTCAGTGTTCAGAAACAACCCATTAGGTCTGCACATGGATAAAAATTCATAAAATCAGATCTCCCATACATGTTTTGTTAAAACCTACGCCCTATTCATGCATCCTACAATTACAATAGTATCCACGGGGCCTCTTACACAAGCTATAGTAATCACAAAAAGTGTAAGAGCCACTTTATATCATGTTTAGACTACAAAACCCTGAAAAATAGGGTAACTCAGATTATGATTTGTTGGTGATCTATATGGACAAAATCATTAGCACTAGCTCATTCTTGGAGTCTTTTGAAAGAGAAGCGAATCAGGTGGCAGTTAAGTACAAACCTTATAGTGTCAAGGTAATGAGGTGATCAATTTTGATTAGCCAACTGATGAAGAGTAAGAGGTAGTCCAATTGGCTGATGACACATGTGGTTTCTGGTCTGATGCTTGTTTGCTCCTCCTTTTTCTATAAGAAAGATTTCAAGGCCAGAAGTATGGGTTAGCAAGTTAGATATTTTTGGTCGAGTCTAGAGAAGTTGCAGAGTAAATTGTAAAGTTTGATGGTTTTAGGGAAAATGCAATTTAGGTTTTGAGTCATTTTGTAGTAGGTTTTGAATTCATGGGGATTTGATGTTTTATGATAGTACTGGCATTTGAATTGATATGATTAATTCAAACTCATGTATCTCCATTGTACAAGCATATCTTAATTTTGAATAAAATGATCAAGGGTTGTTTCATTCATCTCACTGTTGTGGTGTGTATGATTCTTGTTTTAGGTTTAATTCAAGGAACTAATTAAAATGCTTGAATGATATTGTAGGTGGATATGTTCTGCATAAGCTTTTTTTTTGTTGTCTTATCTTATACCATTTTACAAGAATGGGGGTGCCAATGTATGAGAAGATCTTTGGAAACTAGGCATGAAAATTGAAGGTTAAAGAGAATGGGGGTGCCAAACTTACAGTACTCGTTGCCCCTTGGCCGTCGATTTTCTGTGAGTGCCCTCAACCTCGTCCTCGGCGCTGGTATTGACCTTGTTTTCACTCCTCCAAACTCTTCCTCACTGAGTATTGACTCTTGTTTTCACTCCTCCTCCAAACTCTTCGGCTCTGGCTAGCATTGACCTTGTTTTAACTCCAACCTCTTCCTCAGCACTGGTATTGACCTTGTTTTCACTCCTCCAAACTCTTCCTTGGTGCTGGCATTGACCTTGTTTTCACTACTCCAAACTCTTCCTCGACGTTGGCATTGACCTTTCACTTCTCCAATTTAATGAGCTACAACCTGGTTTCGTTAGTTTTTACAGTATGTTAATTAAGTTCAAATTTTTGGTGCCATTTAGCTAGGTTTTAATATTCTACAATATAGTTAAGTATATATTAGCTATATTTTACATAATAAATAATATAATTATTCAACTTATTATAATTATATATTATATTCCTTAACAAAATTATTAAATAATGCATAAAATTATTATAATTAATAATTAATAAGTATATTTTATATAATACAAAATATAATTAATATAATATATATTTAATATAATAGTAATATATATTAATATGAGAGAGAGAGAAACTAAATTTTGATTGGTTGTTTCATCTCAAATCCAAGGATGGTATATGTGTCCTTGGGGAGTTATGCCTCAAGGTAGCATGCCATTTGATTAAATATATGATAATTCTCCTTTAAGACTCTTCAATGTACCCATTGCACACTTAAGGAGACAAAGATAAATATAGGGAAGAAAATATAGAGAGAGAGGGAGATAATGACAAAAATACAAATAGAAAGTGCTCCAAAGAGATAGAGAGAGGTAGAGAGATAAATATATAAGGATGAATAGGATAGAGATATAGGAGGGTGGATTGATATATGTCTCCTGTCAGCTTCTATATCTCCCACTATCGACAAGTCACTCCCTCTTCCCCCCTCTATCTATTGATCTATCTCTCCCTCTCCCCCCTTTCTCTCTCATTCACTCCATCTCTCCCTCCATCTCTCCTACTCTATATCTCTATCTCTATTTCTCTTTTTATCTCCCTCTTACTCCTCTCTATAAACCCAAGAGTAATTAGGAGGTGGAGGGTGGGCTTAAGGGAGGGAGGGATGGCAGAAGGGAGAGAGTGGGAGAGGGTGGAAGAGAGTGGGAAAGGGTGGGAGAGAGGGTGGAAAAGAGTGGGAGAGAGTGGGGGAGAGAGGCAGGAAGAGAGTGGGAGAGAGGAGAGATTGGGAGAGGGA
>VDFB02047144.1:41321321-41333740 GCA_007258455.2 Sequoia sempervirens
CTTGATGGTTAGTAACAAGGTTGGTGACTGTGTTGAATGAACAAGATTGCTGATGGTTGAGATCCATGGTTGCCCACCATAGCGTGATCAAAATTTGCAGTTCTTTATTGATTGTGATATCATGAGTGAGCGCCACGTGGATCTCCTTGGCAACGAGTAGTATGCGTCTATTGTACTATTATAAAATAGGTGCCTCGACAAAGATATCTCTTGGCATATTTTGTATATATTAATAAATAATATATATATGCTAGTAGCATTTGCAACACAACATGAAAGACAAGATTAGAATTACTTTTAGTTATAGAATTATAATCCTAACCCTTCTAATTTTTAAAATCCGTAAAATATTTATTATCTATTTAGTTTTACTAATTATCTAAGACAATTAAATTAAATTAAATTAAATATTCATTTTAAATTAATTAAACAATTATTAATTATAATTTTAGAATATATTAACAAATAAGATCTATATAAAATCAACTTTTCTATTTTTTTCTTTGTGTCCAAATCATTTCATTTTCTAAAATTATACTAAATTCTAGATATCATAATTAAACACAAAACTTTATTCTATTCTAATCCTAACCCTAGTTAAACCCTAACCCTGTTTGGACTCTAACCCTTACCCTAATTGAACACTAAATCTAATTGTAATTGACCACTAAGCATAATTTAATTCTACCCCTAACCCTAACCCTAACTCTAACTAAACCCTAAACCTAAATCTAATCAAACCCTAATTGAACTTTAAAACTAACCTTAATTAATTATTAACCCTAATTAAACATTTATTGAATAGTAGTCCTAACTGTACCATAACCCTAACTTTGAACTACAATTGAACTCTAATCCTAACCCTACCACTAATTCTTATCCTAATTGAACCTTAACCCCAACCCTAACCTTAACCTTGACCCTATTTGAACTCTTATTGAATTCATAACTTTAATTAAACCCCATCCTCATCCTCAATCCTAATCCAAATTGAACATTAATTGAACCCTAAACCTAACCTTAAGTGAACACTAATCCTAATTGAACTCTAACTTTTTAGTTGAAAATATTAAAGTGCCTTAGATTTTCCCATTCATCGCCATTTATCATTCAATTCCTAATAGAACTCCAAAAATTTATACTTTTATAATGTTTTAATACACACCTAATATTAAGGGTTTAGAGTTTCATAAGCTATGGGTTTAGGGTTAAGGAGAGAGATAGAGGAGGAGTTATAACCTACTTACATATTATCTTTGTCTTCACGCTAGATATTTAGTTACCTATTTACCATTAGCAAAAATGACCCAAGAATTTAATAGAATGGACTACTCATATAATACCTTGCATTATGGAGCTCAATTCTCCGATATATTACTACTTATCAAATCCTTTGTAAATAATTGTAAACTTATGACTCCATTTAAGCATTTAATTGATTTTCTTGAATAAAAGCAAAAACATAGACACATAATTGAACAAATTCTCAAAAGAAGAATGACAACTTCATTAACATTTCATTCAAAATTCACTCAAATCCACATAAGGAGAGAAAATATATTAGAATTATACATTTATTCATGCTTATAAGTCATATCTACATACAAATTAAGATAATTTGTATATATTCATCCAAAACTCAAAACAGGCTATCTATTCTATTCCGTCCGCTTGGGGTTTTAACAGCCAATGGCACCACATATATCACTTCCTCATCAGAGGACAGATTCTACCCATATATTCAACTCAAAACCTAGCTAGAGCTTTCATCAGTTCTCTCCCTAAAAATGAGCCTTGAATTCCCTTTTATATGACAAGAGAGCAACAAGCTTCGGGCTCAAATGTAATTTCACCACAAATTTTCATTTGAACAAAATCTCCATTGCATTTGACTTTCAATACAAAACTTCCCTCATGTTGAATTGACAAAACATATATAGTGCATGAACTAGCGTAGCGTAAAAGAATAGGGAACACAAATTGTCATCAAAATCCCCTTGTTGCTATCCACGCAAAAAAACAAGGCAACCAAATTGCCATGAAGGCACCACAACAACTTCTTATTTACTCGCCACCCTACCCTTACCAAAACTCAGACCTTGGTATACATGCCCGCTTCTAGTTGTTGCCCAATACGGTAGACCCTCAGCCTCCTCTTCTTTCTTGTCCTTGCCCAATACGGTTCTAGTCCATCTGCTTGGGGTTTTAATAGTTGATGTGCCCACAGATATCATTTCCTCATCAGAGGGTAGTCCATTATTGAAGCAACTTAAATACTGACAGTAGTCTAAGTCGGTCTCGGTTACATCATCAGAAGTGTTGCTCGTAAAGTCAATGGGCGAGTGTTGGCCGCATCCAGAGCACACCGACTGCTTGCCTTTGTCATCTACCAGTTGAGTAGCAATGTTCAGGAATTCCAACCTTCGTATTGCAACCAAAGTGAAGGTTGTAATTCCAGACGCTAAGCTGCCTGTCCAAAGCACTTCCTAGCACAGTAGGGACCGAAGCCGCGGAGCTCAAATGAACGTGTGACCTCCTTAATGACTTACTCATTTTCTCTTCTCGACAAGCATCAAACTTGATTAGACTGCAGGCCCATTAAAGCACTCTTAACTGCAAGAATGACAATTCTCATAGCGCTTAATTCCTCTTTGTATTTCTTACTAGCAGTAATACAAAACCTTCATCAATTTTAGTGTTTATGTATAAAACAAGGCAATTCTATGAGCTATGTATTGGTTGTCACTGCTAACTAGAGCCGGATGAGAATTCAAATATCACCCTTCTTCACAGATTGCCAACAACATCTTCACACAGACAAGATCGACGTGACTGCACAAGCAAGGAATAATTCATTAATGCTTCACCAACCTTCATCTTCCTCCTACGAGCTAGCAGGGAACAACAAACATTTACATTAGCTTTTGATCTTGGTTGTCGATTTAAAACCACAGGTTATGAGCTCAATAGTGGAGATTGGGCCCCACATTCCATACAAGACATACATCTGCCTTTTTCTAACCTCACGCCAAATAACAGGGCCACACCTTAGGTCTGCGAGTTGGCGGGGTATGATCGATATCTTCTCCCATATCTTCGAATTTGGAAAACGTACACATTGCACGGTTAGTATTTAATGAAAGGCTTTGGCTAAGCTCTCGGTGACATGACCACTGGAGTTAATGGCTTAGGCTTATGTCATCGGATTAAAATTAAAACCCAACTTTGATTTTAATACTTTATTTCCTCCATAGGGTTTTATTTCCTAAGTCTAGGTTGGCCCCATTAAATTCTTATCCCAACCCTAACAAAGAACAAATGATTAACGACGCCCGCTATCCCATGATTAGGGATTAAAGGGATCACGATATCATGGGCGGGTGCCACATGCCCTTCCTAAAGGATGAAATTTGCATGACCATTAATGAGCTATCTCTTCAAGATTAACAGTGTCGCCATCCTGCGATTAGGAATTTTGGGATCACGATGTCATGGGTGCCTGCGACGTGTCTCATCCAATGATGCCTAAGGAGTGAAGAAAGTGTTCACCAGTTTTAAATGTATTACGGGGCAGATTACTAATGTGCTTGTAAGATGCACGTGTTTTATTTCAACGCAGATGTTATGATTTTAAGGGAAAAGTTGCTCGATAGTTAAAGGAAAAGGATGGCGACCATTTTTGACGGAGCAGGATTTATGGTAAAAAGATTGACTTTGCCCGCCATCCAACGATGGTAAATCAAAGGATTGTGATATCGTGGGCAACAGCCACGTGGCATTCCTTCACAGCGTATGACATAGTGGGGCCCTTTATTGCCATGTTGGCGATTATGTCAGCTTGTTTTGAAGATGACCATCGATGAATTGATCAAACTGAAGGATCAATGGCTTAAATTTAAATATGTATCAAATTATGGTTGGAGCCCTTCGTGCAGCCCATGAGTGGGCTTTAATGGCTGATGAGACATCTACTGGCAAGATTTGATCGACATAAAATCAATTTACTCATCTCATTTTTATCACAAAGCATCCAAGTATTTCATGAAAATAGTTTCAGATCCAAAGGTGAAATTGCGAGTAGCTGCAGCCAGAAATTGGAGTTTGTGCGAAAAAAGCCATGAGTTAATTTTCTCTGTTTCCCAGTCATTCTACACCTAAATTTTGGAAAGCGGGGGTCTACTATGCTTGTCACTGAGTTCATTAAAATATTTTGTTAGGGCTATTGTTTAATCATAAATTGTGAGGAATTGTAGTATTTTTACTCTATAATTTCCTATCTCTGCTTAGTCATAGCCACTTGAAGTGTAACATTGTAGTGAGGCCCTAGTTTGTCTAAAATGACGCCAACCAAGCAGCACTCTGGCCACATTGAGTATTTGAAAAGAAACTTGTACGATTATTTTCTAGATCAATTTCCATTATCAACAAATGAGAGAAGGAAAGGTTTGGTGTTGATGCGATGGAAAATCCTAGGGGAGGGGTTGGTGTCTAATAATTCCAACATTGTTGATGCTAGGGTTCCACTCACAGGCTTAGAAATGTTTAGATTATGGTATGGACAGAGGAATTTGCCTCATCCTTTTTCAAATGGATGGATGTACTACATGGGAAAGCTGGTTGTTCCAAATGCGTTCCCTGATGTGGACTTACTTAGAGCAGTGGCAAAAAGATATGGACCCTACTCACATAGGTAATCGTGAGATAATGATGGAGAGGTTCTATTAGAAATTAACAGAGATGTTATCCAACAAACTTTTGATTTGAGTGAGCCAAGTGATGACTTAGTTCCTATTAATCTTGAAGAAATGAAGTAGGAGTATACAAAATTAAAATCTCTTTTTAGGGTTAAGCTTCTTCCACCTCATCCTGCTAAGGCATGTCACATTTCACACCAGCCCCAGCACAGGAACCCCTTCGAGATTGAATTGTTTTGCCTTCCCCGCTACTTCTATTCACTATGTCAGGATTTTGATTTCAGCCCTCAAGGTAATAATGTCGATTGCATACATGTTCATGGGGGTGCAAATACAACACCCTAACTTCTTTGTAACATATGACTTTGCTTCTTTTTTGGTGGAGAGGATAGATGAAGGACTGTGAACGCTGCAGAATGGTGATACTGGTACTCAATTATTTTGGTATTCCATATTCATGCATATGTTCTTATTTAGGAATGTTGATTTCTTTGCTGAGAAGATGAACTAAAGACAATCAGTTAATGGAGAAAGATTACCAATACAGATATGGGCTACAAATTTTTCCTATAATAAGGAAAGCACCAGTTATGTGCAATTTGATAATTGTTTTGCTACAAGATTAAGGGCTAGATTGATGGTAAATGTACCTAGGATCCCTCAAGAAGTGCATGATTTCCTTAGGCTGAAGCAGAGGAAACCATAATTAAGGGTTTTACATAACTGGGGTGACATTATCCCATATCTAGTCAGCACTGTCTTGAGAATATATCGATTTCAAGGAACCACTCACATACTGCCATACAATGTGCCACCAAGACTAGGGTTCGCAAAAGTTATGTGGCAGATGGGGTGTATTCATGAAGATAACCTAACTGGAAAGGGGAAGGGAACATTATTCCCTGATTATACAGTAGTGTCTGACTTTACATTTTCAAAGGGAGGCTGGACACATTTTGACAAATTCTTTGTTGATTACCATTTGAGATTTGGTCCAAGGTGACAACATGATCCTGAAGGTTTCTTTGCTCTTTTTAGACAAAGAATAAAAGGTGGAAAATTTTCACATGAGTTCAATTTCTCTAAGGACCTGATCAGGAATGAATTTGATTTAAATAGATAGGAATTGGACAAGGAAAAGTGGATAGCTTATAGTAAGCTACTGGATATTGTGCATGAAATGGATCCAACGTATGATCCATTGATGGAATTCACTCCATACCACAAGAGAATTGATTTATTAATGAAGAATTTCAAGGAGATAATGGACACCTTGACAACCAAAAAGATAAATTTAAGGCTAAGTCTTGATATGCAAGGATAAAGTGATATGCCAATTGAAATAAGGTCAGTATGTCAGCCTACAGAAAGGCGGCCCATCTATAGGAGGAAAAGGGATACTGGTAGTGATGAGGAAGAAGTAGACAGAAAAGGGAAGAAAAAAATAAAGGTTCCCTCACAACCAGGCCCAAAATTCAAAGTACCTGGGGCTGTCAAAATTATTGAATTAAAATCTTCACCAGAGCATAGTCCCCCATCACCACCACCTAAGCCAAGCCCTAAGAGGAAAAGAACTGATCACCTACATGAGAATCTCATAGATGAAATTATTGTTACTGATCAAGACATGCAGGTTGGTATGTTGTCCCCTCCTAGGTCAACTGAATTGGTTCTATTCAATTTGGATATGAATGGTAAGAGTGTGCAGGATGAAAGAATAGAGGCTTGCAAGGAGTTCTTAGATGACAATGCATTTGTAAAGACTCATGTATTCTTGCAATTGGCATGGAGGATGAAATTTGAGGAATATAAAAATAAATGCAAGGAGAGAAGAGAACTAAGGCCTGACAGGTCAGATCAGGAGAATGATGAAGAAGTGAAAGCTGAACTAATGGAAGAGTTCAAAAACATCACCCCCATGAAAGAAGACAACTAGTGAATCAGCCTGGTGTTTTGATTTTGCCTGAATGGGACATCACAGATTTAGTGGCTTTCAATGCCATTATGAAGTCCAAGAATCCTTTTTCAGGATTCTAAAGAAGAAGTTAAGGGAGCATTACAAAAATCTACCTTCAGTGGAGAATATGAGACCTTGGCAATTTAGGCATTGGCTCCATAAGGAAGAAAGCCAGACATTGTTGATATTAATCCAAATTTCAAAAGAGGATTAATAATAAAGAGGGCTTCAGAGACTACAACAACCGAAGTCACTAGTTTAACTATTAATGTGGCCAGTTGGTCAAAAGATCACCGAAGGAGTGAGACCGAAAGAAAGAGCTCATTAGGAGAAGTATAACATTTTACTAAAGAATATAGTAAAATGCAATAGAGGAATGTTGAGCTGCAAACTGAAGTAGAAAGGTCTTTCAAGTAACTACATCACCTCTACAAGCAGTGGCGGTCACTGTAATTCTCGCTCTCTTGCTTCACCAAATGTTTCGCCACCCGTGGTCTCGCATTCAAAAATTCCGCCTTACCCTCATCTAGAACAAGTTGATGAAGAAACAAAGTGCTCAGTTGATCCAACAAAGAGGCACCAAGCGGAGAAATTGATCAATTCAAGCATAAGGGTAAGAGGAGGGTTTCTTCTCAAAAAAAAGAAATTGTTAGTCTTGTTTTAGAGCATTTTCTAAAATGAAAAGGTGGATAATAAACTGCCCTATACATTCTTTTGTATTTCGCTATTTTCGGCAATAAATATTGATAGGGATCATGGTGATAGTGATTTTAACACCCAAAATTGGATCCTTAGAAAATAATCTAGATGCAAACAATGTGCCCCAATCAGCTGAAGCCCACGAGGCGTATTAGTTAAATCATTGCAAAGCGCAGACCTTACCAGATATTCAAGTAGGGAAGATTAGGAATTGGTAAAGCGAAACTCACCATCAGCAAACATCAGCACCGATATAACCCGGCTTGCTGTGGGGGAATCAAAACACCTAATAATGGAAGTGGATCATGCGAAGTCATCATCAATAATCAAATTAAAATAATTCTAGATACCTCGGCTGACATCTTGTTGATAAATTCAAGGATAAGATTATTGGTACCGACTCATTTTTTTTTTTTTTTGAAAGAGATGCTAATCAGGTAGTGGTAAAGCATTTTCCTTATAGTACAAAGGTAAAAGAGGTGATTAATTTTGACTGGCCAACTGACAAGGAATACCAGAGGTGGGTGGCTATGTATTTGAATGATGATGAGCAAAAGAGGCCACCTGACAAAGCGGCAAATCGATGTTGTGGCTATAGCGCCTAGCTTTGTGCGGATGACTTTCTTGGCATGGGTTTCAAGGTGTGGTTTTTGCCGCATCTAACCTCTCCCCACCGACATGATGCAGAACCAGAATAAGGCTCCAAGATGCATTGTTGTTGTAACGATTTTGAACAAGAATATTTCTGGCTGGGTGGTGGCTATTGTAACAAATTTTGGAATATCACTAGGTGCTCTAGTTGACTTGGTAGATTAGAAAAAAATTCTCTCGTCTCGGCAAGGGTTTTATTTGGTTCTTCATTTTGCTATAAGAAGGGATTTCAAGGCCGTAATTGGCGTTAGCAATGGCATACAATGAAGTCTAGGTGAAGGTGAGTCAAATTGTAAAGTTCAATGGTTTTAGAGAAATGCAATTTAGATTTTGAGTCATTATGTAACAGGTTTTGAGTTCATAGAGATTTAATGTTGTATAATAGTACTAGCATTTGAGTTGAAATAAAAATTTGAGCTCATGTATCTCCATTGTACATGCATATCTGAACTTTGAATGAAATAACTAAGGGTTGTTTTATCCATCTCACTGTTGTGGTGTGTATGATTCTATTTTAGCTTTAATTCAAGGAATTAATCAAAATTCTTGAATGGGATTATAGGCGAATATGTGATGTATAAGGATTTGATAAGTAGTCTTGGGTTAGAATGCACACTGATGAAATTGTAATGCAATATTGTCAAGGATCTTATATGTGATGTATTAAATCTGTTAGGAAACCCTAGATGAAGTTAAGTGAATTTGACTCTATGAATGTATATATGGTAATCGATCTAAGTTGTAAAGAAATTATTCGCAGTAGTTCAGTATTTGTTTGTCTTTGCCTAGAGCTTGCTACAAATTGCAAATCATTAACTATCTTATACAATGTATCCAGCTAGTTATCTCATCTTTATAGTTGATAATACGGTGTGCTTAAACAACCAATTCTAGTTGATATTATCTTATTGTGTTGAGCTATTAAGTGAGATCATCTGCTATTTTTAATGTTGTTTATAATAATGGTGTAGAGGTTGTAAACACATTAAAGGATCACCCTCCTAGGTCTTGTAGAGCCCAAAGTGTACGAGGTGTTAGAATTGTAAAATTTTGAATTTTTCACAGTCAATTGCATTCATGAGTTTCCAAATTGAGTCCTCATCATAAGCATAAAATTCCCTCCTTATGGCATCTTGCTTGTATTTTTTCATATGATTCATTTGAATCCATCTAGTCTTTGATATTTCATTGTATTACCCATATTGGCAAGACAGGGTGAAGGTCTCCCCGACCTATATTTTTCACTAATGTATGCTTGTTGCAGATTATCGGCAGGACACATCTATTGTTTCGGCAATAGGAAAGTCATCGGCAAGAGAATTGTTATCGGGATGAGTCATAACAAACTCATGTATGTCTCACCGACCAGTGTGGGGAATGATGTATCGGCCAAACAAAAGGTTTGTGAAATGATGTCTTATCGAAGGCGTTGGGTCTTGCCGATAAGGCACAAGGGGGGTTTCGTCAAAAAGCTATCAGGAAGAAGCTATGTAGTCTTGCCAACTCAAATGTTACACCAATAGAGAATTGCATCGGTGAGAGAATAAGACTTCAGCGTGAGTTCTGTCAAAAATTGAAGGTTACACCGAAAGAATACTTCGGGGAGAGTCTCACCGAATAAAGTAATTTGGAGGAACGGGTTCGGCGAGACATTTGGCATCGGTATGAGTCTTTTTGAAGATTCGTAAGTCTTGCCGATGAAATTTATTTCATTGGTAAGATTGTTTTCATCGGTAAGAGAATGATATTGTCACGACAACAAGAAGTAAACTTAAGGAGATTTTTTGGTGAGACATAGGATATCTATGGGATGTCTCCCCAACAATAGAATGTTGCAGTGACCCACATGAGACAAAAGAATACATTTCAGCGAGACATTATTTTCTATGAGACTTCTCCCCAACTCTAAAGGTCACAGTGAAACACAAAGAACTAAAGGATGATTGTTGATGAGACATTGGCCTTTGGTGTGACTACAAGATGTTTCAGTGAAAGATCTAATGAACGTTGCAAAAAAGATTTCACCCCAAATTTGAAAATCTCTCACCGACAAGACATTTGATGCAACAGTGCAAGTTTCAAATAACTCTTCATTCGTGCTTCAGTTGGCATATTAATGGCGTGACGGGATATAATAGGGTAAGTGCAATCAAACGCATTTATGTTGAATTGATTACAGAAGAGTCAGCAGTGCGAACAGAGAACTAGGACATCTTCTAGCCTGAGGAGCTCGAGCAATACACTATAAGTGACTGCATCTTAGCCTTCTAAATTTTAACTTCTGAAATCTTGAAGAATGGAGTCCCCTGGTTCTAGAAAAGTCAAAAGTAGAAAATAGGGTGAAAGTAGTCAATCGAATGGGAAGAAATAGAAAATTGATACAGAACATGAGGGCACTGAATGGAGATTAAACCAGGATCTCATTGATCAGTTGCCTAGTTCAGGGCCTAGAGCCAAAAGGTCTGCACAACTTAGGGTAGAGATTGATAAACTAGATGACAAATGCAAATGCATAGGAGATGTCTGGACTACCATAAGGGGGTACGAATTGTTCAATTTCCATTATCATAGAAGTAGTTTTCAACCAATTTGCAACCCATGGAAGCTGAATTTGGGAAAACTGGTGTGCCCTAACGTGTTTGTGCATGTTGAACTAGTAAAATTGTTGGCTGATAACTATGACCCGAAACATAAAGCTATATGTGACCCATCTGGAAAGCCACAAATATATCTGTCAAAAGAGGAAATTGGGCAAGTTTTCAATTTAGAAGGGTTTTGTAATGAGGAGATCATACACGAGGAATTGGAGAAGGAATTCTCAAGAATGGATACAATCTATAAGGGTTGGAGGTTGCCAATTCACAGAGTTAAACAAGGCAGCAAGCCAAATCCTCTGCAAGATAGTGAGGGCCCCCCTTATCATGTGGACTTGTTTGAACCCTATATGAAATACACCTATTTTTCAGTGTGTTAGGTATTGGGAATGGATGCCCTGGAGTATATGTCAATTGTGCCCATGATTATCACAGCAGATATCCAGTATCATAATTCTCGGCCATTTGACTATGCCTCATACATTTCTAGGGGGCTTGATTCAGGACTGATGGCTATAAAAGGTGGATCATCTACTTTTTATCTTAGGCATTATTCATTGTTGATGCACCTAGTACTATATTTTGGATAGGAGTTGGGAGTATGGCCTCCAGAAATGAGAATTTCTCAACTTGGTAAAGATGGTGAAGCATTACCTATTCAATTGTGGACTACTATTTGGGATAGCAAGATTGTTAATGCTAGTTTCATTCATTTTGAAGAATATTTTGTGAAAATAGTGTACAGATTGTATAAATATCCTTGTAATTATTCATTATCAAATGAGATTAAGAGATTTCTTCAGCAAAAATATTTCAATGGGCCAATTGATCATAACTGGGGAGATTGGTATTATTTGGAGGGAACTACAATGATTAGAGTCTATGGGTTTGAAGAGGCCCCTTTCATTCTGCCAAAGATAGTTCCAAACAGGATTGCATATCTGGAGATTGTTAGGCAGATGGATTATTGCAGTGTAATGAATTTCAGTTCTTTTGGGAAGTAGGCTTTTATGCCTAGCTCATTGTGCTTTGGTGATTTCACTGTGTTGGCCAAGGAAGGATACAATTTTATCCTTGACAAACTGCTTCAGTACAACATGAAGAGAGGATCACCAAGGAAGAGCTTTGACCCAGAAGGATATATCAATTCTGCTAAAGAGAAGATACACTTTGGGAAGTATCAACATGTGCCCTATCCCTTTGATGATATGATTTAGAATCTGGAGGAAGATGAAGTTGAGATGGTGGTTGAAAGATATAACCAAGGGCTACATGATGCAGAGCAATTGTCTTCAGGGGAAGAGACACCACAAGATAATGTGCCACAAATCCAACCAACAAAGGTATCCAGATTGAGAACTCAGCAGTATGTTTTCCCAACTAGAGAGCTGAGTGTTGAGAGTGGTGATGCAAATGCAAGGCATATTGAGTATAGATCATTTGTTTTAGATGATGAGTTCATAAACTAACTAGAATTCAAAGCATTTTTGTATAAACAGAAGGGGAAGGAAATAAGAGAAAAGGTTGATGATGTCACTAGAGGAAATGAAGAACAATTGTTGAATGAATTGAGGAAATGTGTGGATGATGAAATGACAAATATGACCCCTAAAAAGGGGAGGAAAATGTTGCAAGATGTTGGTGTCATGATATTTCTTGGGCTAGATCTCAATTCAGCCCTTGTTTTTGATAGTTTCTTGAGGGACAACAATGCTACACATAAGCTTGACAAAGAAAGTGTAACAGAGGTGTATGTTGGATCAAAATACAATACTAATGAAGGGTCATTGATGATCTGGGCCTTATACCCACCCCACAGGAAAT
>VDFB02047144.1:41333840-41496719 GCA_007258455.2 Sequoia sempervirens
ATATAGAGCAAACAAATTAACAACGCATAATCATTGTCAATTACAACATGAGTAAACACAACACAATATAAAATATAAATTCAAAACATATCATATATGAGGATAAAACAATTTGATCCGATGTATAACCTTTTGACAATTAATTCTATTATATTCCAACTTCCATAGGCTTAGGTGACATTCTTCGTGGTTTTGATGTAGTCTCCTATTTCCCATTGAAAAAATGTTTTTCAATAGTTCGATACTTATGATTTCTATGGAGGAAGTGCCTATACTCATCAAACACCTACTTTCTTAAACTTGTTGAACGACGAGATTTCATCTTTGGACCACAAATTAGACATGCAAATTTTTCCTTTGTTTGAAAACCTGCAAGATGATATATAATTGGATTAAATATGTCAATTTTTATAATTATATATAATGAATAGATTATTTTAAAAAAATTCATGATATCTACTTCATCAAATTAAATATTGTTAAAGTGCAGTCGAACGTTATAACATACCACAAAATGTGTTAGCCCTGGGGCATCATGAATTATCCATACAAGCATTGCATGGAATTGAAATTGTCTTTGTCCTATTGGTCTAGAGACATCATACATAGTGACGCCATTCCATAACTTTAGTAACTCGTCGATAAGAGGCTCGATATATACATTCATATCTTTAATTTGGTACTTACCTAGTTGAATGAACATAAACATTACATAATTATTATAACCATTTTACTGCAATATATATAAATTAATGTACATGACTATTGAATAAAAAAAATATGTCATTATGCAACAAATAAGACAAATGAGATGCTACTATGTTAAAGAAAATTGATGTAAACAAATACCTAGAACAATCATTGACAACATTATGTGCTCCTTCTTTATTGACATCCATGGAGGAATGCTATTGTTGATAACAAAAATAGGCCACACCGAGTAAATAGATCTCAGCTCTCCAAATGGATTGACACCGTCCGCTCCCAATGAAAGCCTGAGATTACGAGGTTCTTCTTTAAAGTGTGGCTATTTTTCCTCCATGTCCCTAAAATGCAAACCATGGGTATCCAAGAATGTCATCTCCACTTCTATTTTGTGCATGGTAATCCATCAATTGTGCTAAGCTGTTCCAAATAAATCATTGCATATGTGGAATAACAATGGGAATATAACGCAAGAACCTTGCAAGGCACCTTTTGTTGGGCTGATCTGCTCACATTCACCTATATGACATTTTGGGCATTCTATTACAAATTCCTGTTGTTTATGATATATAATATGATCATCGGGACATGCATCTATTGCTTGATACTCCATTCTGATATCTTTCATAATGGCACATAAATCTCGGTATGAGCAAGGTAAAATATTTGATGGTGGTAACAAAAATTCACCAATCAATCTACAACAAAAAATAATTTGTTCATATAAAGAATATTAATGGTATATATTTCATCCTTTATTTACTAGTGATGAACTAACAACAATTAAAATAGATGAAAAAAGATGACATATATGACATACCTTAACATCCGTGAGATTGCTATGTTTGATAAACCATTCATAACCTTAAAGTTCAACAACAATAATACAGCAAAGAGAAGAGTTGTTTCAGAGCCTTCATAAAGGCTCAGATGTCAAGTACAAAAATCATGAACATCATCAAAGTCATCTTGATCATCATGGACTTCTTACCACTAAATGTGTCATGGATCAATGTATTCATACCCATCATCTTCAACTGTTTTTCCGGGCGCATGATCATCTCTTCCATAGGATCATTAACTTCATCTTCGATATTCACATGTTCCATATGTTCATCTCTGCTTGCAAACCACATTCTTCCTGGGCCGATAATCCATGTCATTTTCCTAAGGCAACCCCACCTTTATAATAATGATATAGACACAAATAAACCATGATCAAGATCAAGTGATTATATATATATATATAAAATGTTAAAATGATATAAACATTTACAAATTCAATCAATATAAACACATATAATGAACAACTTACCAATGGACGATAATCATGCCCCCCTTCAATGTGACCATGCTACCTACAATGTTTCTCAGTTGTTGTGATTAAAATTTGTCTCGTCTTTAAGCCCTTGCAATTATTGCAGGGACAATAACATTTCCCATCACCCTTTCTTTTCAATCTAGCCTACAATCTATCAAGTGTCTCTTCATTTTGTTCTGGACTAATATTATCTGACATGATTTTTCTTTACCAAGCTTGACTATTTAGATCTTCAAAAAATATCAAACTCACACTCCAATAATTTTTATTCATAGACATGTAACATAATCTAATAATTCTGATATTTTACACCAAAAAAATTTGGCATGCAACCACCCCTGCAAAAGAGAAGATAGTCTCAAGTTAATGACCCCAAAAAATACTTTACAATGATAATTCAAAAACTTATTAAATTCTGATTTTACTATAATTTCCAACCGTTAAGACTCCTAAAATTAGAATATTGAACTTGATCACAAAATTCTTACAACAATGGAGGTAGCGAGCTAGTAAGAGCAAGTGACCCATTCCTAAGGAGCAACAAGTCGGAATCATCATTGCTAATGTCAATACGGATTTATCCTTTTAGTTAAAGATGCAATGTGTCACTTCTTATGATGAGTTTATCCCTAGGGCCCTCAACATTGAGAGAGCCCTAATAAAAAACAATAGAAGCATTGGTAAGAGCATGATTATGGTACAAACCCTAGGCCTCCGTAGAAACATAAACAATAACTATAGCGGATTAGTGAAGTTACAATACTAGAAAGATTGAGAAATTGTAGGTAATAACAAAAACTTGCAATCTAAAGATTGTAGCCAATAACAAGCACACTATGTAGCTTAGTGACATTTGTAAATGCAATCTACGGTAAGAAGAATGATAGTCCCTTGAGATGTGACAGTCAAAAATAGGCTGAGTAGTGATAAGATAATAAAGCTTAAACCTTGCATAGTAAAGTGGAGATTTTAACAGTGAGTTTCCTTACCCCTTTGCTGACCTTAAGGGTTTTTCAAATTCTTTTGGTAGTGTTAGACAAGGCAAATGCAATCAGGGAATGACTGTCCAAATGAAGTAACAGTGGTAATCATAGGTTCAATGTTTCTTCTTAGCCATTAATATTGTATAAATGGTGCAGTAGTGGGATTGCATGTTTGAGCAAAGTTGTTTTGAGACTCACCAAAGATGGGGAGAATAGTGAATAATACCCTTGTGGACTATGAAGTAGTGTCAATAAGGTTGAAGTAAACTTAAGAACTACAATACCATGAAACAATGAGTCCCCCCGCAGTAGGCAGGGCAGCCTATAGGCATAGTTTGGATTTTATATAAAGATGCTCATGAAAGGAATCTTCAAGTGATAGTGAGTGAGTTGGTTGAGATTGCAGTTGAGGGTGCAATACCCAGTCTTAAAGGAAGTTAGCAAAGTAATAAATGTGCAAGAAAATTGAATCATACACAACAAACAATTCACAATGTTATCTTCCATAATGCCTTGAGTTTGAAGACAAAAATCTCATTATATCTTCATGATGAAAGTGGTGACCTTAATGGTCAATCACTAGCAACCATGATTTTAAAACATGTTATTTTTCTTATGGAGGGAACATTTTAAGCAAGGCAGTGAGTGGTGGTTTGGAACAATGGCAGGTATGAAGGAATTGCTTTATATGCATACTATGCGGTCTAGCTTAAGACAGCGTTCTTAGAAGAGATTAAAGGTGGATTATGGAACTCAAGGGTTACCATGAAAAGGATTAAAGAAAAGACTGAGATCTATTTAAAAGTCACGGTCATGAAGATATTAAATATGTCACATGCAAAAACCTAGTAGCTAGAGTAATGAATATAGTGCCAAAGAGGATAGTGTGTTGGGGCAGATTTAGGAGATCTCCGCATTATCTAATTACAGGGAAATACATCATTTATTTATTTTTTTAATTAAAAGAAATCATTCTAAACCCTATATAGGATACATTGATACTTCAAAAGCCTTTGAAAGAATTTGAGATTATGAAAATATGTGTCAAGTAACATTCATAAGGTTTAGAAAATCTTGATCACTCTCTAGAATAGCCCATTAAATATGGGTTGTGCTTGAATGCACTACATAATTGATATAACACAACCACTCTGCATATCAACCAGAGTTATAGGCTCTTTATTGCAGCAAGAGGTAATCACTCTTCGATCATGCTATAATTACATCCTAACCTGTTAAACTTGAGACAACCTGAATGCACCTAATGATGATTGACACCTACATTATACAACCCGAATTAACTACATTATATGAGTACCTCCATTTCTATCACAACATAGCCACATTAAACTTGGGTCACACATGAATGCATCCTGTATTTGTTATAGCACAACTGTACCACATGACCAATAGAGTTATGGATCACATAATTACAGTCACAAGAATTTGTTCCTTGGTTGTGATCTTATGGTGATTCCACACAACAAAATCTGGACATGAAATTCTCAAAACCCTTAACCTCTAAAAATGAAATGTAATTAAAGGATGTTGCTTTAAAATATGATTTTCAAACTTGGAACTACAAATCGACTTCACAACTAAATTACGCAAAGGAATGATAGCTACCCTCAACACAATTATCTTCTTGAAATTTTTTATTTTTTAAAGAGAAAATCATCCTTAGTTCTCCACAAAGCTGTCTCAAGTAGGCAAAACAACATGCTTAAATAAAGTAGACACGAACTCCTTTTTCTTTATGTAAATACAGATTTGAGTTTTTTTTTTATTTTCATGTTTTTCAAAAATTCAACGAAAATGATAGCCAAAATTTCTACGAACGTCAGGGATAAACTTTCAAAAAATTGGAAATTACACATCAAATTTTACAAGAACCCGACGAACATTGAATTTTACATATTTCGTTAGACAGTTTCGTCATATTTTGTAGTCAAATGTATTAGTGAATTTATCTAACTCAGATTAAGTAGACATATCAAAAGAAGGAGAAGATAGACTCAGAAAATTGGGTGAGGAGCCAAAAATATTTTCAAAATTATTCCTAGGAATATCAAAAATAGACCCCAAAGTTGGGGATGAATGAATTGAAATGGTAGGGGAAACAAAAATAAAAGTGGCAACAACAATAGTAGCAGAGAGCAGAGGCTATTCAATTGAAACAATAGGAGGAGTGAGAATTGGCAAAGTGGTAGTGATAGGGGAAGAAGAAATAAGAGAGTCTTCTAGAGCATCTTCATGTGGGGACTCTTGTACTTCTTCATCCAAACTCTCTTTTGCTTTTTCTTCAACTTGAATTGACACTTCTTCTATGAAATTTGATGGCCCTTCTACATCTTTGCTTTTACCCCCTTTCATTATGAATTTGATCTCAAGCTTATGGGTTCTACTCATACCTGATACATCACCCTTATTCTTTGTTCTAATTTATTCTTTTTTCCCAACATGTCCCTTAGTTTCTTCTCCCTCATATCCAATATTAAAATTCTTCAATCTTATGTCCCTTTCCTGTAACCAAATATTAGTGTTAGCAAGAATGGGTTGGAATCTCTCCCTAATGGAAATCATTTCCTTTTTTGACCACTAAATAGGAGGAAGAGGAGTTTCAACAATATTATTGCTCTCATAAATAGGATCTAGAATGTTATATTCATTCTCCATGTCTTTTGGAATGTCTGACAGATCTAAATTTACAATCTTCTCTAAGGTAAGTTGGAAATATTCCAACTTCCTTATGTCCTCCTTAGTCCTGCAATATATCCATATGTCCTCCACTTTATGTACTTGGTAAAATCTCTTCTTGAGCTTGTCTTTCATTCCTCTATAGTCGAAGTTAGATCTCCTTTTGTATGTCTTCATTGTCACCCACTGCATCTCTGATTCCATGGAATTAGCTTTGGGAGATGTGATAGAGTACCTATCTATTGTGAGATGAAACTTAGATCCTTGCTTGTGAGATTTTTATTGTCTACTATGAATTGCCATGATCTTTCTACACAGCTATATAAGGACTATCTTTCACTCAAATACCTTGGAAGCATATACGGATATCTGACGAAGCACCCAACTCGAATGTATGTGAAGGTGGGAAATTAAATAATCCTAACTTATTTAATTAAATATCATTTCATCCCCTCCTCTATTTATTAAATCATCTAATTTAATAAATATCTTTTAAGTCTTCTAATTCCCTAATTGTATAAATTAAACCTTGTTTAATTAGCAATTAAACTAATTTTCCTCTAATCAAAGGGAATATTTCCATGGAATATTCTTTATCCTTTTTGCACAATTCAAACTTTGTTTTAATTTGTAAAATATCTTTTTCCTCACCCTAAAGGAATATTCTATGGAATATCCCCGTTCCTCCAATCAACTCACTTAGCTTCAAAAGCAAGTTAGAATAGGTCAAAAGTGTGTTTGTTTGAGGCAATTGTGAGCCCTTGATTAACTTTCATCTTGCATTCTCATCCGTTGATGAGAATCCATTATCCATGCCTCTCATCTCTTTCATCTTGAACCATTGATTAAGCTTTTTGACCTCAACCGTCCATTCCTCATTTGCTCTCCTATAAATAGATCACTATTTGGACACAAATGGATCCATCTTTTATTGCAAACTTATGTTGTTAAATTTACTCACATACTCACTCATCTTTTACTCACTTTTTAGCTTGTTTTAGTTCATTTTCATTGCATAATAGTTTCAATATTCCATTAATGGCTTCCATGCATCCATCTTAGCTTGTTTATAAATTAGGTTTTTGAATCTTTTAGCTTAGAATTAGCTTAGCATTAGCTTAGCATTTGTATATCTTCATCATTTAGCACAAAATCATGTTTAATGAGCTTGCATCATGTTTATTTTTACATAATTTAGGTTTTTCATACACCAAACACCATGGTTTCATCAATTCTCTTCCATAGAATCAGCTGAAACAAGCTCACTATCATGGGATTGGGAAAGGGTCATTGATCCACATCAACGTGACACCAATTCCAAAACAAGATGAATTTCGAATGGATTAGAGTAGATGTTTTGATAGCTTTCATATTTTAGTATGTTAGGTTTTGATGAAATGTTTAGTTTTAATCTTTTTTGATAGATCTTGTTGAGATTCGAGTATTGGTGGTTCCATTATGCTTTGATTCTCCATGGATCAAGTGTAATTTGGCCCATACTGATATTCTTGCATCGACATTCTGGTGCTAGAAGGAGGGAAAACTGACCATTTAGTTGTTTTTTTATCTCAAAATCTATGTTCATGTTGTTTTGTAGGTTGCAGAGATGCTCATCCACAAACAACGATGATATTTCAATAGTGTCACCATATAGCGATGCCCAAGCAATTTGATACAATGACACATATTTAATTCGTTGACGCTGATTTAAATATAGCGACGCTTATTTAAATTTGAAATATCATGGAACAAAAATGGCGGCGCTCAACTTCACGTAACCAACGCTTTCAAATTTCAAATTGCGACACATACATTTACAATGATGCCCATGAAAATAGCAAGGAAATCATGCTCATTGGTCTTGCTACAAAGTGACGCTCAAATTCACCAAAGCAACACCCAAATTTCAAATTGCAATTCCATCGTATGCAACGGTGCTCAACCATGGTAAGAAACTTCATGTTTATTTTTTGACATATGACTTAATTTCTTTTGATTATTTGATCACTAATGGATGTCTGACTATGTTTTCATTGTTAGACTAATAGGTTTTTTAGGTTTAAATGCATGGATTGAAATTGAAGACCTTCTCTTCTATCTAAACATTCTATAATTGTAACTAGCATTCAACGCTTTGGGGCAGTTGTAACCCAATTTCATGTTTTTTTGCTTTTAGTTTTAGGCAACACACTAGTTTTCCATTAGGTTTAAAATGAACATTCAAAGTTGGATAAAATGAACCCTCACATCACATCTTTCAATTGGGCTTAAAATTGAACAAGGAAAATGCATCCTTCAATTGGTGCTTAAAATTAACTCATTATTGCTTTGAAGGATAAAATTGACAACTGTTTGTTTTGTTTTGTGGCTTTCAAAATTGCCAGTGAATGCATATGCAATTCTCTTGCACCATTTGGAAATCTTGAGAAACAGAAACATTCTCTAACACTTTGCAAATTCACCTCCATCTTTCAATTTGGGCTTAAAATTGAACAACCATCCTAGTGTGAGAAAAGGCATAGTGTGTGTTCTCTCTTTGTACATGCAAGCAAAGATGATCGAACTATGAATGTACTTACTATTGTTCACTTTTAGAGGGCCTGCCTTGGTGGGAAAAAGTACTCACCCCAAGGAACGACCCAAGCGGTAACGAGCATAAGCCAAGCTCTTCCAAACCACTATATAAATTTATGGTTTCAATGAAAATCATAATCAATGGGAAGCGATGCATGATACGTCTCCCCTAGTGTCTTTATGATGCATAAAGTCCTTGTTCTAAGGGTTGGGAGACCTCTCACAAGGAGTTTATCATTGCACCCCCTAAACTAGATGCCCTTATTATGAACCTTTGTGTAGAAGCAAAAAATCCCTAATATTTTTTGATGTCAGGAGGTTGAACCTCTGAAGTCGTCTCACATACTTGTAGTTCTTAGTAGAGATGAAGAGTTTGTCATGGGAGATTCATGAGAACTCAAATCTTGGCTAACCCATAGAAGTGAGTTTCATGGAGGGGAGCCAGTGTGTTCAAGCTTCTAATCATCCGCTTTGAATAAGTGCAATTGGAGAAATCCAAGTGGGAATTCAACAAATATAGTCATTTCTATCCTAGGGTTGTAAATGATTGTGAGTCAGTTTCATACATTGCTTGGTTCCAAAATGATACAAAAAAACATTCACTATCTTCCTCAAAATTTCAAACACTTTTGCTCAAATATGGACTTCTTGAGTTAGCCTTGATATTACTACTTGTCCTAAGGATTTATCCTTAGTGATTTCTAAATATCTTGACTTATATTTCAAATCCATATTTTCCAAAGACAACATAGGAAATTATGGCTTCAACTTCATGATTTTCACAAAATGGACATTGTGAAAGTTCTGATGTTTTTTGACATAAACATTTAGTTTGAAAACATAACCAAGACAAGTGTTTGTGGTAAAAATAAATTCATTAATCCAAGATTAAATCAAATGAACACCCCAAATTGATGTATGTTCAAATTATTGACTCACCCAAAACAAGAAAATTGAGACAAGAAAAATATTGGAAAAATCATTGAGTTCCATTATCCAAAGTCATTGAGTTCCATTATCCAAATTCATTGAGTTTTATTGTCAAAATCATTGGGTCTTATTTTCAAAATCATTTGAGTTCTTAGGGTTTCATCACTTTAGAGGTATAGAATTTTTCTCACTACCTTGGTCTTGGAAAACAAAGGTTCACTCTAGGTCAACATTGGGTCAAACATTTCACTCACCCCTCCATCAAATTTCATCCTTCAATTCATCCAAGTTTGCAAAATTTTAAGTACACCAACACTTTGTGACTTAAACATCAAATAAAATCAAACCAACTACTAATTTAGCTACTTTGTATGTGAAATGTATCCTTTTCCATGCACTTAGACAAGTTAGTTATCATCTTTGAACTAGTTCATCTTAAAATTCACGAGTCTACCCTAAATATTTACAAGTTCATTAGCATCCTTTATCCCAACATCAAAACATCAAACTCAAGTCAAAAGTATTGTCCCAAAATGTTTGCAAAGATCACTTCCCGCATCACCCATCTTTTCACCCCCCATTATCATCATTTCTCCAAAAATACTTAAAGTGTCCCTTACACCTAGATTTGAGTCAACTAGAGAGTTCAAACATTACAAATCTCAACACACCTCTCCCATCATTGACCCACAATCTATGGTAAAGACAAGATCACAACACAAGAGAATCATGGAGAAAACCAAAGTCTCATCTACCATCAGTGATCCCAATCTACAAGAATTTAACCCAAGGAGTTATTTTAACCCCTCACAACAACCATCATCTCCATCAGGGCCATATGAGATAGAAGATGTCACAAACAACCCATTTAGACTTACAAGGGTAGAACTTATGGAACATCAAGCCTTAGAAAACATGGCTCCAATTTCCCCATCTTTTGTTGCAAAATCATTGACACAAGGCTTGACTTCATCTACAATTCAACCAACTCCATCCCTTGAACCAATTCAACCCTTAACATCTAGTCTTGCAACTAGGATAGGAACCAAACTTGGTATCTCTTCATGTCTAGGAACAAACACAACTTTGGGTATTCACAAAAAAACCCTTCCATTAACCACCAACCTTTGGAAAACCACTTACATTCCATGATGCCACAATAGTCTCGACATCTCAAGCACAACCATCTTCATCCATCATCACAAGTACCCTAAGGATGCCTAATGTTACACAAGGTAATGTGAACCAAGTACCTCAATTAGGAAAACAAGGGAAAGTTAACACTCTCACACAAATTCAAACCTTGACAAGTGGTTCTAACAACCATAGAGACACATCAAAACAAGTGATTACCCAAGCTACTCAAATCAATCCACCATCCACATAAAACCCATCCATCATTGATCCAAATAAAAAAAACACCTTGGTTGAAAATCCCACCACCCAATGTAATACCTTGATCACACCTCAAATACAAGGGAACCCCTACCCATAGGTCAAGGAAACCCTTTCAATTAGTTACAAGGTCTAAATGTTCCATTACCATCGCATTATCCAATGGCATCATCATCTTTCTCCATGGTCCCTCTCACCATACAAAATCAAATGGGACCTCAAACTTACATTCCTCCATCTCAATCCACCATCTTGCAAGGAATGCTCAACCAAGGGAACCCCCAACTCCTCATCAACAATCCGCTACCCACTCAAAACATAAACACCCAAAACCCATCACAGGTATCCCAACAACCACCTAATACTACATTGCAAGAACATGTCTTAGCTTTACAACATGCCCAACAGGCTTATCATCAAGTCGTCCAACAACAACAAATCCAACAAGCAACCTTAGTAGCACATCAACAACATCAAGCCGCCTTAGTAGTACAACAAGTTGAACAAGAAGCCTTAGTAGCACATCAAAAACATTAAGCCACCTTAGTAGCACAACAACAACAAGTCTAGCAAGCCTCCTTAGTAGTGCAACAACAACAAGAAGCTCAACAAGTCGCCTTAGTAGTGCAACAATAACAACAAGCCCAAGAAGCCGCCTTAGTTGTGCAACAACAAGCCCAAAAACAATAAGCTCAACAGTATGCCCAACCACAACAACAACAACAACAAGGTTTCTACAATAACCCTCAATGAAACATTGTCAATAAAAATACACTAGGAACATATATGCCTCCACCATAATTACCTTCACAATATCCTACACCACCATACACCCCATACAACACCTTATCATATCAAAATCTCACATACAACCCATCTGTCATCCCAACATATGTTCCTCCACCAAACCCACAAGATGATCTAGCATCACAACTTAAGGTGTTGTCACAAGAAATGCAGGACCTTTGAATGGGAAAGACAAAGAAGCCCTATACATAAAACCTATGTCCATATCCATTTGATTGAAACATTGCAATGGTACCATTCCCTCCCGAATTTGAAATAACCAAATTCGATAAATACAAAGGGAGGGGAAATCCTATAGACCACATCAAAGAATTCAATGTCATGTGTATGGAGGTTGCCTACAATGATTCCTACTTAATGCGCCTCTTTCCACGAAGTTTGACAGGCCCAACCATGGACTAGTTTTCTCAATTGCCTCCAGGTATTAAAAATTTCCAAGAAATCATTGACAAATTCATAGATCACTTCTCCTTCAATCTTGACATGAGCGTAAGCCTAGAAGAGTTGTACACTCTTAGACAAAACAAGGGAGAATCTTTTTCCAATTTCTTGCAATGGTGGAGACAAAGAGCTAGTAAAAGCAAGTGGCCAATTCCCAATGAACAAGTGGGAATTATCATAGCAAATCTAGATTCATATCTATCATTCCCCTTGAAAATGATGTGCATCACATCTTATGACGAGCTTGTCCCTAGATCCCTTAACATTGAGAGAGCCCTAATCTCATAGGGAAACACGCAAGTGTATAAAGACAACCACCCATCCACTAGTTTTAACGACAAGCCCCGCTATTGGGCCAAGAACAAGAATGTTACTAGTGATGGTGTTGTTGATGCAAAAGTGGTCTTAACTGCTCCTAGACATGAAAACACCCAACCTGTGAACACACAACAACTAAACCACCAAAAAATCAACCAATGATCAATGTTGCAAACACTCAATGCGGACAATTGAGAACAAACAATGTTCCTAAGCGACAATTCACTCCCTTAGGGGAACCTATGGAATACGTGTTGAAGAGGTTGATACAGCCTAACCTTATCACACTCTTAGATTTCTCAAACTATCAAGAGCTACAAATCAAACCTCATAGCTATAAAGAAGGTCACTTTTGTGAATTTCACTGATACTAAGGTCATAGCACACAAAATTGTTTTAGGCTCAAACATCTAATAGAGGATCTTATTGAACAAAGAAACATTGAGGTTGATCAAAAATCTGGGAATGAAAATCAAAAAATTTACACGAACCCTATGCTTGATCATGGAAAAACAAAAGATTTGAAAAAGGCATCAACTTCAAGCAATACCCAGGATATCACATTGGGACATGCTTATGCTATTTATGAGGAATCAGACATGCATCAAGACACTATTTTAAAACAAAGTCCAAACCCATCAATAGTGTTTGGCACTATTTTATACTGTAATGACATCAAGTGGATATTTGATTGTGATATCTCTCCCACATATGACTCAATGATTGGGCATGTTGAAGAAGTTCCAAACGAGCTAGAAATATCCCTTATTGTACCCATACCCACAAACTATTGCAAAGAGTCTTTTACCGATGATATATCATCCACCCAAGGATCATGTCAAGAGGAGGCTCTTGAGGATAACAAAAGTTATTCTGAATCAAGTCAAGATCAAGAACCCCTATCCCCAGAGTTTCACATATAACTAAGGAACATCTTCCAAACCATTTTTGTCCCCAATATCACTCGAGATGTTTTTTTCTAATAAGAATGTAGGTGTTCTTCATCCAAAACATGATTCTCCCACTCTTTATATTCCTACACAAGAGCAAGCAGGAATCGGGATTATTGATTATTACAGTGATTGTGCATCATCGACATATTTTGAATCAGTACCAACATCTTTTGAAATAGTATTAATAGTTAATGATGTCATAGAATCAAATAAAATAGTTCATGAGTGAGCAACGGTCAAGATTCTTGATTCTTATAGTGATTGTGCATCATCAACATCTTTTGAGTCAGCAACATCTTTTGAAGTAGTATCAATAGAGAATGATGTCATAGAACCAAAGCAAATAGTTCATATTCCTGAACAACAAGAACCCATAGCAATATTATGTGTTCTTGACAAGTCATATTCACTAGCTATGGATCGGAGGATACATTATCAGGGCAAAGGATTAGGTACTGATCATACCTTCACAACACTGGGGGCAATCTTGTCTACAACAAACATCAATGTATGGGGCACAAAGGATCCTTATGATGAAAATATTGTCAATGCTACAACTAGTTGTATCATGAGTTGGCATTCACCTATCATCTCATACACAAATTGGGACCAACATAAAAAGAAGAATTCCTATCAAAGCAAGGTGAAGATCATCAAAGAAAATGAAGCAATAAAGAAAAAAGGACAAAGCAAATACAAATGGATACCAAAGCAAAATAAAGAAAATCATCCCTCCAAAACACCATTAGTCAAAGAAACTATGGGGAAAAATAAAAAAGGGAAATATATCCATCAAAAGAGTCCTCAAATACAAAATCAAGCATCTAAAGAAAGGAACAAAGTATATCCAGTGGTTGGTCCTAATTCCATGAAAACCTTCATCCCCACCCATCATCGCCCATCTTCCCAAGTTTGGAGAGTCAAAGGTTCCAAACTATCAACCAATCCATATCATATTACTTCATGCATGACACTATCCATTCCATTCACAATATCCAATTCTCACATTGACCATTTGTTGGCAGCTGCCCTTCATCATAAGGATTTTGAAGGCACTTTATCACAATGTGCACACATAGACAAGGTTAATTCTGGTATCCACAAGGCAGATCAGAGTTCTTAAAGGTTGCATTCAAGTTCTCATATCTTAGTAAAGAAGCTTCTTCAAGCAGTATATCATTGGCATGTTATGAAAGTGGCCTCCACATCAGTACCACCAGGTGGTTCAACATGAGGCAAAAATTTCTAGAAAATGTCAAAAAATCAAAAAAAATAAAAAATGATAAAAAAAAGAATTGAAAACAGTAAAGATAAAAATCGTCCTCTAGCGAAAACCACTATGAATGCACTTTGGGCAAGTACTATGATGAAAACCTAGCAAATAGGCGTAATGAGTAGAATCAAGCATCTATATGATCCTTCTCAGAAAAAAGCATCTCATCCTTGTCATGATAAATCCAATGTTCCCTCCATCCATCCAATCCATCTTTATCCAGATATTCCACTTTATCTTGATCTTGACAAATATTTGGCGTATACTTCAACTCTACTCATGGAAAACTTTTGACAAGCTCTTTACCACTTTATCTCGTGAAGTCTCATAGCCCATATTTAGGATGATAAAACACCGTCAAATTCTTCCCATATACATTACCTATCTTGGTTGTACATTGCATTATGAAGAATTGCTAAACACTGGGGATAGGTTATTGCACTCTTGTTTTCAAATAACTCTTGATCTATGTCTTTTATCTCATAATGTGATATCGACATCGTGATCTAGGTATCGTTTACCTCCAACATTTCATTGAAAACACCAAAAACATTCATAAAATCTTATCTTATCAGAAAAAACCAAAAAAATCATAAAATATTATCCAAAAAATCCAAAAACATTTGCAAAATCCTGTACAGTGAAAATCCAAAAAAATTCAAAAAATTGTAAAGGCTAAAATCCAAAACATCCAGAAAACATGAAAAACCCTAAAAAGGTCGAACATCAAAAATCCAAAAACAAAAACATGTCTCCTTGTCGAACTACATTGTCTCTGAGCTTGAACATAGGAAATTTCATCATTGATGTGCCCCCGAGACACCCTAGGTCAGTCTTTAGCAGTTCATTGTAATTAGTTGTCGTCTCTTGTCTATTCATATCTTTGTCCTGTAAATCGATCGAATCGGTTGAACTGCGTGGTCTCTGTTTGTATAATGTAGGCAAGGATAATCTTTGATCAGACCTCGAGGCCCCTAGGATAGGTCTTTAGGTTATGTTCTTGGTCAAAACTCGAAAACTTGGAAAAGCCAAAAACATCCAAATATTCAAAAAATCCAAAAACATGCAAATATCTCAAAAATCCCAAAAACATCCAAATATCTTGAAAACACAAAAAAATTGAAAATGGAAAACACAAAAACAATAGAAAACATTCAAAAGACCTAAAATCCTCAAATATTCAGAAAACCCTAAATAGCCTAAAAAAAGTAGAAAATCCTAAACATTTACATAAAATTTCAAAAAGACCAAAAACAGCCTCAAAACATTTTCAAAATACCAAAAACATTGAAAAATTCTAGAAAAAAACCAAATCCCATCCATCCCATCTCACTTTCACCTGCAATAAACTTTCACCCATAATAAATGACCACCTTCACCCTTTGGTGAAACAAGTAGAAAACAAACATAGCAAGTTGTAAAGTGTGAACCCTAAAGTCTAAATCGTAGGTAAATGAGTCAGTGAAGTTTATGGAAATAGCTCATCTTAGCATCATTGTCCCAACATCAAACAACCCTCTGATCAACATGTCCTAGGATGTATCCTTCCTATGATGGACATCAATATCAAATATCACCTTAGCTAAACTTAAACTAGGCAAGAGATATAGATAACACTAACTGTTTGTCTTTGATCTTTTCTTATGATTTATCTTAATGACCCATTTCAAGGACCTCTCGATGATGTCTATCTAAAATGATTTAGAGAGAAAGGATGGGGCATCGATCATTATCTTTCATTTCTCGTGCTTGTGGATACTCTTGTAAAATAATCTTGGTGCATACTTGCTTAGATGTGTGTAGGAAGGTTGTTTGGAGTATGTTGTTGACTATTTTGTATGCTTTGATCCAATATGTTCTAAACTTCTAACTTGCATTCCAATGACATTTCTGTATGTCAAGGTGTGAACAAGAACTATCCTATTTGCTTGTCGAGTCAAATTCCATTACACTAGATACAATGTCGTCCTGGTTATCAATACCTTGATGCATCATATCTATGTGTTATATCAAACAATAAGGAATGACGAAAGATCCCAATCCTGAACTGTGAGCACCCATCATGCATTTCATCATGCATTATTTTGCATTATCTCGTCACCATCTCTAGTAAAGTATTGATGGATCAAGAACTTGTTGGATCTTTTGAAGCAATCATCAATAGTGACGGTTATTATTTCTTTATTCTTCTATCTTTTCTCCATGCTAACCTAGTATCATGAAACAAAAAAACATTATCAATGCATCCATCCTGCATCCACAAACCATTAGCATTTATGCATCTCATAATCATATCATAAATCATAATCATACATCAACATAATCATTGCATAACACATCAATACATTCAACATTATCATTTGAGTTGTGATGAATAATATAGATTTGTTATTCTAGGCATCTTAAATCGTTGCATATCATAAGAATTTGCATCCATACATCCATATGCATACATCATCATCAAAACATCCATCAAAAATATACAAAAAGACATGCATCCATATCATAATCATCCATCAATATCATATCATCACATATCACATAGACATAAGAGTAAATGCATCCATACATCATGAAATAAAGTCAACACATCATAGCATAAATCATTTGTATCTATATCATATATATATCAAAAAAATGTGTCATGGTACAAAATATGGATTAGTGTATGTACATCAATGATAAGTACAATATCCATGAGGCTATCAAAAAGGATCCCATGAATGTATATGAGTATAAAGAATGGGGAAAAATTAAAAAAAAGTATTTATACATCAAAAAGCTAGCCCTGGTGGCTGCTACCCTCTGCAGCCTGCTGCTCAAGTTGATCCTCTACACTGGGATGCACATCACTTTGCTAAGAAAAATTAGGTTGTCGAAGAGCCACTGGAACATCTCTGTGATAATGTTTCCTATAATATGCAGCCTCCATGACAGCCTCTCTATATAACCACACTGAAACAGTTCAACCGTGTGTGGCTATCATCATAGCCTCAATTTGTTGTCACCTTGCAACCTCCTGATCTCTCTCCCCGGTGACAACCTAAACTCTCTATAGTTTCATATCTCTCTTGGCTATGACTGCGACCACCTATTGTTGAGCTTCATCTTGCTCAACAGTCACAACCAAAACCTCCCAGCAAGCCTGATCTTGCTCACTCATCAATGCCTGCACCTGCTGTTGTAGCTATTTGTATCTATGTGTCTCATGCATCTAGTGGTGGTGGTGGTACTAGTTGTTGCTACACTACTAGAGGTTGCTCAGGAGGCTACTATCCCACTGGAGGAGCCCCTAGAACCTGTTCATCATGGCCATCCTAGCCTCCCTATCCCATGCACCTAACACCTCTACCTCACGGCCTCCCTCTAGGAGGAGCACCTGCAGGATCTGTAAGTCGTTGTGGTGGAATGAACCATGCATTGTAAGCTAGAGTGATCTATGCAATAGGCTGACCCTGATCATATGCCCAAGGCTAGGCAACCAACTGGCGGAAACTCTCAATGACCTATAGAGTAGGAATCGTTGATCCCCATGTGGGAACCTCTCTAGCTAATCTCACAAAAATGGCCATGTAGGCATCATCGGGTATGTCTTGTACATTGCCAAATTGTCTGGCTACTCTGTCAGGAAGGTACTGCTCGATCATAGTATGCTCTCGACCCTGCATATAATGGGTCTATCTAGCGAAGTAGAGCTATTGTACATCATTGAACTAGACCAACATCTAAAGCCATGGTCGCCATCAGAACACGGTCATATCGTCAATCACCCATCTCTAGTACAAGATCCCAATCTGTCATGTGTGCCTAAGTGTGATATCACCTCGATATCTCCATACGACGGGATCATCTAGGTCCATGTCCACCATCTGTATAATGGGTCGAAGAACGGCAATGTGCTCCCATGCCCAGATGTGAAGAAGAGTAACACCTGCACCGAGGGCTCTCCCATCATAGTAAAAAAAGTCATGTAAATCATGATATAGGGAGGCCAACATCACGGGCCCCCATGCAAAAGGATTCCTCTTGTACAACATCTGCTGCCATGCTAAGCCCCATCCTGGACTGAAAAATCGATCGCATCTATCTAGAGCCACCAAACCTGAAATGATGGCCGCAACGATCAATTTGAATGTTGGCACTTGACCTCTATATGTCTCTAGGTCAATCTACGAGGTGACCAATATAATCTGGTTCATCTCCATCACCTTTAAACAAGCATCAAATCTAGCATCAGGATCATAAATTAGATGATCACCATGGATAGGAAACTGCAATATTCACCACACGTCCTCCAAGGTAATTGTCACCTCTCCCGTTGAAAGGTGAAAGGACGAGGTCTCACTATGCCATCTCTCGCACAAAACTATCATCATAGCCAAGTATGTCCTCACAACTGGTGCCTATGCGATGTACCACAATCCGATCTCTCCCAGGTGCTCCTAGCACAACTCTGATAGATCACCCAATCTCTCAAGAATTGTGGGCATGTACTCTCTCGATATCAATGGTGGGAAGACCTACACCCACGAAGCGCATGAAATTAGGAAATCATCAAAATTTGAAGTTATTTAGAATTTTTGGCTCGAAAATCACAAATGTGTCGCTATTTACAAATGCATCACTATATTCAAAACTAAAACAGTAACGCCTAATGCATTTCAAAATTCAAATTGACAAATGCGTCACCATACAAGATGGTGTCACTATTTAGAATTTGGCCTAACCTAACCCTAACTTTCAAATCGGCAAGTGCATCGCTTGATACGACTGTGTCACCATTTGAAATTTGAAACCCTAAAATCAAATCTAGAAAAATGTCACCCTAGACATGTACATCACTATATATCATTTGGAGATCGTCGATTGAAGTTTGGGCATCGCTATATAGCGACGCTGCCAAATCCTAAATTCTAACGCCTAATAAATTCATTGAAATTTCAAATTTCAAATCAGGTTTCAAATCACATATTGGTGGTCCTGTGTCTGGAAGCCACTGGAACTCACAAACTCAATCAGAAATGTGTCGAGGAAGCTCACGACACGCCATTTCGTCGAAAGGTCAGAGCTCAAATTGTAAGAATTCCTTAAGTGAGAATACACAAATGAATTGAAAATGACCCCTCTTAGCTTATTTAAGCTAGAAAATTAGGGTTTTTTCCCTAATTTAACCTTTTTAATGGGGTTTATTATCATTTTCATCACTTTTGCCAATTTGGACCTAATTTTGCATCATTTTTTGCATTTTTGGCATTATTCTTGCATCCCATAACCTTTCTAAACCCTTGGGGCAGCTTTTGAACCTTTATTGAGAAATCAACCCAAAATTCAAAATTTTTGCCCGATTTCTCGAGGGGGCAGGGAGTCAACTTTATCCTTCCGCTGGGGCATCTAAAAAATCAGAAAATTTTTATTTTTTGATTTGGGTAGCATTTTTAATTTGAAAAGCGTTCTTCTTTGAACCAAAGCAACAGGTACCTCGCATCAAAGAGGGGCAAAATATAAACATTGAAAAATGTCCTAATCAATGTCATACACTTGAATCAGATTTATTAACATCATTTCCTCTTTATCCATCCTCTTTTCACTTAATTAATTTAATGAGCCTAGCTAATTAATTAATTACATCATTTTCATCTATTTGGCATAATTAATTAAATTGGGCTAATTCACCTCTTTTCACACTAACACTTCATCTCATTAAATTGAATAGATCAAAATATTTAATTTTATCTCCTAAGTCATCTTATTTAATTAAATAAACCTAACTTATTTAATTAAATATCATTTCACCCTCTCCTCTATTTATTAAATCATATAATTTAATAAATATCTTTTAAGTCTTCTAATTCCCTAATTGCATAAATTAAACCTTGTTTAATTAGCAATTAAACTAATTTTCCTCTAATCAAAGGGAATATTTCCATAGAATATTCTTTATGCTTTTTGCACAATTAAAACTTTGTTTTAATTTGTAAAATATCTTTTTCCTCACCCTAAAAGAATATTCTAAGGAATATCCCCTTTCCTCCAATCAACTCACTTAGCTTCAAAAGCAAGTTAACCCTTTAACCTCCTAAACAAGTTACCTTTGACCTATGTGAACAGGTCAAAAGTGTGTTTGTTTAAGGCAATTGTGAGCCCTTGATTCACTTTAATCTTGTATTCTCATTCGTTGATGAGAATCCATGATCCATGCCTCTCATCTCCTTCATCTTGAACCGTTGATTAAGATTTTTTATCTCAACTATCCATTCCTCATTTGCTCTCTTATAAATAGATCACTATTTGGAGACAAATGGATCCATCTTTTATTGCAAACTTATGTTGTTAAATTTACTCACATACTCACTCATCTTTTACTCACTTTTTAGCTTTTTTTAGTTTATTTTCATTGCATAAAAGCTTCAAGCTTCCATTAATGGCTTCCATCCATCCATCTTAGCTTGTTTATAAATTAGGGTTTTTGAATATTTTAGCTTAGAATTAGCTTAGAATTTGTATATCTTCATCATTTAGCATAAAATCATGTTTAATTAGTTTGCATCATGTTTATTTTTACATAATTTAGGTTTTTCATACACCAAACACCATGGTTTTATCGATTCTCTTCCATAGAATCGACTGAAACAAGCTCACTATCATGGGATTGGGAAAGGGTTATCAGTCCACATCAACACGACACCAATTCCACAAGAAGATAAATTTTCAATGGATTAGAGTAGATGTTTTGATAGCTTTCATAATTTAGTATGTTAGGTTTTGATGAAATTTTTAGTTTTAATCTTTTTTTATCGATCTTGTTGAGATTCGAGTATTGGTGGCTCCATTATGCTTTGATTCTCCATGGATCAAGTGTAATTCAACCCATACTGATATCCTCACATCAACAATGGGGTCTTATTCAAGCTTCACCTAATTATCATAGTATGCTTCAAAATTATTTACAATAAGTTGTTGTCCCTCCTAGTGTGCAACCAATGATGTATTAGCTCTAATTCAAGGTATGAACTCAGTCAACTTAGACATTACTGTTGATGGGTGTTTTGCACACTTTCTCAACACAAGTAATGTGTATGTGCACTACCTCTCTTGAAAGGAAATCTCCAACAACAAGTTGAAAATCTCCCCAAGGTCTCTCGGGTGTCAGGTCATGACTTGCATGGAACTCCTCAGTTGATGTTTGATGTGATTTTGCTGGTAATCATAGGGTGGACTTACATAGCTAGATGCAAGGTGGATCTTAAAATCTAAAGTTTCTGAGATGGGATTTAAGGTGCATTTCGCTGTAGGTTCGGACAACAATCTAAAACTTCAATGTTTTCCTTAAGTTTTGGCTTTACAATGTGCAATGAACCTTAGCACAGGTTGTTTCTAAAAAAGGGAAAAAAGAGCAGGGAAGAGGGAAGGTTCCTGGATCTACAACTAGCTGTGAACAGTGATCATGGAGGTTCTGCTATGGAAAATTCTCTTTAAACAGGATTCCATTTAACCAAGGTACCTACAGTATCATGAAATTTGTGTTATCTTCAAAGGTATGCAGATATTTTATCACTCATCCACCACATACATGCATGAATAAAGATAAAATTTTAAAAGAAGCTTCAAGTTTCAACCCAGACTAACTTTACAAGACCATTTACTAGTAGCAAATAGCAAAAAGTATGGACTGGAAGGCATCAACACAGCAGAAATTTCTACAATCACAGAACAACATCTAACAAAATCTAAGTAATTTAAGGCTAACTAGAATAGAAATGTGAATCTAAATAAGCATCTAACAATGGAGATTGAATCATGAAACATGTGAAGAACTCAGAAAATGCACCAAGTCAATGTATTCTCATTATAAATTTCTGCAGCATGTCTTTACAATAACTCAACTCCTTTGAAAATGAGAGGAGACCCCCTATTTATAGTACCCAAAAAGTAGAATGAATGGCCAAGATTTAACCTCATTGTGTGGCCAAGATTCACTAAAAACTAGGGTTCTACCTACCCCCCAATATATTACAATTTAAAATACAATTTTGTCTTCATCCCTATTTCGTCCTCTAGTGACAACACTGTAGCATTTTGTCTTTTGTTGATTGATCCTTTTGTTGTAGTTATTTCTTTAGAATTTCTTCATTGACAATAGGGTTACCTTCCTGCTTCTTCAAAGCTGCATTCTCTATGAATTTCAAGATTACCGGTTGGAGTTTCTCGACCTCTATGATCTCAAACCGTAGTACTTGATAGCTCCATTCCCTGGAGTTGTCCTCAAGCCTTTTCCAGTCTTCATCATACTTAGCGGCATGGTCTCTGAACAGTTCTAATTGGGCGAAGCTGCAGGTGGAAAAACTCATGAAATTTTTGGTTATCTCTATTTCCATCTCGTCCTCCATCTTTTTCTAGAAATGGGGCTTTATTCTCTCTGGATCAATTTGCACTGCGGGTATGTCATATCCCACCATTAGCCTCAAATATCAGGCGCAATCAGCTCTAATTTCTTTGACCCATTCAATATCTAGATCCACTTTATCAATTACCTACTCCAATCTTTATTTTCTGTTATCAAAGTCCGGTTTCCATACATCCATTAGCCAATGGTTATCCCTTTCGAATGCGAGCTCATTTTCCCATGTGGTGCTTGGCAGCCAGAGGATAGCCTCAATCTTTGGATAGGTGGACCCGTACGTCATAGGGAAATTAGTGCAAAGTTTATTCGTGCCTTCCAGAGATTGTTGTAAATCTAGGAACTTGTTGGCTATTCGAACAGCCTAACTGATACCCATATTTCTGACATATAGAACTTGTCGGAACCAGCTTTTTGTATTTTTGTCCAGGTTCTTTCTTTTTTCCATCTTGTCAATTTTCTCCTTGGATAGTAGTTGGGGTGGAGCCACAGATGTGGTAGGAATTTCTTTAGTTGAGGACCATTGTTGGATGTAAGTTGTCAAGTCAGCTACCTGTGCTTTAAGCTCATCTTTTGAGACTTTATCATGTTGTATTAAATGAACCATCATAGCCATAGACTCCTCAAGTTTCTCTACCTTTTTCTCTCTAGTAGCCGTTCCCAAATCAATGGTGGAGATATTATAGCTTACTCCTTCTTGGCCTACCACTGGCATTGCTACTTGCATAGTTCGGGACCCAGAAGCATCCATCGTTGCCTTGGATCTAATTTTTGGCTTATTCTCTTTCCTGGTTGTGATTTGTGCTCGGGCTAGGATAGCCTCTAGTCTTGCTCTTGGATCCTTTGGGGTAGGAGTCTTTTTTTCAAGTTGCCTCTCTATCCATTTGGGTATAGCGGATTTTCCCTTGGGTGATTCACGATCACCCTCACCTTCCTTTGTTTGGATCTTTGTTTGTTCACCTATGGGAGCCCTTTCTTCCATTTTAGTGTTGTCTCCTTCTTCCTCATCAAAGTCTTGGACGAACACGAGGTGCTTGATGGGAGGCTTAGTAGGCAATCGCTCCCGGGGACTTTCTTCTTTCTCAATTTATTTCCCTTTCCTTTCTTTAGTTTGTTCATCCTTGTGCACATGCTCCTTAGGCTTGTCTTCTTCTACATTTTCTTCTTCTTTATGAGGAGATGACACATCCTCCTGTTGTTCCCCTATATAGAGTTCCACATTTTTTGCTACCATGTCACCTTCTTGCCCTTCTTCTTTATCATCTCTTAATTGTTGGGCCATTTCCTCAAAATCATCATCAAATGTAATAACCTTGCCACCGGCATCTTCTTCTTTGTCTCCACTTTCAGAAGACCATGTTTATTCTTCTTCATAGACTACCCTGTCAATTTTTTAGTGTACATACTCTGGGTGTTCATGGTAATCATTGGCTTCTTCCTCTGCCACTTTCGAAGCCTCTTTCTCTCACTTCTCCCATTCTTCTGAGATTAGCATCGTGGCCTCCATTTTTGGTGCTCCTGTTGGGGTTTGTGAGGGTGTAGCATTGGCGAGGACCTACGCTATGGTAGCTTGGATGGTGGGATCCAAAAATATTTGAGAAATCTTGGAGGGGATGTTCCACATATGCCTCAAGAAAGCTTTTGGCAAAGTGAGTGCGGGCATTGGTATTGTTGTTGTTGCCAGTGGAAGTGATGTAGTAGGTGACATGGTGGCAGAGGAAAGCGGAGAAGTTGCAGCAGAGGAGTCAACCATTATTATGGGCCCAACCAAGGGAGAGGAGGCGAGATGGACTGAGATGTCCACCGCAAGAGAGGATGTGGTGACCATGGCCTAGGAAACAAATGTAAGGGGGGTGGAGACAGGGAGAGCTGGAGGAGGTTCTGGCTAACCTATTTTCCCTTCCTCACCCTCTTGAAGGGGATCTTCTTGAATTGGTGGCTATCCTGCAACACTTCTCATCCATTTGGGTTTCTTAGAGGGTGAACCTCCTGAATCCTTTCATGAATAAACCTTGGGATCTGGCGATTGTTCTGCCTCAGTCCCTTTCCTCTTCTTTGATCTTGTGAGTGGAGGAGATTTAGATGTTCCTCCTGTTGAAGTTATGGTAGTAACATCTTTCGTAGCACTAGGCTCACTCTTGATCCCTTCATATGTTAGGACAACCCCTTGTTGCTTCAATCGGGCTACTTTCCCATCAACCCATTCTTTGGTACGAGCCACGATTGGTTTGATTATAATATCGAGGTCATCAACCTCTTGCTCATCCCAATCTATTTTTTGCAGCGGAAAATTAGTAACTGCGGCGTACCTAGGGTCCATTACAGTGCTCTCATCTTCTTCGACCTGATCAGGTACAAGAAACAATTGTGTTCTTTTCACGAAGTACGCATTCATCCGCATATAATGTCTTGCACACACCTCCTTGTCATATTGGCAATCTACCTAGAAATATTCAATGTGATGCAAATGGGTGTACCCTGGTCCTAGTGCCTTTCTTACATTCCCATATGGGTCTATCCATGGGCGAGTAGTGTGTAGACAGAAATGGAACTCTGCCAATTCCTTCTCAGAATTCCCAGTACACTAGGAAGTTTGTAATTTGTACACTCCTTGGCTGAAGGCTAAGGGATAAGGGATCCCTACCAAGTGTTTTCCATTGAGGACTGAATGTATATGTTGCAGCTACCAGGAAAGCTCTAACAATATAATCTGGTCGTTGGGGTATCGAGGCAACTTATTCGGCCTCTCTATGAAACCTTGGGCACAAATGTATGTAAACTTGGGGTACTATATGAATAGGAAGGCATATTGCTTCAAGAACACCCAAGCACTATGAGAGACCCTCTCAAAGTCCCCTCTGAGCAATCTGGTGATGTGGCCAATGAAGGCGTCGTTCACCCTGCAATATTCCTTCTTGAAATTTTTGAACTGGAGTTGGGGATATTTGTCATAGACCTTTAATGCTCAACCTGGTTCCTCATCAGGCGCCACAAACAATCCATTGCATTTCCTCTGCTCGGCTAGTGAGTATACTAGATAGGAGGTCATGTAGAACCTGGAGGTCTTTTTTACATTCATGAACTACTCATGAAAGTAGCCACTTATGATGCCTCCCTAGTAGAACAAGGCTTTTGTAGTGACATATTCATCCCCATGGAGGATCTACTTTACGAAATATACCATCCACTCCTAAAAAAAGGCAGCAGTGGGGAGGCCCATCACTCTGCTCAACATAGTTACCAAGTCATGGTAGTCTTCGTGGAAGTCACTGTGGAAGAGTTCCTGAGGAACCTTTGCAGCACTGCCTCTTTTCTCTTTAAGCTAGTACTGATTTATTAGCTTCTTGTAGCCCATCGGGTCCTCGTCCCATGTTGCTTTCCATTCTTCAATGGTAGGCATCTCCATCTCCTCAAAGGTGGGGATGTGAAAGGTCTTCGTAATTGCCTCACCTGACATGTCAACAAGAATATTTATGTCCCTATCAACAATGGTTTGCGTCTGTGGCTGATAGGCCTGCAAGCAAGCCTTGACCAATTTGGGGGCTATGAGAGATGGAGGGAAGCCTGTAACTTTTGCAATTTCGCTTTGTCTAATCAATTTGGCATTGTCGGTCTTCGGGTGGACTCTGACCCTTTGCTTAAATTCATCATTATCAACGTGGCTGATATTGGTATCTGTGATTTCCTTCCAATTGGTGATGATTTTTGAATGTAGAGGCTCACCCTAGAACTGGTACTTCATTTATTCTTTGTCCTCTGTTCCATGAGGATTCTTGCCCACTTTCTTTCCTTTGTCTTTTTCTATAGCCGCCCTTGAGGGTCCTGCACCCAATTCCATATATCTTGCAAACAGAGACGTAATAAGTACAACCAATTATGAAAGCATTAATAATTAGCTGAAATTCCATGGATGAAATCTAATTAGACAATTTATCATTTACGAAATCAAACCTTTACTTTCAGATGTCGTTAATCATTTACTGAAGGGATTTTGGACAACCTGGGCCTAGGGGGTCGGATTTCCCTAGTAGGAATGTTGTTTTTGAAGGGAAAATGAGGTAGGGCAATCCGGGTGATTTCTCCTAAATTCATATTTTGGTGTTTTGAAAGTTTCGTGTTGAAGAGGGCTAAATTTGAGCACATGGGTCGAGATTGGTTTTCAAATTTGAGGTTATTTTGATCAATTTTGGTGCTCCTAGAGATTTAGGGCTAGAAAGTTGTCAAGGCTTTGATGTTTGAAATGGCTAGGAAGAAACAAAGTTCTAGGGTTGGAACTCCAGGGTCTGAGACCCAGGAGCTCAAAGGATAAACGATGTTCACTTTCTACTTTAAGGTGTTCGGGCCTAAAGGGGCCGGAAGCCGTCACGGTTTCGCTATTCAGAATGGTGGTCGTGGCATGGAAACTCGGCAGGAGTGGCCTGGAAGACTAGACCCGGCATCAAACTTGGCCACTAGGTTTTCTTTGTGAAGTTTCTCTCAGCGATTAGGAGAGCGGACCTCGAAGTTCAAAAATGTGGGCTTATTCATACCTTTTGAACCGGCCAAGATGGGACAGAATCCTGGTGGTTGGGACCCAGGGAGAGCAAGGACAACAAATGGAGGGTCGGGACCTAGGAGGCGGAAGGTCGCCGATAGGTGGCTATTTTGAAGGGGCGAAGTTGCCATGAAAGTTCACGGACCAAGACCCGGCGACATGTTTGGTCAGTTGGCTTGAGTTCAACACCAAATGACGAAAGATGAGGTGGGCCCCGGATCTCAGGTGGACGGGTTCTCCTCGTCGTTTAGGAACGGCGGAAGCAACAGATCATCCCAGGGATAGAATCTCGATGGTGCGGGACCGAGAGGGCATCGTGCTATTTGAATTTTTTTTCATTTTCTAAGTTCTTAATGGCAGTAGAAGGGCACAGGCCCGGAGGGTGTGAATGCCCTACGCGAAGAACGGCAATGGCGAGGTCCAAATCCAGTTTGATCTTAGGAGATGATTTGGAGGTTTTTTTAGAATTTGAATACATGGGTTTTGTACGTTTTTTAATGTTTTATCAAGTTAATGCATTTTAGTCCATGTTTATTCATCATTTTAGGTGTAAAATCATTAAAAAAAACCTCTCAGAGGAACAGATGGTGAACCTAACTCAAAATTCTGATGAGGTAAGTTGGAAAATCTACCAAGGATGGCCAAATGATGATCACGGATGAGAGGGCGGTAGGCGACAGATGCACTGAACTCCTTGAATGCACTCTGAACTCCTTTGGCAAACTTGACAAATGAAAATGATAGGTCAGGCTAGATATTTATACCCCAATATACATTTAATGCCTATATGGACGACCGGAGGGTTGGTGGATTCAAATCTCGGACGGCAGTGGGAGGTCCGGGGGTCGAAAATGTGTAGTCAAACAGTCACTTGAAACTTCATTTTGGAATCTCTTGGAAAATGGGAGCTCGAGGCCCGGAGGGCGGGGTTCTGTTGTAGGTTTGCCGTTGAAAATGGCAAAAATCACATGGAGTTTTGGGGATAGAAGTCTAGTGGATCAGACCCGGCACGGATGAAGGCAGTCCAAACATTGCAAGTTTAAATGGGCAGAAAACAAGGATTAGGTCCCCGGGGTTCAGGAAGGTAGAATCCTTCCACCATTCAAAATGGTGAACACCCAAAGGAAGCTCAGTAAGGGAAACTCGGCGGCGTGGGCCCAGAAGGCCCCATGGCTGTTGGCAGAAGCAAACTACCAAGGAGAGTTCACAAGGATCCAAGATTTAGAAAAATTGGAGGGGATGAAATGCAGTCAACTTAAGTTGAGAGTTTGGAGGTATGCTGACCATCTAGGACACCAAAACGGGGGCATGCAAAATGAGGCAGTGACAAAATGACCTAGCAAGGTGAAAGAAAAGAGGGTCCCCATTCCGAACGGGGAGTGTGTACTAAAGGCACAATAATTACCTTTCATCAAGATGAGTTACCTCCATTAAAAATGAAAAAAAAAATGAGGCTTTGATGATAGTAGCTATTATTAATCAATGTGGCATAAGGTGTACCCTTGAATTGATAATAGTTCAAAACTCAATGTTTGTAGTATAATCCTTCTAGACAAGATTGGATTCGACAATAGTCAAATTCAACCTAATTCTTTATCTATCTATGGATTTAATAATATGGGAAAATAATCACTTGGTGTGATAAAATTACCTATTAAAGTAGGAAAGGTAATATTGCAAACTCCTATTCATGTTATGCCTCAAGAGCTCTCATATAATCTTCTCTTGGGTAGACCTTGGATTTATGCAATGAATGTGGTACCTTCAACGTTACATCATCTAGTAAAGGATGTTTACAACAATAAGGTTTACACAATCAAAGCTTACTTACAATCAAAAAATTGTTTACAAACTGAAATAGGAATGAAAATTCCTCTTACAACATTGACACCAAATATAAAAGTGGAACCGATACAAGAAGAAGAAGAGAATTGTGTCATCATGTTATCCTCGAATCTAGCAGCGCTCTATTCACAAGATAACCCCGTACAAAACTTGTCTATTTCGTAGTTCCATTTACTTCAAGCATGAAAAACAAGGAAAATTTTAATTCACCTCGATGCATAGTCCAAAATCTCAAACAGTCTATTTGAGCGTTCCCCCTCGTTTGACTTTTGAAGAGCTTCCAAACGAGTATTTTTGTTGATCCCCAATCCTTGGGAGTTATTCAAAGTTTCAATCATGTCTGAGCACTAATTTTAAGTGCTCCTACATGAGCCTTAAGTTAGAAAAACCAACTCCAAGTGTTGGAGCAGTGAAAATAACAGCTCCTACACTTCACGCCCAGCCAAAAGATGCACAAGCGGTGATTTTCACTGCTAGTGCATCTTTTTCGCCATTATGTTTGCCATAATTAATGCAACTCAAGTTACATTAATGGTCTTTTCTAAATGACTTAATAAGGTGTTTTTAGACTAATCTATCTTAATTCTATTTTCCATTCTCTCTCCCTCCTCATGTGATCACTCTCCAACCTCCAGTTGATCGATGTCTGAGGATTTTCCAAGCATTCAAGCTAGGGTTTCACGTTTTTGACAGGTGTGTTATTTTTCCTTCCTCTTCGTTGTGGTTTTTCCTTCTCTTTGATTTTCAGCCCTATTTATTTTAATTTGGCCTCGCTCAATATGTTTTCTTTGTAAAGGTTTCAATGCATTCTTTTCTTTTCTTTTTTTTTTGACTTTGTAGCCCTTCCATTAATCTTGCCTTTCTTTTCTTTGTTTTTGCTTTGCACGTTTTGCTTTCGTTTCCCTGGGTATTTTTCTCTCCACGCATTTCCTTAAATTCCTTTCCATCAATCCTCATTGAGTTTTCCTACACATCAAAGTAGTGAAGATTTTAGTTTTAGCAAGTTAAAATATTGAAGCTTCAATGTTTTTGTAAGATCATTCCTCTCAATGTTCAAGCGGCATTTTTCACTACTTGAACATTGCAGAACTTCCCCTAGATTTTCAAAGCGGTGAAAAAGTCTACCGCTACTCTAAATATTTTCCCTAACTCCAAGATGTAGGAGTGGTGAAAATCACCACTCCTACATGGAGGGACATATTTTAAAATTCCAAAGCGGTGAAAAATTTTGCTTGTAGATCTCACTCAGAAAGCGAAAGTGATATGCTCAAGCACTGATTTTTAGTGCCCGAGCATGAACTATAGTCCCTCCCACATATGTACCAATGTTCATTTTTAGTGCTTTAACACTTTTTTCAATACTAATGCAAAATACATGTAGGAATGCTGAAAATTAGTGCTACTACATGCAAATGACTTCTTAAGACGTAGGAGCGCTGATTTTTAGCACTCCTACTCAAAAAATAGTTTTCCACTATAACGCTCTAAAATCACTTCGTTTTTGCTTTGAACCTCATTCCTTCGCCAATGCTCCATTTCTAATGCTCTATAGCTCATTTGTAGTTGCTCCAAATTGCTTGCTTGCTTCACACTTTCCAACACTGCATTTTCTCCTAACATCTGCTAATCCATTATTCTTATAGTTCCTATCAAGCTCTCATCAGGTGATCCTTGAAGGTGATATTCCTTCATCTTGGTATTTTTAGATGATAGTAAAAAATCCTCTATTGTCTTCTAAGAAGGAGGGCAAGATGAAATACAAATATTAGGGTGTCTTTCCACTGACTGTGGTGATCTCAAAGGTGGATGAAATCAAAGACACCGAAATTGGTCATCAAGACCTAGAAGATTTTATAAAAAGAACTGAGCAACATCCCTTAAAATACAACTTGAGATCCAATGTTCATAGCAACTTGCACTTGGTATCTACATTCCAAACTTCTAATCATAATACTGAGTTTGTTCTCCAAGTTGCATCTCATTACATCTGAGATAACAAAAGTGTAAGAGATTCCTCAAGACAAGTCATGATGAGATTAGATCCCAAATTCTTTGATATTGTTTGCTCGGTTCCACACATGGAACAATATACAAAATTCCCAATTCAGCAGGCACAGGAGGTCTATGATAGTGATCCCAACAAAGCAAAAACATTGATTAATACCCAATGGCTGAAAAATCCAAGGTCTACTATCTCAAGATGGCCTAAAGGGCTTCCTTGAAGTGATTTCAAAGAGGATGTCAGGGATATGATTACTCTCCTGAGAAGGGTTAAGGGATTGCTTGTTTCATGTAATTTTCAAGATTGGATGTATTAGTACATCTGCATCATTAGGAGAAAGAAAGCACATATTGATTGGGGAACTCATATAAGTGATGAAATCCATGAACAATTGATCAATGTGCCAACTACTCTGAAATTTTACATGGCTTCCTATTTGTTATATGTTGTTGTAGTAATGAGGCAATTTCCAGGGTTGTCTACAAAGGGGAACAGACATTTTGTACATGTGTATGAGTTCTATTATCAGTTGAAATTAAGAGAAAGTCTTCATCATTTCAGAAGAATCATAGATGCCTTCTTTGCACCCCTCCTATTCACTTTTAATCTCACTCTTAAAAAGAAGAGTATCGGATGAAGCCTACAAAGTGGTTAGTAAGGTTGGTTGTATCTTTTAGCAATTTCCAACTTTCACCTATATAAGAGTAGGTTGCTATACTGGGTGTCCATACATGTTGCCTAGATATCCCTCAGATAAGTGGATACTAATCGAGCTATGCAAATATTTGATCTCAGTTCACAAAGAATACCAAAGAATACACAAGCCAGGTTTCAGGTTTGCACTGACAATTGGGAGATATACCATTCACAGTGTACAAAAAGAAAAGTTGGTCACTACAAAAATACAAATCATGACTATAAGAACATATATATATATATATATATATATATGAATTTGACTATCGAGATGTGAAGAGGAAACTAAAGAAAGATCATTGACATGTTTACCGATTTGAAGACATATGGGTGGACTACAAAGGTGAAGAAGACATCTATAGAATGGATTTTTGCAGGTTGATAGTAGAGCAAATCAAAGATCTAGGTGTAGCTAATCTACCAGAGGATTTCAAAGATCCTGGCAATATCATAAACTCTACTTATGAAGAAGATGAGATTGCTAGGAGGCCCTAACCTCCAATAAAATGGTCTAAAAAGGAAAGTATCTCTATTAGAGAAAGGCTTGCTCCCATCTTACACATCACAACAAAATGGTTGCATAAACATGGTTTCCAAATGAAATCTTTTAGGACCGAATCAAAAGGAGAAGCACCAAGAGGAGAAACCAACCAATAGCAGGAACTCCGCATAAAAAAACAAACATGTGACTACTCCCTCTTCTTCCCAAAGAGGTCCTAAAATCAAGTTCACCTTTGGTAAGAGTGCTACACAAATAGTTAAAGAACAAGAGGAAAAAAAAATGAACAAATACATGCAGAAGGAAAGGAGCTTGCTTCTGAGGAACAATCATCTCAAGAAGAAGAAGAGAATGTGGATGAAGAATCAGAAGAATCTGATGAAGAAGAATCTAATGAGGAAGAATCTGAAGAAGATGAAGTTGAAAAAGAAGGTAATGAGGAGGAACTCAGGCATGATGATGAACAACCTCTATCTCAAACCATGAGAATATTGTTGAAGATCTTCCTGAAACATCTTTTCCTGTTATTACCAATATTCCTCATACTCCTTCCAATCCAACTACTACTCCACCTCCTCTTCCTACCTCACCTCCTCCTACAACAATTTCAGATGCAGTGAATGTTTCCATTCCCCCTATAGTATCAATTGTACTTTCCCCTCCTCCTACACTTTCCCACTTACAAACTGTTGATTTCTTGTCAATTTCTCCCTCATCCATTCCTAGTTTGTCATCTTCATGTTTTGGTGTCTCTTAAGAGGTTGAATTTCATAGGTTTATGAATGATTCTTTGCAGGATCCACTTTTTTTGTAGTCCACTAGAGCTATCATGATTAATACTACCCTGATTTTCACAATAACAACCATTCCTACAGAAGTGGCTTCAACACAAGAGTTGATTGTAAGTCAAGAAGCATATACTTCCTCCCTTCCTCCCTGGTTGATCTCTCAAGTATCAAAGTGAAAGAAACAAATGATTTCACCATATGAGCTTGATCTTGAAGAGATAGATCCTCCAAAAGACAAGGGGAAGAAAAAGGTGAAATTCCATTCAAGGCTTCATGTTGACAAATTTGGTCATAAGTTTGTAGAGACTGGTCTACCCCCACAGGAAGAAGGTGATGTAAACATAGAGGATTACACTATCACAAGAGTCCAACTTGGAAAAGTAACAAATGCATGTGCAAAGGAAAATGCATAAGTGGTCCTAGATGCATTAGCATGAAGGCTTGATAAGATGGAGCAAGCCAGAAATATGTACAAGGATAAATTTGAGCGTTATGCAACAGTTTTGAGGAATATTGCAGGCTCTTCCGAGAATGTACAAACTATGGCCATGGTGAACATTGAGGAACCAATGGTGCAAAAGGTGGAAAAAAAATCCTCCATGGGTAAGGTGTTATATGATTTCATTGATGAAATGATAGACCATGGTTCATAGGTCATAGTTGTTGCAGATGAGAAGACTGCTCAAATAGCCAAGCTCAAATTAGAGCTTGATAAAGAAAAAATATATACTTTCCGAAGAGAAAAAAGAAATGGAAATATGTCTCACATTTTGGTCACAAATGAAAGAGATAAAGCTGAGTAAGTTGGTGAAAGTTGGGGTAATTCCCGACAAAGAGAAGTATGTGGAGGTAAGGGAATCTCTCAAACACCACATACAAGTGATCAAATCTCTTATTGAATACATCCACCAAGTACAATAAGATGTTGAAGGACATCGTGTTATCCTAGTGAATGGAATTGAGGAGTTACCAGGTAAGCTCCTTGAGGATAATCATACTTTCCTCTTAGTCAGTGTGATAACTTAAATATTCAAGGAAGTTGTCATGAAGCAAGTGGAAGATGGATGTTTTTCAAAGACTTTCATGCACACCATATGTGATGTATGACTTTCTCTTGACTGTCTCAAGATGCATCTAGAAAGATGCAAGAAAATTTGCTTGTCTACAAGAAGATCAATCACAAGAGTTCACACCATTGTGGATTATATAGTTGGTCCAGATGAGGCATTCATGCTGGAGACAGAAGAAATATGAAGACTTCCACGCCCAATGCAAGGAACCATAAAGACTTCTTTTCATCTCCAGTGTTAGATAATTTTATGCTTTCATTTATGCATTTTGTAAATAGTTCTCGACATCTTACATGTAAAAACAAAGATGTTTTCCTATAATGGTGAACAACATTTTTGAATAAGTCAACTTGTTAGGTGAGATTTTCCTAGATTTCCTCACCTAATTTTCCTAGATTCACTTATCTAATTTTCCTAGATTCACTCTCGTCTCCCATCTATAAGTAAGAGAGTATTATTTTGTAATTTTTATCTTTTATCTTTTGCAACAAAGTGTTGCCATTTTGATAAGAAAATACATGAAACTTTGTGTTCATCTTTGTGAATCTATTTTGATCAATAAAGAAGTGAGTTTCATACCAACTTTGTGTTGGAATCGATTATCTTTTAGATTTAATTGAAATTGGTAGTGATTAGTGACTGAGTTTTGAAGGGCTTTGAGTAAATCCGTGTAAACTTTGAGCTACACTCTTTATTCGAATTTGTGATACTGATTGATCATTATCATGATGGTATTCTTAGTCTTTGCTTTGACAAGATAGGAATATTGGAATTACTCCCTTTTTTTTCATTTGAAGTTGTATCGAATCAGGAACTTAAAACCGTGAAGCATTCTAAAACATATTCTTTGAAAAAGAGAGAATTATGAATGTGACACACCCCCATCTGTTAATCATAGTGTACATTATTGTGAATACAATAATTAGTTTTACTTAGTTTCAATAAGCAGTAAGAAGGGTGCCTCCCCTTTCTAAGAGGAGAGGTTGTATCTCATGCAGTTGTGGCTGAAATTAGGTTTTGTAATATGTTAAAAAGGGATTAATAATTTTCACCCAACAATTTTTTGGCGACTTCGTTGGGGAACGAAACACACAATTAAAACCTCAGCCTTTTGATTGAAGTGAATAAGTTTTCCAGTATCTTATTGTGATCTTGTGTATTGTTATTTTTAATATCTCTCTTGTTTCCATCTACATTATGGTGGTTAGAAGCTATACATGAGGATTGAGGGCTCAAGGAGTAGTGGATCCACTTTTTGAAGACTTGTTGCAACATAATACTCCACCTACTCCTCCACGAGTAAGGTCACCATTGCAATGCACCGCAAGTTATCCTCCATGAAGACTAAGATCTCATCTTTCGAGTGAATCCTCTATTTTCCATAGAGTTTCAATTCAAGTACCTATTGTGCAACATATCATGGTTGCACCACCTGTAGGACCTTGGGGAAATGCTTTCAGTCCCCTCATTTTGGCCACACCTCTGCATGAACTTCCACATGTCTCGAGAAATCATATTCTAAAGTTTCTAGGCAATGGAAAACAACATCCCGATGAACACATTGCTGCCTTTTACATTTTTTATGGTGTTCTTGGTGTAGAACATGAAGACGTTGTTATGAGACTGTTCATCGAATCTCTACAAGGAGTTGTTGAATGGTTTTATACTCTTCTAGCTGCTTCTATCACTAATTGGAACACTCTTCGCACCAAGTTTGAAGAAAGACTCAAACTTGTTGAAGACGCACACGCCTTATTAGCACAGCTTACAACCATGCGGAAAGAGGCCCATGAACCCAAGCGTGAGTTCGTGGCTAAGTTTAATAAGCTGGTGACAATAATCCCAAATGAGGCAAGACCAACATATCATAATTTGAAGTGGTTCTTCACCAATACGCAACTCCCCAAAGTAAGTTTTTTCTTGCATAGGGATGCTCTCACCAATGTTGAAGCAGCTCAATAATTAGCTACCAATCTTGAAGATGACATGATCCTTGCTGGAGAAATAAGGATGAATACCAACATCAACAATAAGATGCAAGTGTTAGGATCTTTTGCTTCTAATGCTAATTCTAATTTTGTGATCCCATGGTTCAAAGGTTGGCGAAAGAAATCTTGACTTTGATAAAGAAAGTTTCCAACAAAAACACTTACAAGGATGTTCCGAGAAGGACTTTTCCTAACTATGCTTGAAACAAAAGTTAGAATCATCTTCCAGCATCACAAGGAAGACTCGCACTTGAAGCTCCACCTATTAATACTGTAGCGGATATTGTGAGGCTAAACAAGATGAATATGCACAGCCGGATTATCCCATGGAAGAAAGTGATAATCTCTTTCAAGATGAAGAAATGGAATTAGCTGGCGACTCCAATATTGGCTATTTGCAAATGGCGAATGAATCTAATGAGGACTTGGTGATGGATGCATATGTTGTCTTTACATGGAAACAACAAAATCAGCTTTATCAAACTCAATCTATTACTCCACCGACAAAGGAGAAGCCGCCAGTTACCATTGCAAAAAGAGGATCTCCTCTGCCTTAGCAATTGAAAAATGTAGCAAACAAACAATTAAGTGCTCCCCATCCCCCTCTATCAATTCCTGTCGTTCCAAAAGCCAATCTATAGGTTCCTAAGACTAGTGTACCTTTTGTTAAACCTATCAGTGAAGTTACTACATCCACTTTACAAAATTATTTCCAAGCTTTTGAAATCATTGATTATGCCAAGAAAACAAAGATCCAAATGTCTGAAGTTGAGTACCTCAAAGCAAATCCTAACCAATTTGACAGGCTTGTCAACTTCGTAAAGGATAAAGGAATTACTCCAAGTAAGGATTCATCTCCTGATATTCCTGTTGCCCCAAAGCACAAGACACCATAGAATAACCTTATTTCTACCCCTCCAGCTACCTCTGGGCATATTGATCCATTCTTTATTTCATTACTTGTTAATGGCTTTAAGTTAAGCAATTGTGTCATAGATTATGGTGCATCAGACAAAGTGATGCCGACCAATTGGATTTGAATCTAACAAAAACTTTTAGCCATTATTTTTCCATGGAGAACAAACAAGTACCTTTGATTGGACAAATCAAAGATGCACAGTATGCATTTGTCGCATATCCTAACAAGAAGATCAAGATGACGATTCTAGTAGCTAATGTGCCAGCATCTTATGCAATTCTCCTTGGACGTAATTTCTATAAAGATGTTGGAGGTGAGTTGAACATGGACATGTCTAAAGCCAGAATACATGTGAAAGGCGTAACGCAAAAATTGATTCCTAAAAGGGAGTCAAAAATTTTGGTAACACAATCCAATGATCCAAGGGCTCAAATTTTATTTGAGTCTTTGGGTGTTGGAACATATTATTTGCAAACCAAAGAAGTTGTTGAATCTTCAACAAGACATGAGTTGGAGAGTGTTGATTCTTTTTCAACAAAAAATGAGTCATCATCAAATGATTTGTTGACCTCAGATCATGAAGCTTCATCAGATGATGAGGCTACAAATTTTGATGTTGTCGGTCTTGGTGATCCAAATGGTGTTTGGTTACTCGAGTTTGATGGTTGTTGCTCTTCCATCGGTTCTGGAGTGGGAATGGTTTTTATTTCCCCCATAGGAAAAATTTCCCTTTCTCTTTCAAACTACAGTTTGATAGCACTAATAACACTATTGAATATGAAGCTTTATTATTAGGAATGCAAGTTGCACGTAAAAAGGTATCAAAATTCTTCATGCACAAGGTGATGCCAAGTTGATAGTTTGTCAGGTAAGGAATTTGTATCAAACAAAAAATGACAGACTTAGGTATTATCGCAACCTTGTTTGGGATTGCATTAAATAATTTGATGCTTTTGATATATCTATAGCTCCAAGGGAATACAATGATAGAGTCGATTCTTTAGCAATTTCAACCATGCTCTTGATACCGCATAAATATTTTCATGGTTCTACCTATACCATTGAGTTGGTCTTCCACCCAAGTGTACCTGATAATTTAGATAACTGACAGAATTTCAATGACGATAATCAAATTGTTGCCTTTCTGGAGAAGGGAGAAAATTTTGATGAGTTATCTTTGAATGAAGTGTTAGAGTTAGAAGGCAGCTATCTAATAGTTAAATGCAGATTTGATCAATAAAATAAAGAAATAAAACAAAAAAAAAATTATAGCAGAAACAAGACAATACAAAGAATTTAACGTGGTTCACCCAATCTAGGCTACATCCACAAAACTACAGCCATCCAATAATTTTATTATTTGGTGCAAAACATATTACAATCTCTCAAATAATCATCTTTTTCTACATATTGTAACCCCCATCCCAACCCCTTATAACAAGCTTTTTAGAAGTTTCCAAAATTAGGGTTTTACAAAGTTAGTTTATTTTCTTTTTTGGTGACATGCAGTATAGCATGATCAGTCACCACATGCCAACAATCTCCCACTTGGAGACTGATCAGGCTCCACACCAACACAATCTCCCACTTGGAGATTGATCCTAGATGACACTGTTGCACTTACAACTCCCACTGGAAATAAGTACCTTGGACCCTGCTGCTCTTTTATACCTAAATTCAACCTTGAAGGCCAACTGAAGCTGAAGAGGAGCTCAGCTTCTCCCTTGTCACCGCCTTCGAAAACATATCTGCTAGATTGGCATCTGTATGTATCTTGTCCAACTTGACCTGTACATCCTCCAATACTGACCGAATGAAATGATATCTCAACTATATGTGTTTTGTTTTAGAGTGCAAGGCTGAATTATTTGCAAGATGTATAGCACTCTGGCTGTCTGTAAATAAGTAACTTTCAGCCTGTTGTTTTGCCAACTCTTCCATGAAAAGTTGTAACCATATCATCTCCTTTTTTGCCTCTGTTGCAGCAGCATACTCTGCCTCTATGGTGGATAAAGCAACCACCTTTTGCAACTGAGAAATCCAACTCACTATTGTCCCAACAACTATAAATACATAGCCTGTGGTACTTCGCCTAGTATCAATATCCCTTGCCAAATCTGAGTCAATATATCCTTTTAAATCAGTATTAGATCCCCCAAAACATAAATGTTTATTGGATGTACCTCTCAAGTACTTGAGAATCCATTTTACCGCATTCAATGCTCAACACCGAGATGACTCATATACCTGCTAACAACTCCCACAACATGTACAATATTTGGTCTTGTGCATACCATGGTGTACATTAAACTACCTACAACTGAAGCATATGATACCTTGGACATTCTTTTTTTCCTCCTCTTGTGTCTTTGGACATATATCCTTAGTCAACTTAACATGACTAGGCAAAGCTGTGTTGACAACTTTTGCATTTTCCATATGAAATCTCTGTAACACCTTCTCAACATAATCAGCCTGAAATAAAAACAATTTTCTATTTTTCCTATCTCTTGTAATCTTCATACCAAGGATTTGTTTTTTTGCCCCCAAATCCTTCATACCAAATGAATTTTCTAACTATTGTTTTAACTCCCTTATGTGATCCATGTTAGACCCCGCTATAAGCATATCATCAACATATAAACATAAGATAATGTAGATATCATCATCTAACCTCTTAAAATAAATACAATGGTCTGAATTACACCGACTGTAGCCTTGCTCGGCCATAAAACTATCAAATTTAATATACTATTACTGAGGTGCTTGCTTCAATCCATATAAACTTTTCTTCAATCTACACATAAGTTTCTCCTTACCTTTCACCTCAAATCCTTGTGGTTGTTCCATATATATTTCCTCTTCCAAATCACCATGGAGAAAGGTTGTTTTAACATCAAGTTGTTCTAAATGCAAATCTTCAACAACCACAATACTTAAAACAGTACGAATAGAAGTCATTTTAACAACACGAGAAAAGATTTCATCAAAATCAATACCCTTTTTCTATGCAAATCCCTTTACAACTAATCTGGTTTTAAATCTTTTCTTACCTCCATCCTCCTCTTTCAGCCTATAAACCCATTTGTTTGGTAAAGCCTTTTTACCTGCAGACAACTTGCATAATTCCCAAGTCTGATTTTTTCAGCAAGAAGTCCATTTCTTCTTCCATTCCATGCTCCCACTGAACCTTGGTATCCACCTGCATAGCTTCATCATAACATTCTGGTTCACTAGCATCAGTTAATAAAATAGAATACAAAGAGGGAGAAAATATTTCTAGAGGTCTACTTATCCTTGAAGATTGTCTAGCATTCACTGGAGTTTGTGGTATTTGTTGTTGTTGTTGTTGTTGTGGAGCATGAGGAACCACTGGAACATTGTTGTTTGGTGTATCATCTAGTACTACATAATCATTTTATTTCTTCTCATGCTACTACAACTGATCTTTGTACAACACTTTCTCATTGAATATGACATCCCTGCTTCTCACAATTTTTAGATTTTCAAAATCCTAAAGCCTATAACCAAATTCATCAATGCCATATCCAAAAATAATAATTTCTTTGATTTTGCATCAAGCTTGGTTATATTTTCAGAATCTACATGTGCAAATGCTTCGCAACTGAAGGTCTTGAGAAAAGAATAACTCACCTTCTTACTTGTCCATGCTTCCTCTGGAATACCACAACCCAAAGGATTAGAGGGACCTCTATTGCTTAAATAAACAATAGTGTTTACAACCTCTGCCCACATGTTTAAAGGAAACCAAGCATGCAATCTCATAGTTCGTGCATGCTCCATTATTGTTCTATTCATGTGCTCAGCCACTCCATTTTCCTATGGAGTCCTTGGAACTGATTTCTACCTATGAATACCATTGGAGGAACAATAATCTTCAAACTCTTTGCTACAATACTTACCACTATTATCAGATCTAAGACATTTTAACTTTTTACTTGTCTCATTCTCAACCAAGCTTCTCCATTTCTTAAAAATTTCAAATACATCAGATTTCTGCCTAAGGAAATAAATCCATACCTTCATTGTTTCATCATCAATAAAAGTGAAATAGTACTAAGAGCCACTGAAAGAAGATACTTGAGCTGGTCCCCATACATCTGTATGCACAAGCTCCAATTTCTCATCTTTCTTTTGCTTCCCATCCTTGAGAAAACTAACTCGCTTTTGTTTTTCATACACAACTTTCACAAAAATCCATATTAACACATTTCAAATCTGGTAAAACATTCTTTGAATGAAGTACTTTCATACCTTTTGCACTCATATTCCCAAGCCTATTATGCCATAGTGCTAAATCAGAATCCACAACAACTATCTAATTTTTTGTCTGCTGAACTGCAGCAACTGTTCCTGAACATTGATTTTTATCTGCAATAGCTAAAGTAGAAGGAATAGTATGACCTATACAAAAATATAAGGTGCCTACTTTCACACTTTTTTCTCCCACTAAGGCACCTTTTGTAAACTTCCAATTTTTATCACTAAATGTAACAACACAACCTTCATCATCTAATTGCCCTGTTGAAATTAAATTTATTTTTAACTTTGGAACATGTCTTTCCTCATGTAGTAGCCAATGATTCCCATTCTGCGACTTAATCTTGATTTTTCCCTTTCCAACAATCTGATAGGGTTCGTTATCTCCAAAATAAACCAACCCAAAATCCCCTTGGACATAAACAAGAAAATAACTTCTATGGGGCATAGCATGAAATGAAGCCCCTGAATCTAACACCCAAGAATCATCAGCATTATCAAGGGAAAGAATCAAAAGCATCCTCATCACATTTATTACTTACCACATTTGCCTCTTTATTGCCTCCCTTTTTGTCTCCTTTATTTTTTTGAGATTAGTAATCTTTCTTTAAATGACCTGGCTTACCATAGTACCAGCAATCCCTCTTCTCTAGATTGGGACCTTTTGTCCTTTGATTTTTCTCGTGACTTCCCATGACTTCCAGAATTATTTCCTCTCTCCTTTGTTCTGCCCCTGCTTTCTGCATTCAAAACACTACCTAATGTGGATGTTCCACCCAAGTTTTTCCTACAAATTTCCTCGCTCAAAATAACACCAACAACATCATCAAATTTCAATGTATTCGAACCAGAAACAAAATTGCTAACAACCATTACCAAGCTATTCCAACTTTCTGGCAAAGAACACAGAATCAAAAGAGCCCTAATTTCTTCATCAAATTTTACATTTACAAAAGTTAATTGACCGGTAACTGTATTAAACTCATTTAAATGATCAACGAGTGACCCACCTACCATTTTCATATTAAATAAATGCTTCATAAGAAATACCTTATTCAAAGCGGAAGGCTTTTCATATAACTTTGCCAGGGTTTCCATCAACTCTTGAGTTGTCTTTGTTGTTGTAATATTGAATGTCACTGATTGTGCCAGGCATAAGCGAATGGCTCCTAGTGCCTTTCTATCCAAAATTTTTCATTCCTCATCACTCATTGTTGTCGGTTTCTTAGATATTCCTTCCAATGGCTTCCATAAATCCTTCTGATAGAGATAATCCTCCATCTGCATCTTCCATAACTAATAGTTCTTCCCATTGAATTTATCTACCTTCAATTTACCCCCGTCCGCCATTGCTCCCACTTAACCATGAGACTCCCACTCAACCATGGTACTTTCCTATAGATGATAATCAAACACAACCTACTCCGATACCACTTGTTAGGGTTAGAAGGCAGATATCTAATAGTTAAATGCAGATTTTCTCAATAAAATAGAGAAATAAAACACATAAAATTATAGCAAAAACAAGACAACACAGAGAATTTAACGTGGTTCACCCAATCCGAACTACATCCACAAAACCGCAGCCATGCAATGATTTTATTATCTAGTGCAAAACATATTACAATCTCATGAATAATCACCTTTTTCTACATACTGTAACTGCCATCCCAACCCCTTATAACAAGCTTTTTAGAAGCTTCCAGAATTAGGTTTTTACAAGGTTTCTTTTTCTTTTTCAGTGACGACGTGAAAAAACAAGAAAAAAAAATTCTTGAGGACTTCCACCCCCGAACCCCCGCCCGGGGCCCGGCCTGATCCCTGACCCCGGTGAAGATACATGCTGAGGTGTATAGTATAGCATGATCAGTCGCCACATGCCAACACGAAGTGATTCTCCACATCAAGAATCTATTTCTGATATGGATCTAGTTACAGGTGAAGAATTCTTACAACTCAAAGGGAATAAAATTCCCAAGGGGTTGGTATCCCTTGAGAAAATTTTTGATAAGAATGATCACTATGTCAAGAAACAACTCTCGGATTCTAATTAATATAATGAGGTTGAACAGATCAAATTAGGAATCGAAGTGGATCCTAAGATAGTAAACATTGGTAAGTGTTGCACAATCGAAGAAAGAAAGCAATTTGCTAAGTTGTTACAAGAAAATATGGATGTCTTGGCATATTCATATGAAGATTTAAAATCTTTTCAACCAAAAGAGGTGCACCATGAAATTCCACTTAAGATTGGAGCATTTCCTTATAAACAAAAGAAAAGGCAATATAACCCAAAGATTTATGGAACGATCCTTGCGAAAGTTCAAAAAATGCTTAACACCTGAATAATATTCTCTATCCATCATTCAACATGGACATCAAATATTGTGTTAGAGTAAAAGGTTTATTACTTAATTATTTAATTAAGTCACCTTTTATTATTTCACTTAAGATAAACTTAGAATGCATTTTGTAGGAATTTAATAATTATTCTAATTATTAAATACTCCCTTTAGGGTTTTCTTTAGGGTTTCTCGATCTCCTTTTATAAGGATTGATCTCATTGTATATTATTCATTCTCTATTAATGCAATTTATCTTGATGCTTGCAGAGCATCTTTTCCTTTTTCTCTGTACCTCTTTTTTGTGACAGTTTATTTGCATGTAGGTGATTCTTGGGTTCTGTAAAGTTGGATTTCTCAACTTCTACATGGTATCAGAGCTTCAAACCTATTGCTTCCTATTCGTCTTCTGAGGGATTCATGGAGCTTTGAGGGTTTGGGGTTTTCCTTTTTTTATCCAGGGCATACCCATTTTATTGGAGCATTTTGAGAAAAATTGAAGGTCACCATCGTGTTTGAAGCAGCCAAAAACCCTAGGAACGCCTGTCGTTTGGTTGATTTCCTAGTAGTTGATCCGAGAGGCAAAAAAAAATTGCTAGAGAGGTCATACGGCCTCACCAACATGCCTCGCGAGGCGAAAATTTTTTTTAAAAAAAAAGTGCTTTAAAAAGCGCTCATAGTTCAAATCAGGGTTGCTGCTTAGTGGCCACCTATTGGCCACTCAAACTAGCGGTGCCACTCCAAGGCTGTCGATCATCCCAGCCCCTGCGGGCCCTTCAACACCTGTCGTCGATCATTTGAATGACCAAGTGCTAAGCGCCTAGCCCCTCAACGCCCCACCAGGATAAGCGGCAGTCACAAAAGTGACCAAGGGATTTAGCCTTAGCCCCTAATTGCCAGCCCCCTAGTCACGCATGTGATCAAGGGCTTATTTTTTTAGCCCCTAGGGCTACCTGTAGGCCAAATTGGTCTTTTTGGAGATGTTTCATGAAATCAGGTGTAAAATGGACATACGATCTTCTTTTTCACAAACAAATAGGTGTTGGAAAGATGGTTCCGAGCACTATTCAATGATGTAGGTCTGATTTTTTGGTTTTTTTGTTTTGATGCCTTTATTTCTAGTCAAAGTCAAAACATGGTTTTTGCACTTCCGGGGGCGTAACTTTTGCGTCTGGACTCCAATTTTTGCAAACAAATAGGTGTTGGAAAGCTATTTGAATTCTCTTTCCAGATCTATAGATTGTTTCATTAGAATATTTATCAGGTACACAGCATATAGTCTGAAGTGTTTCTTGTTTTTCCTTGCTTTTCCAGCTTTAAAATTGTATTGGGGTTTGGGTTCTTGTGTTGTGGGGGTGTTTTTTTCTTGCTTTCTATAAATCTATATTAGAAACTCTTCCATAAAACACATTTCAAAACTCATTCATTATGGCGGAATCCTCTTCTGTTGAATGTATTACCCCACACAATTATCACACCTAGAAAGCACATATGACCAGACTTCTCATGTCAAAGGGGTTATGGTCATGTTTGGATGAAATTCAACCTCAGTTGACACGACCATTTGAAGTTCTATAGCACAGGAATGGAATGGATGAGGCCATGGGTTTGATATCATTACATGTTTTAGATAGTCTCCTATTTCATCTAGAGGGTTGCACAACTCCTCGGGCTATGTGGACAAAGTTTAATGATCTTTTTGGCACCATCAATGAGTTTTGTGCACTGCAGATTGAGACGAAATTGACTTCCTTGGTACCTGATTCCTTTTCCTCCATTGAGGATTTCTTAATGAAATTCAAATCTCTTTTGCAGGGTTGTGGTAAGAACAAGACTAACATCGAGTGTATTCATCTTATTCTTTCTAAGCTTCAAGGCCCTTTTTAGATATTCTCTTTGACATTTTATTCCACCATGGATGCTTTGGGCCAACGATTTACCATGCCTACTTTTGAGGTGTTATGTGATTGTTTGACTCATGAGAAGGTCAAGCTATCATAGTTGGATTCTCTCATAGGATCAAAGAACCAAGCATTGGTAGCTCGGACATCTAAAGGGAAAAAGAAGTAGAAAATGAAGTCAAAGACAGATTCAACTGGTAGTGAGAATTCCTCCAAGCCACCTCCAAAGTCTAATTCAAAACCACTGTCCAATCCTAAATAGGGAAAATCTTCTAAGTTTGGCGAGTCTTCCTTCAAGACTAAGAAGAAATCAGGTGATCCTTGCAGTTTTTGTGGCAAGGAAGAACATATAGTTTCCAAGTGTTGGAAATGATTAGAGGCTTTAGAGGAAGCCATGTAGCAGCATAATATCACCTCCCTTTAGTCTCCTTCCCAACCCACAGGGGAAGGTCATGCTCTTTCTACACGAGCCTTATCTTCGGGATCCACATGGATTATTGATTCTGGTGCTTCGCACCATATAACACACTCACAAGAGATTGTCACTGCACTTGCCCATAGTGATACTTCACAGATTGCAATTGGTGACTGAGCACAACTTTCAGTTAAGGGTTCACATATTGCTTCATTGGATGGTGGTTGTCTTCAGGATGTGCTTCTAGTTCCTGAGATTTTGACAAACCTTCTTTTAGTTTATCATATTTTCCATTCTGGCACTAGTAAGACAATTGAGTTCTCACCACATGATGTGGTTATTAGAGACCTTCATGATCCTGATTTGGTTGTTGCTACTGGGAGTGTTGATTTGGAGTCCTATTTATACTGATTTGATGGCTTTGAGAGTTCAAACAGTTTAAGGTTCTCTCTTATAGCACATATAGACACAATGAGTAGGCTTTGGCATGAGTGTTTTGGCCATGTCAATTATAGATACCTACAGCAGATGAGTACTCAGGAACTTGTGATTGGGCTCCCTCATATTTCCTATACTGATGGTGTATGTCAAGGTTGTGCCCTTGGAAAACATCACCGGGATTCTTTTCCTATGGGTAGAGCCACATGTGCTAAGGCACCCTTGGAGTTGGTACATAGTGATCTCATGTCCTTTCCGACTCCTTTTTCAAGGGACCAATATGTGCTCACATTTATTGATGACTTCTCCAGATGTACATGGGTGTACTTTCTTAAGTACAAATCTGATGTCTTTGATTCATTTTGAATCTTTAAGACATTTGTGGAGAAGCAATCTGGACTTTCTATCAGGAGGATACATACAGATAATGGGGGGAGTATGTTAATTAGGCTTTCAAGGATGTTTCCACTGAGCATGGTTTGCAACATCAGTTTATAGTACCTTACACCCCTCAGTAGAATGGTGTTGTTGAGAGAAAGAATAGAACCTTATGAGAGATGGCCAATTGTATGATACAGTCTCGAGCTATGAGTTCTTCATTTTGGGCCGAGGCAATCAGTTGTGCCAATTATATTCAAAATTGGATGCCTCATAAGGCATTGCAACATATGACTCCTAAGGAGGCTTAGACTCATGTCAAGCCTGATGTTTCTACATTCTAATTTTTTGGTAGTGAGGCTTGGGCATTTATTCTCGATGCTCAACAAAAATCCATGGAGAGGAAGAGTTGACCACTCATATTTGTTGGCTATTGTGAGGATGTTAAGGCATATAGGTTGTTTGATCCTGATTCCAGAGAGGTCTTGTTTTGGCGAGATGTCCAATTTGATGAGCACTTTCCTCTTATGGATTCTCCATCACCAGCTTCTCCCTCACTATCTACTCCTTCCTCTTCATCTCTTTAGGATTACTTATCTCTCGAGGATGATGCAGATGACGACCCACCATCTCCACCACCACCACGTACTTAACATTTGCCCAAGTGGGCCCGTTTTACTATTAAGGTAGCTAGATCTTTGGCAGGTGATCCTTCAAATTCTCGTCGTACTCGTGCTCAAATATCTGGTACTAGCCTTTTGATTCATGCCATTTCGGATGATCCTCAAAAGTTTTCAAAGGTGATAGGTCACCTTGAGTGGGATAGGGCCATGGATGAGGAGTATTCTTCTTTGATGAAGAATCATACTTGGGATCTTTGTCCTCTTCCTAAGGGAAGAAAATTGGTTCAGTGCAAGTGGGTGTACCGTACCAAGTATGTTGCAGATGGTTCGATTGATAAGTATAAGGCACATCTTGTTGCGAAGGGGTTTTCTTAGGTGGAGGGTATTGATTACTCTGAGACCTTTGCTCATGTTGACAAGATGAACTCTATTAGCCTTGTACTTTCACTTGCAACTTCACAGGGATGGACAGTGTTTGAGATGGATGTGAAGATGCTTTCTTGCGAGGAGATCTATATTGAGTAGCCTCATGGTTTTGTGCAGGATACTTCCTTGGTTTACAAACTTTGGCATTCATTATATGGCCTCAAAAAAGCCCCTCGGGATTGGTATGAGAAGATGGACTCTTTCTTGCTTTCCTCTCACTTCACACGCTATCATTTTGATCCCATAGTGTACATTTAGCATCAGGAGGGTGATCTTTTGATTCTTCTACTATATGTTGATGATCTCATTATTATAGGTAGCTCATCCTCCATGATTCAGAGTGTTTAGAGAGCTTTTATGGAGCAGTTTCAAATGACAAATCTCAGTCTTCTGCACTTCTTTCTAGGTCTACAGGTTATTCAGTCTTTGGATGGTATTTCCATATTTTAGCAGAAGTATGTTCTTGATATGCTCCAGCGATTTGGCATGCTTGATTGCAAGCCTTCCCCCACACCATTTCAGTCAAGTGTTGTCTTGTCTTCCACTTGCTCTACTCCTCTATTAGATTCTACTTTATATAGGCAATTGGTTGGAAATTTGTTGTACCTAACATATTCACATCTTGATCTTTCCTCTATGGTTGGCCATGTCTCTCAGTTCTCACATGATCCACATGAAAGCCATTGGAAAGCATCCAAATGTATCTGGAGGTACATTCAGGGCACCACTCATTATGGCATTCACTACGCTTCAGGATCCCCTCACATTGTTGGCTTCACTGATTTAGATTGGGTTGGTGATGTCAATGATCGAAAGTCTACTTTTGGCTTTGTTTTTTTCCTTGGTTCTGGTCCTATCACATGTCTTGCAAAAAGTAGTCTTTTATTGCATTATCATCTACAAAGGCTGAGCAATAGTGTTATCTAGTCAGGAGATTCTATGGCTTCGGCAGTTGATGATAGAGTTTGGGTTACCTCCTAATAGTCCCACTATTCTCTGTTGTGACAATTAGAGTGCCATTCACATTTCCTGCAACCCAGTGGAGCATCAGTGGACTAAGCACATTGAGATCCACATGCACTTCAACAAGTAGTTGATTCAGGATGGTTCTCTCATCTCGGAGTACATTCCTACAGAGGAGCAGGTTGTAGACATCTTCACTAAACCTTTGGCATCGTCATGCTATCTTCAGTTGTGCTCCATGCTTGGGGTGAAGGAATTTGTCCTTGGGGGGTCTCTGTGAGGCCTTCTTCCTTCATGTTTTTTTATCAGCATGCTTTTCATCTCTTTTTGGAGAGGATTTTTTCCCACTAGGTTTTCTCCTTTACTGCACTTTACAGAGATTTGGTTGTGATTGGGTACCTCATCAGGCCTAGTTGTTGGGACCCAAGTTTTCTTTCTAGCTTGTAGTTGCATTGCTTTCATGCATTTAGTTTGTAGCTACTCCCTAAGTTCATCTTAAGGGGTGGTGTTAGAGTAAAAGGTTTATTACTTAATTATTTAATTAAGTCACCTTTTATTATTTCATTAAGATAAACTTAGAATGCATTTTGTAGGAATTTAATAATTATTATAATTATTAAATGCTCCCTTTAGGGTTTTCTTTAGGGTTTCTCGATCTCCTTTTATAAGGATTGATTTCATTGTATATTATTCATTCTCTGTTAATGCAATTTATCTTGAAGCTTGCAGAGCACCTTTGCCTTTTTCTCTGTACCTCTTTTTTGTGATAGGTTATTTGCATGCAAGTGATTCTTGGGTTTTATGAAGTTGGATTTCTCAACTTCTACATATCGTTCCCATTCATATGAAAAATGGTGAGATTCGTATTTGTGTGGATTTTTGAAATCTGAACCAACTGTCGCTCAAGAATAATTATCCTCTTCCAGTAATAGATCAAGTTCTTGCAACTGTGACCAGATCTAAAATGCTCTCCATGCTGGATGGTTTTTTCCAGTTACAACCAGATTGAATTCAATTCAAGTGATTAGCACAAGATAGCCTTTACAATGCCATGGGGTACCTTTGCATATTAAAGAATGCCTTTTGGCTTGATCAATGTTGGTGCCACGTTTCAACGAGCTATGGACTTAGCTTTTTGTGATGTGTTAGGCAAGTTCATTGTGGTATATCTTGATGATCTTATGGTTTTTTCTAAAAAATGTCATGAACATTTTTACCATCTAAGGAAAATTTGGGAGAGATGTCGACAACATGGTATTTCCTTGAACCCCAAGAATATTTTTTGGGTTACAAAAGGTAAGCTTCTTGGTCACGTGGTGTCCACAGAAGGTATCAAGATTGACTCAGAAAGAGTTAAAAGTATCAAATCACTCACTCTGCCATCAAGTAAGAAGGTTGTTCATTATTTCTTTGGAAAAGTAAATTTTTTGCGAAGATTCCTTCTAGATTTTGTAGAAAAGACTCGTCATATTCTTAATATGATGAAAGGTACTACCACTTTTCATTGGACGACAGAAGGAAAAGTTTCATTCGATGATATCAAAGAGGCTATTTCTCATGTTCCAGTGTTAGTCTACCTAGAGTACACAAAGGAATTCATCATGTATAGTTATGCTTCTTAGCATACACTTTTAGCAATTCTGGTGCAAGAAAACAATGAGGGTTTTGAATCCCCGATTGCATTCATGAGTTGTCCTCTAAAAAATTATGAATTGAAATATTCCCAAATGGAAAAAGATGTTGTTGTGGTTAAGGCAGTTAAGCATTTCTAGTTTTACATCCTTAACAGCCATGTCAAAGTCTTGGTTTCAGACTCAACCATTAAGTCTATCTTGATGCAACAAGAGTTTGGGACAAAAAGAGGCAATTGGATTGCCAAGATTCAAGAATACGACATGGACATCAAGCCTACCAAGCTAATACGTGGGCGAGGTCTGTGTCAACTCATTGCTGAAAATAATCCTAATGGAGAAGTTTCAGAGACTGGGGAGTTAGGTCCAAGTGAACTTCCAATGGTGTTATTTGTTAGTACTATTGATGAGTGGTATTCCAACATTGCCCATTTTCTCACCTATGGGGAATGTCCTGATCATTTGACTCCAAAGGAGAAAAGGACCATCAAACTACTGCTAGCAAATTTTGTCTTGTGGGACAATGGTTTGTACAAGCGTGCATTGGATGGAACTTTCTTACGATGTGTTGATAAAGAACAACATGAAATAATGTTGAAGTCATATCATGACTTAGCGTGTGGAGGACACTTTTCAGCACTAATTAACACTCACAAGATCCTGAGAGAAAAGTATTATTGGCCTACACTCTTTCAAGATGCATGCTCTTGGTTGCACAAATGTGAGCTATGTCAACAATTCATAGGTAAACTAAAGTTGGCAACTTTTCCTTTGAAACCGGTTGTCATTGAAGAACACTTTTAGTAGTGGGGAATTGATTTCATCAGCGTGGTAAATCCACTTTCAAGTGCGGGACACACCTATGTCCTAACTGCAATTGTCTACTTCACCAAGTGGGTGGAGGCAATTTTGATTAAGCATGCTACTTCTGAAGTTGTATGTAGTTTCTTGAAGGAAAATATCATTTCTAGGTTCGATGTGCTAAACAAAATTGTTGCTGACAATTCTTTTGATTTCTCATCAAGTGAGATAATCGAGTTCTATTTTGAACATGGCATAACATTCTCTCATTCATCCAACTATTACCCACAAGGTAATGGTCACACCAAATCAAGAAATAAAAAATTGGTGACTTTAATTCGCAAGCTTGTGGATGAAAATCAGTGTTTGTGGCACAAATCTTTGTATCATGCTTTGTGGGTAGACAAAATAACTCCAAAGCGAGCGATTGGCATGTCTCTATTCCAACTCTTGTATGGGTTGAATTCAGAAATTACCATAACATTAGAACTTCTAGCCCTCAAATTGGCTAAGGCCATTGAGGATGAGACTTTTGATAATTCAGTCGATAAGCAGATAATGTATCTCTCTTAATTGGAAGAGAAACAAGTTCAAGTGGCTAACCATATCACAAAGCATCAGGAACAAGTCAAGAATTTTTTTCGACAAGAAGGCCAAGTTTCATGATTTTCAAATTGGTGATCTCGTTCTCTTATGGGACAAGCAAAGAGAACCGAAAGGTATGTATGGGAAGTTTGATTCATTGTGGACAGGACCATTCAAAGTTCATTAGCTACATGGTGAAAGCAGTTTCCTCTTGGCATACGAGGATGGAACACCATTTGCTCTTCCTCACAATGGGAAACATCTGAAGCTCTTTACACAATGAGATAACATGTGTTCAATGTAAATATGTTAGTCTTTGCATCTTTTTGTTTTTAGTCTTTTTGAGTCTTTATTTTCATCGCCTGACTCTATGCCCAATGGATGGATAAAAGCACTTGAATTTTGGAGTTCTTCTCCCTTCAATTGTTTCTAAGAATGTCTGAAGGAAGCTCCCCAGCTAGAGCTAGTTGTTATCCTTGAATCTAGCAGCGCTCTATTCATGGGATAACCCCCTACAAAACTTGTACATTTCATAGTTTTGTGTACTTAAAGCACACAAAATGAGTAAAATTTTGATTCACCTCGATGCGTAGTCTAAAACCTCAAATAGTTCATTTGAGTGTTCTCTCTCGTTCGTCTTTCGAAGAGCTATGAAACGAGTATTTTTGTTTATCTCCAATCCTTGGGAGTTAGTAAAATTTTCAATCATGTCGGAGCATTGATTTTTAGCACTCCTACATGAGCCTTAAGTTAGAAAAAACAACTCCAAGTGTTGGAGCAGTGAAAATAACCGCTCCTACAGTTAGCGCCCAGCCAAAAGATGCATAAGCAGTGATTTTCATCGCTAGTGCATTTCTCCTTTTTCCAAGTCTATTACATGCACAAGTGGTGATTTTCAGCACTAGTGCATATGTTTTTCCATTATGTTTTCCATAATTAATGCAACTCGAGTTGCATTAATGGTCTTTTCTGAATGACTTAATAAAGCATTTTTAGGCTAATCTATCTTCATTCTAGCTGCCATTCTCTCTCCCTCCTCATGTGATCGCTCTCCAACCTCCAGTTGATCAGCGTCTGAGGATTTTCCAAGCATTCAAGCTAGGGTTTCACGTTTTTGACAAGTGTGTTGTTTATCCTTCCTCTTCGTTGCCGTTTTTCCTTCTCTTTCATTTTCAGCCCTGTTTATTTTAATTTGACCTCACTCAAAACGTTATCTTTGTTAGGGTTTCGATGCATTCTTTTCTTTTTGTTTTTCTGATTCCATCGCCCTTCCATTAATCTTGCCCCGCTTTTCTTTGTTTTTCTTTTGCACATTTTGCTTTCGATGCCCTTGGTATATTTCTTTCCACGCATTTCCTTAAATGCCTTCCCATCGATCCTCATCAAGTTTTCCTACTCATCAAAGGGGTGAAGATTTTAGTTTTAGCAAGATAAAATATTGAAGCTTCAATGTTTTTGTAAGATAATTCCTCTCAATGTTCGAGCGAAATTTTTCACCACTCGAACATTGAAGACCTTCCCCCAGATTGTCAAAGCGGTGAAAAAGTTTGCCGCTACTCTGAAGATTTTCCGTAACTCCAAGATGTAGGAGTGGGGAAAATCACTACTCCTACATGGAGTGACTTATCTTAAAATGCCAAAGCGATGAAAAAATTTTCTTGTACATCTAACTCCAAAAGCAAAAGTGATATGATTGAGTGCTGATTTTTAGCGCCCGAGCATGAACTATAGTCCCTCCCACATATGCACCAGTGCTGATTTTTAGCACTTTAACACTTTTTTTCTATCCCAATGCAGAAGACATGTAGGAGCATTCAAAATCAGTGCTACTACATGCAAATGACTTCTCAATATGTAGGAGCACTGATTTTCAGTGCTCCTACACAAAAAATAGTTTTCCACTATAACGCTATGAAATCACTTTGTTTGTGCTCTGAACCTCATTTCTTCAACAATGCTCTATTTTTTGTGCTATATAGTTCATTTTAGTTGCTCCAAATTGCCTGCTTGCTTCATGCTTTCCAACACTACATTTTCTCCTAACATCTGCTAATCCATTATTCTTGTGGTTCTTATCAAGCTCTCATTAGGTGATCCTTGAAGGTGATATTCCATCGTCTTGGTATTTTTAGATGATAGAGAAAAATCCTTCGTCATCTTCTAAGAAGGAGGGAAAGATGAAATACAAATATTAGGGTTTCTTTCCACTGACCGTGGTGATCTTAGAGGTTGATGAAATCAAAGATAACAAAATTGGTCATCAAGACCTAGAAGATTTTATAAAAAGAACTAAGAAAAATCCCCTAGAAGACAACTTGAGATCTAGTGTTCATAGCAACTTGCACTAGGTATCTACATTCCCAAATGCTACTCGTAATAATGAGTTTGTTCTCCAAGTTACATCTCATTACATCTGAGATGATAGAAGTGTAAGAGATTCCTCGAGACAAGTCATGATGAGATTAGATCCCGAATTCTTTGATATTGTTTTTCGGGTTCCACACATGGAACAATATACAAAATTCTCAATTCAGCAGGCATAGGAGGTCTATGATAGTGATCCCAACAAAGCTTAAACATTGATTAATAATCAATGGTTGAAAACTCTGAGGCCTACTATCTCAAGATGGCCTAAAGGGCTTCCTTCAAGTGATTTCAAAGAGGATGTCAGGGATATGATTACTCTCCTGAGCAGGGTTAAGGGATTGCACGTTTCATGTAATTTTCAAGCTTGGATGTATGAGTACATCTGCATCATCAGGAGAAAGAAAGCACATATTGATTGGGGAACTCATATAAGTGATGAAATCCATGAAAAATTGATCAATGTGCCAACTACTCTAAAATTTTACATGACTTCCTATTTGGTATATGTTGTTGCAGTAATGAGCCAATTTCCAGGGCTATCTACAAAGGGGAATAGACATTTTGTACCTGTGTATGAGTTCTATTATTAGTTGAAATTAAGAGAAAGTCTACATAATTTTAGAAGAGTCAGAGATTCCTTCTTTGCACCCCTTTTGTTCACTTTTGATTCGAATCTTGAAAAGAAAAGAGTATTGGATGAAGCTTACAAAGTGGTTAGTAAGGTTGGTTGTATCTTTTTGTAGTTTCCAACTTTCACCTATATAAGAGTAGGTTGCTATGCTAGGTGTCCATAAATGTTTCCCAGATATTCCTCATATAAGTGGATACTAATGGAGTTGTACAGACAGTTGATCTTAGTTCACAAGGAATGTCAAAGAATACACAAGCCAAGTTTCAAGTTTCCACTGACAATTGGGAGATATACCGTTCACAATGTACAAAAAGCTCAGTCACTGCAAAAATGCAAATCATGACTGAACATATAAATATAGATTCTAATTTGACTACCAAGATGTGAAGAGGAAACTAAAGAAAGATCATCGACATGTTCACCACTTTGAATAAATATGGGCAGACTGCAGAGATGAAGAAGACATCTGCATAATGGATTTTGCAGGTTGACAGTAGAGCAGATCAAAGATCTTCATGTAGCTGATCTACTAGAGGATTTCAAAGTTCTTGGCAACATCATAAACTCTGCTTATGAACATGAGATTGCTAGGAGGCCCTTATCTCCAATACAATGGTCTAAAAAGGAAAGTGTCTCTATCAAAGAAAGGCTTTCTCCCATCTTACACAACACAACATAATGGTTGCATAAACATGGTTTCCAAATGAAATCTTTTAGGACCAAATCAGAAGGAGAAGCACTAAGAGGAGAAACTATCTAATGGTAGGAACTCCACACAAAAAAGAAACATGTGGTTACTCCCTCTTCTTCCCAAAGAGTTCCTAAAATCATGTTCACCTTTGGTAAGAGTGCTACACAAACAGTTCAAGAAGAGGAGGCAACAAAATCTGAACAAACACATGCAAAAGGAAAGGAGCTTGCTTCTGAGGAAAAATCATCTGAAGAAGAAGAAGAGAATGAAGTTGAAAAATAAGGTAATGAGGAGGAACTTGGGCATGATGGTGAACAAACTCTATCTCCCCATGAGAATATTGTTGAAGATCTTCCCCAGATATCATTGCTTGTTACTACCAATATTCCTCATACTCCTTCCAATCCAACTAATCCTCCACCTCCACCTCCTCCTACAACAATTTTAGATGCAGTGAATGTTTCCATTCCCCCTATAGTATCAACCGTACTTTCCCCTCCTCCACTTTCCCAGACAAGTTGTTGATGTCTTGTCAAGTTCTCCCTCATCCATTCCCATTTTGTCATTTCTATCTTTTGATATCTCTTTAGAGGATGAATTTCACAAGTTCATGAATAAGTCTTTGTAGGATCCACTTGGTTTGCAGTCCACCAGAGCTATCATGACTGATACTACTCTGATTGTCACAATAACAACCATTCCTACAAAAGTGGCTGCAACACAAGAGTTGATTGTAAGTCAAGAAGCATATACTTCCTCCCTTCCTCCTTGGCTAATTTCTCAAGTATCAAAGAGAAAGAAACAAATGATCTCCCCAGATGAGCTTGATCTTGAAGAGATAGCTCCTCCAAAATCCAAGGGGAAGAAAAAGGCGAAAGTCCATTCAAGGATTCATGTTCACAAATTTGGTCATAAGTTTGAAGAGATTGGTCTACCCCCAAAAGATGGTGATGTAAACATGGAGAATTACACTATCATAATAGTCCAACATGGAAAAGGGACAAATACAAGTGCAAAGGAAGATGCATAAGTGGTCCTAGATGCATTAGGAGGAAGGCTTGATAAGATGGAGCAGGCCAGAAATATGTACAAGGAGAAAGTTGAGCGTTATGCAACAATTTTGAGGAACATTGCAGGCTCTTTCAGGAATGTACAACCTATGGCCATGGTGTACATTGAGGAACCAACAATGCAAAAGGTGGAAAAATTTTCCTCCAAGGGTAAGGTGTTATATGATTTCATTGATGAAATGACAAAACATGGTTCACAGGTCATAGTTGTTGCAGATGAGAAGACTACTTAGATAGCCAAGCTTAAATTGGAGCTTGATAAAAAAGAAAATATACTTTCTGAAGAGAAAAAAGAAATGGAAAGATGTCTCACATTTTGGTCACAAATGAAAGAGACAAAGCTAAGTAAGTTGGTGAAAGTTGGGGTAATTCTTGACAAGGAGAAGTATGTGGAGGTAAGGGAATCTCTCAAACACCGCATACAAGTGATCAAATATCTTATTGAAGACATCCACCAAGTACAAGAAGATGTTTAAGGACATCATGTTATCCTAGTGAATGGAATTGAGGAGTTACCAGGTAAGCTCCTTGATGATGATCATACTTTCCTCTCGGTCAGTGAGATAACTCAAATATTCAAGGAAGGTGTCATGAAGCAAGTGGAAGACGAAGGTTTTTCAAAGACTTCCATGCACACCATATGCGATGCATGGCTTTCTCTTGAATGTCTCAAGATGCATCTAGAAAGATTCAAGAAAATATTTTTGTCTACAAGAAGATCAATCACAAGAGTTCACACCATTGTGGATTATACAATTGGTCCAGATGAGGCATTCGTGTTGGAGAGAAAGAATAAATATGAAGACTTTTGTGCCCAATGCAAGGAACCATAAATACTTCTTTTCATCTCTAGTGTTAGATATGTTTATGCTTTCATTTATGCATTTTGTAAATAGTTCTCGACATCTTACATGTCATTTTCTAAGATGTAATTACACATAAAAATAGAGATGTTTTCCTATAATGGTGGACAATAGTTTTGAATAAGTCAACTTGTTGGGTGAGATTTTCTTAGATTTTCTCAACTAATATTCCTAGATTCACTCACCTAATTTTCCTAGATTTTATCTCCTCTCCCATCTATAAGTAAGAGAGGATTCTTTTTTAATGTTTATCTTTTATCTTTTGCAACGACGTGTTGCCCATTTGAGAAGAAAATACATGAAACTTTGTGTTCATCTTTGTGAATCTATTTTGATCAATAAAGAAGTGAGTTGCATACCAAACTTTGTGTTGGAATCAATTATCTTTTGGCTTTAATTGAAATTGGCAGTGATTAGTGATTAATATCTAAAGGGCTTTGAGTAAATCCATGTAAACTTTGAGTTACACTCTTTATTTGAATTTGTGATACTGATTGAATACTATTGGTGAATTCTTTACAAGACTTTGTGCTTGTATTTATTCATGTTGTTCATGGATCTATCGTGGAGTATCTAGAAGACTTTGTGCTTCTAATATAACACTAGTTACATATCTCAAAGGATTCATTGGTGAAAGCTATGGAATGACTTTGTGCCTTTGTGGGATTTTCTTGTTTTATCATTTATCGTTATCATGCTAGTATTCTTAGTCTTTTCTTTGACAAGATAGGAATACTACTTTTGTTTTTAGTTTGAAGTTGTATCGAATCAGGAACTTAAAATTGTGAAGCATTGTAAAACATATTCTCTGAAAAAAGAGAGAATTATGAATGTGACACACCCCATTTCTTAATCGTAGTGTACATTATTGTGAATACTTAATTAGTTTTACTTAGTTTCAATAAGCAGTAAGAATGGCGCCTCCTCTTTCTAAGAGGAGAGATTCTATCTCACATAGCTGTGGTTGAAACCAAGTTTTGTAATCTATTAAAAAGGGATTACATAATTTTCACCCAGCACATCAATGACGAAAAATATCAGACGATGAGTGGGGTTCACTGGAATTTACACCTACATTCATGGAAGAATACAAAATTACACACAAATTAGGAAAAGATAAAGAAGATTCCATAATATCAACACAAGTTGAGTCATCAAAAGCATGTGAATCCACAAATTTTAGCAAAGAAGAGGAAACCATAAATTGTACATCCACATATGATGAGTGTGATCATGAGAAACCACCAAATCCAAAAGAAACAGAAAAAATTTATGGAAGAGGTTGTGAGCTTTTGAAACAACTTGACTATGATGGAAAAGGGTGTGGTGTTAAAGAACAAGGTATCTATGTCCCTATAGATCCTACCCCACAAGAACAAATAAGTGGTCTTGGTTATTGTCCTTTGAAAGAAATAAAAGCATCAAAGAAAAATTTGCTTCATATCAATGTCATCATGCAAAACACTCCTAGGAAAAATATACATCATGGTCATGATATTGCTTCATCTTCCAACACATGTCTTACTGATGATTGGTGTTCATTAGATTTTACACCCTCCTTTAAGGGAGAGTATAAAATCTCACAATCTAGGGAGTCTTGTGTATGTATGACACCTTGTAATAAGCAAGAAAGACCTTTGTCACAAAATAAAACATCTTCTACCATTGATCAAGAGAGTACCTTGTTGAGGCTTCTCCAAGCCCGCTTGATGCCTCTCCCTCCAAGAACACGAAAGAAATTCTACAAAAAAATATCATTTTGTGTATATCATCAAGTGCATGGTCATTCTACCAATGAATGTAAAGCTTTGGGAAATAAAATTCAACATCTAAGGATTGTGGTGCTCTTCCTTGTGTTGATGCACCTATTTCCTCTAATTGATACTAATTTTCATCCTATAATTTTTCCCGTCACTATGTGGCATTGGTAGCTTTATGTGTCTTGCTCATTTCCATTCATGGTGGTATAATCTTAAGTATGACCATATTTATCTTGGTAGCAACATGATAGTCCTTGGTGCTTGTCTTTGTCTCTATGCTTGGGGGCAAGGATAACTAGTTTTTGGGAGGTGTGAATTCTTTTCAAGGATCCCCCTTCCTCTCTTTCTACTTAAAATACCAACTATGTTGACATTTTAAGTGGGGGGCATATTTTCCCCCACTCAGTGTTTGCATGTTCCCTTCTTAGTGATGATAGCATACATCTCCTAGGAAGTGTGACCATTACATTGGCATTATTGGCATTATTTCATTTTGGCATGAGTTTCATTAACATTTTGACATTTCTTGCTTCACTTTGTTCATAGAGGTTGAATTTAGTGTAGCATTAGCATAGCATATTGATCATGTTGTGGTTCCTTATCAAAGTTATCAAGGAGTATAAATTTTGGTATGGTTGATATATGGGAGCCTGTAGACCTAGCATGACTTGCCCATCGCCACTTATTTTGTGGGTTCACACTTTGTAGACCTAGTGTGAATTTCTCACTCCTTTAGGCTCACCTAGTGTATATCAAACTACACTTTGTGAGCATATTTTGGCCACTGAGCATAACACAACTTGCTTTCCTATGCATCCATGTGTTTCATAAGTGATTTTACATCCTTATGAGTCTATTTAATGGACATGGCATAATGCAACTTGCTAGCCCATCCATCTTTTTCTTTTTGCATCAATTTTGACATTGTACGATTGTGTATCTTGTCTTGTTGCTTCATATCATGCATGTGTATGTGTCCCTTTGTGCTTATGTTGGCTTTCCATGGGATTTGTGTAACCCCCCTTGATCCTTTTCATCCTATCCCATCAATATTTGTGCACTTGGACCCCTCTTGACGTATATTTGTCCACTTTAGTGAGAGTATGAGCTTGATCCTAGGGGCTTGTGCAACCCCCCTTGATCCTTGTCATCCTATCCCATCGATATTTGTGCACTTGGACCCCTCTTGAAATGTATTTGTCTACTTTATTTTGTGTTTGAGCGTAAGCTCATACTCTCACTAAAGTGGGGGCTAAATGTAGTGTAAAAAATGTACTTTACATTTTCACACTATGTTTGGGTCCCCTTAATTAATTAGACTTAATTAAGCTTCTACTTGCCTAAATTATGCATTCCAAAGCCAAATTATTCCCATTTTTCAAAAGGGAAACCTGTATTAAACAATTTCCAACAGTAATTAAATTGCCTTGGAAATTGTGTGTCCTAGATTTAGGTCCCAAGACCCAATTTAAAATATGTTTTTGGTAGCATTTTAATTATTCAAATTCAAGTTTCAAATGTTAGCTTATGGAATTTAATTTTTGGGAAATTAGATAAACACCTACAAATACATAGTTATTTTATTAATTCAACATTAATAATTAAGAGGCAACTTTCATATGAGAAAATATTATTGTCAAGAGCATTGAAGAGAAAATTTATCAGTCATCTATAATAGCAAACAAGATCATATCATCATGTCAAATTTTATGCATATTCATGTCATGTTTTGGAGCTAACATTGTGATGTAGGTTGCAAGCATTCAAGCATCAAATCAAGTGTCAAATCAAGCATCCAATCAAGCCATTTCATGCAAGATCCAAGCCTTAGAGTGATGTGTTAGACTTCAATCCTCTAAGGGTAGACATTAAGGGTTTGGTGAGTTGTGACATAGCATTGTTCATTCATCAAATTCTTTCCATTTTTTCATTATTTCATCATCAAGGTTTAATTACCAAACTAGGGTTTGACCAAGGAAACCCCTTATTCACTCAAAAAAAATTATTTTTCCCTCTAAGTTGTGTATGTGCAGATTTGCAAGTGAAGAAGGATTGAAGATTGATCAAAGGAGCAATTTTGCAAAGTTGTCATCATTGTTGTCAAGACACAGAAACTTAGATCTTGAATTTATTTTTGACTTTCCGATAGTGAAACCTGTGGAAAATAGCATCTCAGATCCATCTCCAGAGGACCTCAAAAGTTATTCAGAAAATCCCTACAAGGACTCATTCACCTAGTGGCCCAAGTGTCCTACAATTCTCAAAACAAGATTTTCTAGGTTAGTAAATATCACCCTATAACCCCCAAATATGCTTGTAAACTGTCTTTCTCATTTCTATTATCTTAGATCTATGCATTTCAAGTGTTAGGTCATGCAATTTACTTTGTTAAATATTTTTAAATCATCTCCCAAAAGTGCATTTTAGTCATTTTTTTTCATAAGGAAACAACATATCCCAAAATAGGATTGGCTCACCTCAAGGTTAAAATTCAATCCTATCCCTTGGAGATCTCTTTTTCTAATGAAACTACGAAGAAAGACACCTAGATTCCTATTGTCCTAAACACAAAGGGACATAGGATCCCTTTTTCTTCATTTGAATTTTAATTTTTCTTTGAGGAAAGTAACCCAAGCCATTCTGGAGTAATCATCAATCAATAACATGAAATACATGTCACCTTGAAAACTTCTTGTTCTTGTAGGTCCAAAAATGTCTATATGCACCAACTCCAAAGGTCCAGTGGTATTCTTTGATGTTGAACCTTTTATTGTTTGCTACCCAACCTAACATTCCTTGCAAACTACAATTATATGCTTTGTAATCTTTGGGAGCTCTCTCACAACTTAAGCAAAGCTAATCCTCAATAGGCTATTAAAATTGATGTGACACATTCTTTTATGCCATAGCCAAATTTCATTGATTTGATTCATAAACCATTAGCACCCTTGAGCTGATAAATTTCTCCATATGTCCTTTTTCCTATAGCAACCAGAGTTCCAGAGCCTTTTCTGATCTCACAAACACCATCCTAAAATACAAGGTTATATCCTTTGCTACACATTTTTCCTACTCTTATAAGATTATGTCAGAGACCCTTAACATAAAGAAGATCATCTATATTATTCTTTCCATCAAAACTGATTGAACCTTTTCCACATATCTTAGCAAATGTATCATCACCAAACTTAACAAGAACACCTTCAAACTTCTTAAGTTTAACAAACTTACTCTTATCACCTATCATATGATTTGAGCATCCATTGTCAATAATCCAGTAGTTTTTGTCCTCTCTTGCATAAAAATTAGTCATCATAGTCCCTCTGACATTATGACCTACTTCTGAAGCAACTTCCTTTATACATCTCTTAGAGTTAGCAGAATTAGTTCCAACATTTAGAACCATGAACAAGCATTCATCATTTTCATCATCAGATATACTGGCATCTTCTTTAATATAATAATGTCTCTTAATTGATTTACCTTTATTCTCCTTAAATTTCTCATTTGAAGCTTTGACTGGGTATCTTGGAACATAATGACCTATCTTTCCACAATTTTAACATTTGAAAGGTAACTTACCTCTATATTTTCCTATGCCCTTTTTCGATCTCCTCATAAAGTTTGCTTCTAACTCATCAAACTCATCCAAGTTTTATTCCTCATTCTTCTCTACCTTGCCAACTTTAAAAGCAGTCTCTTTTCTTGAATCACTTGGACCAAACTCTCTCAATTCAAAAGTAGTTAAAGCACCAAACAACTAATCTCTAGAATAATGATCTAAATTTTGAGCTTCTTCAATAGCAAAAACCTTATGATTATAAGATTTAGGAAGAGTTCTTAATACCTTATTTACTACCTCATCTTCTTTTAGTTTTCCACCAAGGCCTTTGATGGAATTGACAACTTCGTCCACTCTATGCATGTAGCCTATAATATCTTCATCTTCTACCATCCTTAGGGTTTCAAACTTAGTCTTCAAATTTTGCATCTTTGCTTGCTTAGCCTTATCATCTCCTTCATAGACAGTTTCTAGTTTCTTCCAAAAAAATTTAGCAGATTTGTAGCTCATAACCTTCACAAGTTCTAAATTAGAAAGACCACTCAAGAGATCATACCTTTCTTTTCCATTTTTCTCATAAGCCTTGATCTCATCATTAATTGAAGTCCATTTGTAGGAATTTTATATCCATCTTCAATTGACTTCCAAACTCCAAACCTTAGGGAAAGAAGGAAACCTTCCATCCTAGTTTTCCAAAATGCATAATCAGATCCATCAAACAAAGGAGTCTCCTTCTTGTGTTCCATTGGATCTACCTTAATCAATTAAGCTTTCTTCTAAGGAACCTTTTTCTGATACCAATTGTTGAATGCACAAGATAAATGGGAGGGGGTTGAATCAGTTATATATTAAAACATCAAAATCCTCATTAACATTCATATCCGCATTAGTCCTTAAACCTTTAACAACCATTAAACCCCTATCATGCATTACTAGAATATAAAAATGAGAAACAATAATGAAAACACATCCAAACACATGAAAACACTAGATCTATATGGAAAACCCAAGAAGGGAAAAACCACGGTGAGGATTAGCTCATAATATAAAGTAATTGCAACACCAAATGCAATATTCTCACTTCTGAAGGGCTCACTACCCAAAAGAAAGAAGGGCTCACTGCCAAATTAGAAAGAAGATAGAAGATTATTACAATGAGAAATCCATCTCAAAGAAATAGAAAAGATCCATCACTGCTTCACCAAAACATTCACAACCTCACTGAAGAATGTAGACACCTTCTACTCAATGCTTCCAGTAATCTTAGGCATTAAAGCTCATACTTCATTTCACACTTTTGTACTTCACATCTCAAAACTTCACACCACTCACTCTTCACACTACATCAATTCATCACACATATATATTGTCCTCAACCTTGAAAACAATTTACAAGGTCAACTATGCACCTCAAGCATGCAAATTCAAATTAGATCGGCACCAAAAAATTCCTATAGTGGAGAGGAATGGAGGACCACATCACACCTTTGCTCGGTCCCAAATCTATACACACAAACACCACGTCGCACTTCCCCAAACATTAAAACACTTATGCAATTAGTGTAAACACCCAAGGTTAGTTGAACTTGTGTTAACACCATTAAACATTTAAGTACACAATTCCTTTGATCCAAAGGTGACTTGCAACCACAAACAAAACTCGAATGCAATCTAGAATATTCTATCAACATTCTAAAATCCAACAAATCCGTAACAACAAACACTTGAAAGATATATTCATTTTTTATACCTAATTAACCTTCTACATACTATAACTCATGAATCCAACCTTGCAGAGCACCAAAACTCAAACAACTCAAATTGAGGATACATACAAATATTGTAAGCACACTCCTAGATCCGCAAGACTAGAAACCATTTCTCCTAGACATCACTACATCACAATTCACACACTGGTGGACACAACTTCTGTCAAACGATCCAAAACATGAAACTCTGGATGTAACACCTCTGAACACCTCTTATCAACATATCCAAACCACACAAGCAGATCTTCAACCATGAAGAAATGTGGAGAAAAACACTAAACACTACATTACTACACTAAACTCTCTTTTAATCAAATTTTCTCTAAAGTACTTAGAAACCAAGCACCATAAACATCATCTCAACATCTACAACACTCATCTCATCATCTCAACCATACAAGAGGTTGAACATCCACAAGCACATGCTTATCAAAGAAACACTAGAGATTGAAATCAGTGAGACTACTAATGACAGCATAATGCAATCGACCAAAGCATCTCCATAGGTTGACATCAATGCAATAACAAAGATCTATTGACACTAATGACAACACAAACTTCCAACACATGCATCATATGCCTCATATGTGAAATAACTAGGGTTCATAGGCCTTTCATAAGGGCATTCAAGATATTGCAATTGACACAAAGCCTTATTGCATTCCACAACTTAGAAGGCTAGATCAAACTATCTAATTCCTTACTTGATTCATGACTAACTATTTTCTAATGAATTAAAAATGATCTTAAATATGAATCTCTAGTTCTAATTATGATCTATGTCGACCTCAATGGCTTACAACCCAAATGCAAGATCATATGCATAGGTTAGCTAAGAACATGAAAAGATAACCCATCGAGATATGGAATGCATTGTGGATCTCCAAGAAAGTTCCCTAGGACCTAAAATGCCTTGTAATATTTTCCATTAAGCTATGTACATTTTTAAAAAGTTTTGCACAACCAAAATGAGCCAAATAGGCCTTGAATGCTTTGATAGAGAATTGATAATGAAATTCTAAGAGTGATAACTTTCTGTAAACGGATGCAAATCGCCTAAAATCTTTATATGTTGAATATAGCCTCGTGTAGAAGCTATATCCTAGTTCGCGAGCTAAGAAATTATAATGCAATAAAATGCAAAATAAACTTCTAAGGCAACTACAAACTAAACCGCAAGAAAATAAATGGTTTTGGTTGATACAAGATTGCTTTACAACCAGGGATGCTCTTGCATCACAATCAACCTTATGCTTGAGTGTTAATGGCCTACTTGTAGTTAAAATAAAAAGGAAATATAAAGACTAATTAAAATATAGTGTTTTTTTTAAATTGTTCTTTTAGATCTACAAAAACTTTTTTTGGATTATTTTTAAAATGATATACATGGGTAGAAGTGGAAAGAATAATGGGTTATTCAAATAATTTCAAGAAGTGTGTAATTTGACATCAAAGTGATGTCATGTACATGTATTTAGAGAACACTTTTCACAATAAATTTTTTGTTCGTATCTATTTTGGTTGAAACAAATCCAACTAGAATACATTTTTGGCTAGAAATCACTTTTTAGTATACAATACTTAAATTTGGGTGTTCTCAAAATCTACCCTAAAAGGTGACATCTTTGAACTTTCACTTGAGAGTCAACTCAACCAAAAATTGAGTTCAAATAAAGTAGATAGTATCGTAACTGTAATTTTATCCAAGAGAAACAATTTCACTCACCATTCTAGCCAAGGTGAGCAAATAGGTAAATTTTGAGTTTAGTCCAGACCATAAAGGATGAATCAAGTAAGAGGATGGACAAGGGACTAGGTTCATTGAAATTATATGTTAGAACCCCTTAATTTAAGCACTGGGCTGACAAACTTGATGACAAAGCTAAATTGAGTACAAAACAAATGTTGAAAAGTAAAGTATGCATTTTTCTCATCTGCAAATTGCCCCCACTTTAGTATGCATGTGTTTCTAAGTGAGCCATCAATTCTAAATTAGGATAAGATAATAAGTAACACAAGTTTATGTTAAAAGGATAACAAATTTTAAAAAGGATACAATTTGGTAGATGGCCCTTGTTTCTATCCATAATCTTTGCAAGGTTGTATCTCCTAATGGGCATAATAAATATTTACTATACCCACACTAACATGATCATAAAAATCACACATATTGCATTACATTTACTTGAAATAACCGTCATTTCATCACAAAAAATAACAAAAGGGGGAAAAATCATGAGGTTGTGACCAAGTTTCCCCCTATGGAAACATGTGAAAAATGGATGTGAAAGAGGAAATCATCAAGTCACTAGGGTTGGAATCTGTGTGTCCCCATCAATCTATACAACTTGAGAAAAAAAAGGAGAGAAACCATGTGTGTAGGTTTATCAAGGAGTAGTAATCAAGCTAGCTTCCCTAATCTACAAGACATGAAGACAAGTGAAATCTAAAAATGAGCATCTTCATGTATACGGTAGTCAAGTAGTAATTGAGTTGGCCCCCTCAATCTATACATTAAAGATCCATGGAAGCATAATGAGATGTAATCCCCACTTAAAATTGGATGCATAGATTAAAATGGTGCAATTTAATTAGAGGACAATATAAATTGGCCACTTATAGCAAGGTGTTGATCCTAATGTGTGTGAGGATAATTCATGAGTCACTACATAGGATAAAGAATAAAAGTGTAATAATGTGTAAGAGTATAAATGTTGTCTAATATAAGCATAAAATCAATACATGATTGTGAAAAGAACACATCATGTAAAAAACATAATAATAACACCATAATAATACCATCATGAGGAATTCATGGGGAATATGAGATATAAAGATAGGATCATGAAAGTATGTTGGTAAAACGAACTATAAAAGAAATTCCCTCATGTGGGGAGAAGTGGCAAGTGCCATAAAGGTAAAATATAAGATGAGATGTGAAAGAAGACAACATAAAAAGTGCAAGTAGGAAAAGAATAAAAAGCAAGGCATAAATAAAAGGCCAAAGTGTGGCATGCAATATGAGATACAAGCAAAAGAAGAGCATGCCAAATAAGGCTTGATAAAAAATGTCACAATAAGAAACACAAGAAAACAAAAGAGATGTGATAGAAGAAAGGGGAGAACAATAAATGTGGCTCAAACAAAAATTTCAAAAGGCGTAAACTAAAAAATAAAAGAAAGCAACATGAGCCACTCCATAACTTTCAATCATCCCAAATTCATGGAAAAAAGAAAAAAGAAAAACTATAAAGAAAAAGGAAAAGTGAAATGAATGAAAAATACATGTTCATATCCACTTGTGTCAACATGCACCACTAAAAGTATCTTTGCATTCATCTAGCTACTAGTTAGGAACATAGGAGAAACATTATAAAACTATAAATAGAAGAAAAACAAAGTAGAAACACGTGACTCAAGAAGTAGGAATACATCTCAATTAATAAGATCTTGATAATCTCTTCCATTAGAATATCATAGCTTTCCCAATCATCAATTATAAATCTTCACTATGAGTCATGTGAGATTCAAATGGGCCTAGATTGCCATTTAAAGTGGCCCCTTTTACAAAAAATTGAGTGAGGAATAATATTTGTTTTTTTTATTCACCATTCTTTTGGTATTCTTTCTTTTGTATCACCTTGTTTGTTTGATCTTACATTATAGAACTAGATTTTGATGATGATTGCACTTATTTTTCAATTTTCTTGTCATCTTTCTTTGTCACACTATTTTTTTGATCTTGGTTTTCTAGTTACAAACTTTTTGTAGTGTATGTGTTTCATCAACCTTTATATTGGTAGATTTTTCTTTACTTCATTTTCTTAATCTTTTTAAAAATGTGGTGGAATTAAATCTTTGAGATCTAAAATTTGTTCAATATTTTTTATACTTTGTTGCATCATACCATTTATTCATTTTGTATTCAATTTTTGTTTTTCATTGTATAGCTTATACATGTTATTTGAAACATCAATTATCTCATGCAAAGGCTATTTCAGGGTATGTGGTGTAGTGGCACCTAGCTTCATCATGTAAATAGAGGTCTAATGTTGGGTTTTTCTAATGTTGAGTCATTTTTGATGTAATAAGGTCTATTTAGACCATATCTAATGTTTTTAGTCTCATGGGGTCAGTTTTACATAAAGTTGTCATTTTGTTACAAATGTTGCAAAAGTTGTTTTGCAACTTTGCATTTTGGCTTGTATATGGAAGTTGAACGGTCATTCATTCAAAAGGTAGTTTAGGACCATTGGTTTTTGGTTGAACATGTTTAAATATTCCTTGAAAGGCTCGAGGAAAACTTCTGGAGATAGTTTTGTGATCAAACAATAAAGAAATACACTATTTTCTATAATTTCTTATGTGTTCTTGTTGCTACAGAACTTTGTATGGCTCCGTACAATTTGCAAATGTACTCATTCTTATTGGAACTAGTGTAGGGATGAGTTAACTATCTTTTGGTTCTAGTTTGAGTGTTTTCCATTGAGTTTTGAGTGAGTTTGAAGCAATTTACTGAAAGTAGCAAGAAAACCCTAGGTTAAGAGGGTTTGAGTGAAAAAATGGAATATTGAACCATTCCACTAGTGAAAACCTCTGTGAATCAGTGGAATGGCATTAGTTAGTTTTTTTTTCATGTTGAGAGGGTTTGTATATGCAAGGGACAGAGGTAGGGCAATTTTTGATCAAGCCCTAGCCTAATATCTCTATGTATTAGGCTTAGGAGTAGAGGTTAGAGATAGGGTTTTAAAGATAGAAGAATTTGTGAATGTTCCAGTTGATAAAAATTGTAGTTTTAGGCCCCATGTGACCTGGTTGAAGTCATGGAATGAAGTTTGGTAGATTATAGGAAATATTTTATATAGTTGCTTTGTAAAACAAGGCTAACTTGACCTAGTCCTAGTATAGCAATCAATTTTAGAGGGTGTTGTTACAAAACAAGCCCATTCACAATTTTGATATGTTGAAAAAGATCATAAAGGGTATCAGAAATGGTAATTCAATTGTGGGTTTGCAGTCTTTGAAAGATATGGTGAAAAATCATTGTTTGGAGTGTTATAAGGCAATTTGAAGAATTTGTAAGATAAAGACCAAGTTAGGCTTTCCAAGTTGAAAAATTTGTTCAAATTGTGATTGAATAGAAACCTCCACCCTACTCTACATCAAATTGGTATCAAAGCATAGGTTTTGGTCATCGAAGGGAAAAGGTTGAATTTTGTAGGAAATGAGATGCCTCCTAAAAAGAACCCAATGGCCAGAGAAGTTAGAGAATTGAAAGAGAAGCATGCCAAGGAGTTGAGACAGATGAAGGAGTCTCAAGAAGCTATCCTAGCTAGAATTGCAGCAATGGAGTCGAATCAAAAGGGAGGTGTGGTCACTGGAGACCAAAGTGATGAAGATGGAGAGGAAGAGGGTGAGAATGAAAACCCTCAAGGAGGAGTCCAAGGTGATGATGAATTGGACCCTAATGAGTTGAAAATGGATAAGTTGTTGAAGGCTATCAAGGGAGATACTCTTGAGGTGAAGATGGAATTTCCCATGTGTTGTGTGGTCTCACAACATGCCCCAAGGTTGAAAAAGACTTGGGGACCCAAGTGAAAAATATAACTCTTATGGCAGGAGCTAGCTAATTGGAAGATCATTGCAAGTGAAGAAAGGAAGAGAAATATTTGATAATAAGAAAGTACTTTGTATTGTAATTGTTTCATGCACTGGATATTGGGTATCGGAAACACAAAAAAGGTGAAAGGTAATGTGAAGTTAGAGTGAAAGACTCTGGTCTGGTAAAAGGGAGTCTAGTATAGTGGAGTTCCAGTATAACCGAGGTCTAGGAAAGTAAGTGGGTAAAGCTGAATACCGGGTACTGGGTACCTGGTTGCAATGTGAAATAAAATGTGAAATTTTAAATTTTTCTAATGATCCCGGTGATCTAGTATATGTACAAGGATTTATGATATGCTTTTAAAAAGGCATGTTAATTATGGGAATTTTGGACTAACATTTGAATAATGATTTTATTTACATGAGATGTTGTAAATGTTTTTTTTTTTTTTAAAAGGGGTTTAATATATGAAATTTGTGATTGCAGGAGATATCAATTGTGATGCAAAGCTCGAGTATGGATGGTCAGGAAAACTTGAATCATGGAAGGAATAATTTTCAGTCTGGTTCGATCACTCTAGGAGGTGATAATGCAGATGGCTTTGAGTCCACCACAATGCTAGGGATCTCGTTATTTCACATGCGGTGGGAACAAATGCCAATTCTAGGAGAGCCCATTCCCAAGAGTGACAGAACCAGAGCCAAGAGATGTGTGGGGTCAAAAAATCTACCTTTTCATTCTGAATGTATGGGAACCCCCTACATATTATCATGATTTGAAGTATCATCCTAGCAAAGATTCAAGATCAACACCCGAAGAGCTTCAATGAGTAATTGGAGTTGACTTCCATTGACTTCAATTGCAATTCTCCTATTGGTCACAATATTTCATGTGCCTTGATGAGATTGGTCCCTTGGATTTCCTCTCATGTAGTTATCTTATCCTATCTAAGCCTTGTGTTCTATAAAAGGCCAGAGGATGCTTCATTTTTATTTTAAGTTTGAAATTTGTGGATGTCGGAGGAGCATAAATTTTTTTAAGTTTTGTTCTTTTTTCCTATTTTATGAACCATTCTAGCATAAAAATTTGTATGCACGTAGACATTAATTGATATCAGAGCTTTATTGATGCAGGGGCATCTAGAAGTCCTCAGAAAATTGAGGCAGTTGACAGTGAAGTGGTAGGATTGTCAGTGATGAAATGAAGTTTCGTATGTTTGATGGACCAATACATTGATCATCAGAGGTTGTGGATTAAAGGGTTTGTTGTTAAGGATACCTAGTTTAACCATGTTAAGTTTCAAGGATCTGCATGAAGGATCGATCGAGTTGTGAAGATCTGTGTGTTGACAGTTGTTCAGCTATTTTGGTTGGTGTTCCTGAGAGAAGATGATGTGATTCTAGTAACTAGATTTTTTGTGAATGTTTCGATCATGATTCGTGAGGCTCGTGGATGTTTCCAAATCATATGTTATTGGTCCACATTGATCATCAAGCTCACGGTTGGATATTTTCTTTTGTGAGGTCATGTTTACCTTTTTCTTGGCCAACAAGGTGTTGCAGCGTGTTGTGGGTCTTCAACGGATAATCTAGAAGGTGTTTTCATGATTGAGGATGTTGTTTTGGGTCATGGCTTTGTTGTGGCCAACCTTGGTTGATTCAAATTGTAAGTTTTTATTGCTTGGGGCTGACCTATCTGAGTTGGCATGTTATATTTCTAGCCGTTGTAATTGGGATGACATGTTTAGGGTTGGACGATTCACCGATGATATAAATATAAGAGGATTTGTTACGACAGGCATAGATGGATAGATTGACAAGGTGCTCAATAGTGTGAAGTATGAAGCATGGTGATGAAGCATTCTGATATGGAAGAATCACAGAGCAGAGAGAGTGTGGAGCAGGAAAAGAAGTCGATGGAAATTTTTTGTATGAATTATTTGTAATCCCTAGGCTATAGCCTAGAATTTGTAAACCCTAGAGGCATATGTAATGTGTTTTGAGATTTAATATAATGTGGAATGAACTTTGAAGGCTGGGTTTTTCCCTATTAGGGTTTTCCCAGGATAAATCTTGTGTCCGGTGTTCTTGAATGTCTTGTATCTTTCTGTTGTTTAGCTGTTAAATTCTATTACGTATCTGTGTGATCATGGAGTTTGTAATTTAGGCTGCAAGGCTGGACAGTCCTTAATTGGATCCTCCTACCTTGGCTACATCAATTGGTATTACAGCTGGTTGCAAGTCTGATTGTGAATCTATTGGGAAGGAACAAGTGTGAAACCCTAAGTGTCATCATAGAAGAAAGATCAAGGCAAGAAAGATTTGGTAAGCATTCAAATTTGGTTGTTTATCTAATTTGTTTCAATGGGGAAGATTGGGAAGAGGATAAAGAAGGAAAATGAAACCCTAATCTATGAAAGCGATACTTTGGAGGAAGAACTATGTGAAATCAAAAGGTGTAATGCAGAATTGATGGAGAGTATGAAAGAACTAGGAGGCGACAAGTATGATGCTCTTGAAGAACTAAAAAATGTAAGAAGGAGAAATGAAGAACTAGAAGCAGAGCTGGATATATTTGAGGATCTTGAAAAGGAATTTGCAGAAGGGTTCAAGTTGTTTAAGAAGGTGAAAGAGAGGAACAGATATCTAGAGGAAAGTTTGAAGAAGCTAAACCAGGAGAACAGTTTGTAGAAGGAAATATTTGGTTTGAAGGAACATGTTGATCAATTGGAGCAGTCACTTATAGCATGCCAAAAGGAGAATGAGAATATGAGATCTAAGCCAGAGCTTTGTGATGTTTCTTGTGATACTAATGATTTGAGTGATGTTGTAGAAGGTAAAGTTGAAGATAACAATGTAATGAAGCCTATGATTAATGGTGATGGTATTGGTTTCAAAATCATGTAGAGAATGGGATATGAAGGAAAAGGATTGGGAAAGTAGCAACAAGGAATTACATAACATGTTCAGCCAGTGATGAGATCAATAAGTGAAGGCCTTGGATATGACAGAGGGAAGAATGTTATTGCAAGTTTTAATCAGAGAAGAAAAAGCATGTACTGTTCACATTATAATAGGCATGGACATGAAAAGGAATTGTGTTGGGATCTACATCCTTGTAAGTTATGTGGATTAATGAATCATTCTGAAAAGATTTGTTGGGATAAAATGAGAAGGAGAAATACTATGATGGATTGTAAGCAGATGAGTAATGGATGGATTGATGGAGCAAAATGGAAACATGTTACTTGTATGTTGAGAAGATGTACAGATGGAAGAATTCATATGTTGGAGGGAAAGAGGAACCAAGATGTAGGCCTTATGCAGAGCATAGAAGAGTTTTGGGGAAGAAAGAATCAAGTGTTGAGTGTCATCAAGAACCTAATGAAAGAGAAGCAGTGAAGAATGCAGAGATAGTTTGTGCAGATGAAGAAGAACCTGAATTAGTTTATCTAGAGGAAGGGGAACCTTTGGAAGAATCAGATTTCATAGAACCAGAAGAAGGTGAAGCATTGGTCTTAAGGAGAAAGTTTAGCAAAGTAAATGTGAATGATCTTGAGGCAACTTGTGGAGAAGGCTTGCTCAGACCGCCGACCAGTGAGGCAGTGCAAGGCTTGCAAGTAGATTGCCAAACCTTGACCATGACAAGATCAAGAACCAGATGATGCAGACCCAGGAGGCCCAAACTCACTCAAAGTATCAACCTGCCTTCAAGAGGAATCTATGATCTATTTTAAGGATCTATGACAATTGCTTCGAATGCTTACATTAACAATTACAAACCAAAAGTGCTTAATTATAATTAAACACACAAACGAAAATTTAAATAACAAAATTACAAAGTAATTAAAGAAAGAAAAAATGAGAGATAAAGAGAGTGCAAATGAAGATTGATAACGGAGTTCGTCATTTAGAATGACTACATCTTTGGGCCCCTCTCCAATGAGTGGACTGATCCAATTATTCCTCCAGAAATTTGGTTACATTCATTGGTAGAACCTCCCCTTGGTTTACAAAGAAATTTACAAATGCACTTCCAAAGTACGTGGAAACAAGCTTCTCCAAAAGCACGGAAATACAAAAATTCCTCCAAGGAAAACAATCTCTCACACTTGCAAAATTCTTCCAAAATCACTTGACTTCTCTCACCTTTCTCACCTCCTTTTATAGCCCAAAATTACCAAAATTGGTGTAAAACCAATTAACTACCCAATCTCCCTTACATAGTGCAAATTTTCAAAAATATCCCCCTTTTCACTTCTCCTGGAAGGATAATATATCCAATATTATTTTTATTTATCCCTTTATATTTATCTGGGGCTTTACAAATGAGATTCTCCTTTTATTTAGGAGATTTTATTTCTCCATAGGGTATTTTTGATGTTATTTTATCCCTATGTATAGGGCTACATTTTGATTTAGGCAAGTTTGTTTTAAAAAATATATATATCAAATCCCCCTTAAAGAGGATCTTTTAGGTCTTTTATAGGGGGTGGTGGTCCTACCACACTCCCCTCCTTTTAACCTTTCCCTTAAAAGAGGGGGATGCATTCCCCTTCAAAAGTGGGTTGCCCCCCATACCATGGGTGGCACCCCACTTAATGTGGCCTGCCCCATGGATGGGTGGGGCCCATCTTAGATTTTTTTATTAAATATAAATTTTATTATATATATATATATTATTTTATTTTAAATTATTTTTGCCAAAATATTTTTTGCCACATGGAGGGATGAGGTATTGCCATATGTCAAGGGCTGCTTGGGCTTTGTGTTGACTGGGTGCTGACATCATCAGGTTGACCCAATCTTTGACCTTCCATAACTTCGTCGTACGGACTCCGTTTTTCGTGAAAAGAACTCTGTCGGAATCATGATGATGAGTACTTCGCAATGTTGCTGACTTTGACCAATTTTCACGACTTTGATTTTTTTCCCTTTTTTTTGGCCTAGTTCTAAGAGTTGACCAGAGGTTTGACCATATATATCTTGAGCTCTGGGACTTTGATTGACTCCATTCAAGTTGCATTGGAGTCAAGATCTTGAGCACTTTCTAATGATACCAAAATTGGAGAAAATGGAGAATTTCAAAATTTGACGAAAAATCCTCTAGATCAATATAACAAGATTAAAAGAGCTTGTCAAACCATTCAAAATACAATCAAGTGGATATCAATCAGTCTCCAAAGAAAAATCAAAAGATCTTTTGAAATTTCACCTTTCAAGCATGCTTTCCCTAGTAGCAGTGGCAACCCAGTTTTAGGGCTTTTTCATTAATATTTTCCAAAACACCTAACAAAGTCAAAGATGATTAAGATACCCTTTAACAAGTTATACAATATACGTGAAAACCAGTATCAACTCTTTTGGACCAACATGGAGATCCAGTACACCATTCCCAGAAAAGGCTAGTGGATTAGCCCACTTTTATAAGGAAGGTACCCTTTAAACATTAGATATCCACCCAAACACCCTAAATGGTCAATAATCATGATGCAGAACCAAAAATTCCATGATCATTTTTCCCATACAAATTCATTATCCAACTGCTCCACAAAACCCTCCTTAAACATGCAAAAACCAAGGGTTATACTCAAACTCACTCTCTCAAGACTTCCCAAACTCAACCACTACCCCAAATACATTCCTTTAGGTCTGCATAGACTCTATATGCCTTTACAATCTCAGTTTCATTGACATTTCACTAAAACCCTTCATAAAACCACCATTTTCAAAGGAAAATTACTATGTCCAGCACTTGGCATCACACCAACACTATAATCCTTCACTCCTTTAACCCCTAAAACATTGAAACATTTAAAGTAACATCCTATAAACCAATCTAATGAGCCTATTTTTTGGTCTAGTTTTGGGTGGAATCTATAGTCTATTTGCTCATAGATGTTATGGACTTTAATGCTTAAGTGTTGGTATTGGCTTAATGCTTCCCTACAACCATTGACATTTGACATCATCTTATCTCTACAAGCTTTAATGATATTTGGCATAATATGTGGGTCATCTATATTGATTTTCCATGTGATTAATGAATGTTTCTTTGAGTGGTTATTGATGTATTGTTATTATGTGTACTAACCTTGGCCTACATATTTAAATACACCAAGTTAAGGAAAATATCGCCAGCTGGGCATGCACCATAATGTCTAGCTAAGAAATCGTTCCAAGTCAAAGGTAGTCGGTAGCAAATATTCTCCATGCAACTAAACGTAACCACCTTGTAGTGGACCTTAATGATCGAGCATGCATGGGCGTTACTATTGTGTTGGATCTACGCTTGACTTGCATGTCTGACCAGATTCCATGCATGTGTAACCACCATCGCTCCACTTTCCCTTGTTTTCCCTAAATGGCGTCCTCCCAGTCGTGGAGTTGACTGCCTTGTTTAGTTGTAGTATAAATAATGATTTGATGCTCCTTCTTCAAAAGGTTGCACGATTTGACATTGTACTCTCATTCTCTAGTTTCAGCAATACAGATACATTACTCTTTGTATGCATAATTTAGAGTGAATAAAATAAAGTTCTGAGTTCGAGCATCTGAGTTCTTGTTAGTTTAGAGGATACTTATCCAAGGGGGCCCACTTGGTGAGTAATCTATCTTCTTAGTTAAGCATTAGCTTAGTATTACTTGTTGTTTGATACTTAGTTAGAAATCTGGCATTGACTGTTCCTGCAGCCACTAGAATCCTATTCTGTGGTTGTTCCTACAGCTAAAGCAGATGGAGTAGTCTCCTATTTGTTGCACATATTTTCATTCTTTCTCTACATTTCAGCTAAAGCATAGTTGTTGGTTGATGTTCAACATTTACTTTATTTCCTTTCAACAATTTACTTTTAGTATTGTGTTTCTTAGCCGTAGAACGCAATGACTACTTGAGCCCCTAGTGCACATACAGTGCTGACCCATTTAAAGTTCACATCCCTAGGTTGACAAGTTAAATGAACCTTCATGATAATTGAATGGCTATTCAGGTTAGATGTTCAGTCTCTGAATCAAGGTTGTAAAGGCTCAGTTACGAGATCATTGTAGGAGGCCAACATTTTTGGCGTCGTTGTCGGGGATGGTGTCAAGCTAGGAAGTCTTTTGGAGTCATTGGTTGTTTTTATTGTAGTTTTTTTGAAGTTGTTCTTAGAATATCCTCATTTAGGAAGTAATAACCCCCCTGATTCTTTACCAATTCTTTGTTTGAGCTAATTGATAGTGAGTTATACCACATGCATAGAGGAAAGAGAAGGGATGCTTATGGGAGATTCCTTCCTAACAATCCTCGTCCATTCCAGCTAGTTGAGTACCAGAATCTACTAGAAGAAGAAGAAGAAGAAGAAGAAGAAGAAGATTCTCACCCCTTTGTAGAAACATATCCTGATCTGACCAGCTTTGAAGTCTCCTCAGAAGATCAAAATTAGCTTGAGAACCCCTTTTTCTTAGGACCACATCAAGTAGGCATGGGTGATGCAAATAGGAATAGACAAAATCAACCAGCTTTTCCTTTCCCCATTGCTAATCAAAATGAAGTTGACAACATCAAGAACATTCCTGCCTCGGTATTCCCCAAGTTTTATGGACTTGTGACAGAAGATCCTGATACCTTCTTATTTGAGTTTGACATACTCTATTGGAGTTATGATTATACTATTCATGCCCATTGGCTTAAGTTATTCCCCACCACTTTGAAAGAGGTTGCATTAAGATGGTTCATGAGCCTAGGTATAGATACTGTGGAAACTTGGGAAGAAATGAAGACAAAATTCCTTGACAAGTACAAGGAATACTGCAGGGGTAGTGACATGAGAGGAGGAGACATTTTCAGGATGTAGCAGAAGGAAGATGAGAGCTTGGAAGATTACATTGCAAGGTTTTTATTTTTCTTGCAAAAATCTCCACACCATGCACTTAATTAGGACTCACAAAAGTTTCTTTTTCCTAAGAGGAATCAATGATAACTGCACTGATGCTTTGGACCTCGTGGCAGGAGGAGATATCTCCCAAGTTCCTTGGGAGGATATCAAGAAAATATGCCAGAATTATTCTAGGGTAGCTTCAAAGAAAGAGAGAGTTGATCAATCTTTCATGAGTAAGTCAACTATCAGTGGAGTTTCAAGAATGGAGATCACTCATTTGCTGGAAAACTTCAAGCAAGAAATTATCAACAATCTAGCTACTCAGCTAGATACACTTTAGGCCAAAAAGAAGCAAGAGGAGGAAGAGATGATGTTAATAGAGTATTGTCCCCACTACAGACAAAAGAAGGACTATAGATGTAAGATGGTAGCTAACCTAGAAAGAAAGAAGATTCCACCTGAGTTCAAGCCAATTCAGATTGAAGAAGACCAAGTCTACTATGTCGCACAAAGGAATCCTTGGGCTCCTAGACATGGTATGCCACTAGACCCACTATCCTATGTTGGGCCATATTTTAACTCTTATTCATTTGGTAACCAATGGCAGCCCCCATATCCACCTAGTTATGGAGGGTATCCACCATAACCTTGTATTAACCCTCCAAATGCTTGGCCTAGCCATCAGAGTCCTCCACCTCAATGGAAGCAACCTCAAGGGAATTGGCAGCAATTTCAAGGACATTGGCAACCACCTCCAGGAAATTGGCAGCAAACAAATCAATGGAGAGGAGGATAGCAATGGCCTACTCAGAACACCACTCACATATAGCCACCTTCTCAGCCCCAACAACCAGCTATAATGCCTCAACCTATTAATCCAAGCTCAAATTCACCTAAACCAACTCAGCTACCAGCTCAGCCCACACCCAATCCTAATAACTAACCACAGCAGCAGCCTGCATATTCTGTCGATTCAAATCAATTCCCTGCATATATTGTGAGTGTAAGTGACATCTGTATACACCTAAAAATGGTCACATCACATTGTTTGGTAATTAATTAAATATTTTTAAATATTTAATTAAATCTCCGAATTCCATCTATGTATAAATAAATTTAAATAATTTATTTATATTATATATTATTTCATTTCGATTAAATAAATAAGTTTATTTAATCATTTTTTCGTATTCATTTCTTAATTAATTAAATAAATATTATGATTTATTTATATTAATTATCATATAATCTTAGTTTGAATATTTTATTCAAATAAAGATTAAAATATTCTTCTTTTCTTCTAATTATCATTTATAATTAAATATTTCAAATATTTAATTAATTTCTCTAATTCGATTCTAATATTCATTCATAATTAAATATTCCAAAATATTTAATTAATTCTTAAATCATTTCAAATTCTTCATATATCTATTCATAATTAAATATTTCAAAATATTTAATTAATTCTTCTAATATTTCATATTCTTCTAAAGTCATATCATAATTCAATATCTCAAAATATTTAATTAAATCTTACATAGTTTCTAAAATCAAAAATCAAAATTCATTAAATGAAATTAAATAAAATTATTTATTTATTTAATTTGGGATTATCTTCAACATCCGGGAAGCAAACGGTCAAAACAAAAAATTTAATTTTCTTTGCTTCTGTGCAGGCTTGTTCCCGTGGGTTGAAGACAGGAATCCATCATTTTCTCCAACCTCTCAACCTCTTCCATCTTCTTCTCAACTTCTCCATCTCTCACCTTTCAATTCTACCAGACAATCTCACAGCCGTAAATTCTTGCCAGCCAGGATTGTGCCTGCAAAAAAAACTATAAATAAGACTGCCGGGTACTCCAAATAATATAGAAGTTTTAAGCAGAAAAATTATAGTCAAATTGCAAGTAGTATAAGCATTCATAGCATTCATAGAATTCACAGTATTTTCATAGCATAGAATCATGACATCTTCCATTCATAGCACCTGTGCATAATCCACAGCCCCTGTCCATATCCGTGAGCATTTTCATATTCATAGCATATAGGATAGAATTTCCTTTTGCATAACTCATTCTACAGCAGCCATTTGGAGAAGCTGACTTTATACAAAATCTGAGAGCAGCAGCTTCAAATCTCTGGAGATAGAGGAAGATGGAATGCTTCTGAGAATTATCTTTATTTTTATTTTTTTTGTTTGAATTTCTTCAGAATAATGTTCTATTAATTATGTTTTGTTTTCATTTAGATTGCCCATATAAACATTAACACATTTTTGGCGCCCACCGTGGGGCCTTTGCCCCTGTTTCTCATATCTTTTTGTAGTTTATTTTGACAGGTTACAGACAAAAATAGCGGAATAGCGCAGGAAACACGTCTTCGAAACTTTAATACCCAGTTTAGCGCATTTGAGGTCTTTTGCAATGCCCATAAAGACTTTTGCAGCGCCCGTGATATATCTTGCAGCGCCCATAAAGACTTTTGTAGCGCATTTGAGGTCTTTTGCAACACCCATAAAGACTTTTGCAGAGCCCGTGATATGTCTTGTAGCGCCTGTAAAATGTTTTACAACACTCTTAATTAGTTTTGCAGCGCCTTTAAGGATTTTTACAGTGCCTATAACCTCTGTTATAGCGCATTTTTGCAAGTTGTAATTTGTAATGTTAAAACAGTTTAACTGAATCCGATGCAACCGCGGACAGTTAGTAGTTTTAAAGTTAAAAAGAAGCAATCCTAGGGTAGTCATCTAACTTAAAATGAAGCCATCCTAGGGTAGACATCAAATTTAAAATGAAGCAATCCTAGGATAGACATTCCACACTTTATTTTGGGCTAAAAATAATTGTGTGTGTGAAGCAAAATCTTCACTTAGCATAGAAAATCTTTATTTTTGGGCTTAAAATAAATCATTTTCTGCTTTGTTTTTGGTGATAGGCCTATGCTCTCCCCTTAACTGGGTGATCAAAATGCCAAACTCACCTATTTCCTTTTTTCCAATTTCCTGTTTTATTAGCACTTTTTAGAAGGCCTGCCGTAGTGGGAAAAAGTACTCACCCTACGGGAACGACCTAAGTGGGAACAACTAAAGCCAAGTTTTCCAACCCACTCTAATCAAATGCAGATGGTTGATGAAAATCCCATTCGACGGTAGTGTGCATTGATAACCATCCCCAAAGCCTTTGTTCTAAAGGTAGGGAGGTCTCTCGAGGGAGTCTATCATTTGCCGCATCGAACAGAAACCCTTATTAAGAACTTAGTGTAGTATCTTATCGAGTCAGTTTCTGAACATTATATTAATCACAGTGCAAGGGAGGGAAGAATCTACCCCCAAGATACTCACCATATAACTGCCAAGGATTGTTTGCTCAGGGGATCTGGTATCCACTTCCGTCACTCTGAGTACGCACCTGGAAAAGACAAAAACACGGGCGCCCTTTCGGGGGTGACATGGCTATGTGAGTCGACGCAATTCTAAGATGTGGGTTGTTGATTACTATGATGACCTACTTGAGAATTAAGAGTGAGTCTGTTTGAAATGCTTATCATGTGTAAAACCCATTAAAATAATTTTTGAACAACATTTTGATTATACACTTGATGTTTAGCATAGGACTTAAGACAACCATTTTACAACTTGTTTGATGTGTTTTCAATACACTAATTCAGATATGATCATCCAAAACACTCACTATCACATTGATTAATCTCATGTTACGAGATTGGAAATCCACAATGTTTGTAAAGAAATCCGTTTTCAAAAGGATTAAAAAGCCAAAGAAACCCCTCAACCACAAGAAACTATTGAAGAAACAACGATTCTTGTATCAAAGTCGAAAAGTTTTACTTAAATATAGAACATTTCTTCATAAGTATCATGATTTTGTTAGAGGTATTTCAGATGATTATGCCATAGAACCTTTGTATTCACAAGCTTACTTTTAAAGAAGAGCTCTTTCTCAAAGGCATAACCATAGTCAACGCATTCGTTTCAGTTATATTCCTCAACCTGCAATCGAATATTCTACTCGTCCAAATCAAATTTTGCAATAGAGAACTTAGAATACATTAGGCATCCATCATAAAAACCATCCTTTTACAAAGCCATGATCAAAACTTCATAAAGTGCAAAATCATCCTTTTCTTGATCTTTTGCTTACATTCCCGCTAAACAGGATTTTCATCCTTCCACTTAGGGAACAACACAAGCTAAAGATTAGAAATTTTGTAAGTCATAGAATCTTCATTCTATCCTGACTTTCATATATATCACATAAATTGCACTATTTCACTCTTTTGATCAAAAGTGAGTAGAACTTGGAACAAAACCTATGCCTATCTTCACGAGATCTCAAAAACAAATGGAAAAAGACGAGGGAGAAACCACTACAAGTAAAATGGGTGACCGTAATGAAAAAGAAGAGGAAACATTTAATCTTGATGAGTTAACAGAAGAAAAGCTTCAAGAAGCAGAACAAGATCCCCAATTCCATACTCTTATGGAAAAGATTTTAGAACGAAACAAAGAACAATACTTTCTTTCATTAGCTAATCAAGGAGCTAAGTTACCTCACAATTTTGACATAGAAGGGATTAAACAAAGTCCTGAAACTCTTCCTAATGACTTTAGTGCTCTTAATCAACAGATAAAAGAATTACAAGGGCAGATAAAAGAGATGCAAGGGGGTACAACAAAGAAATATGTTTTGGAAGACATATCTCCTTATCCATTTGATAGGAGTCTTCAAATGATCCCATTTCCAAAACATTGCGAAATTCCTAAGTATGATAGGTATAATGGAAAAATTGATCCCATTGACCATGTGAGGGATTTTCGAAACATGAGTCTAGAATTCGCCTATGACGATACCTACTTGATGCGATTATTTCCATGAAGTCTAGGTGTACAATCCATGGAGTGGCTTTCAAAAATCACTCCACCTATCAAAACTTTTGAGGAGTTAATAAATCAATTTATATCACAATACTCCTACAACATTCAACACCAGATAACAATGCTTGATCTTTGTAAAGTGAAACAAAAAGTAGGAGAACCCTTCACTACGTTCTTGCAAAGGTGGAGAAGGTTATTTGCACGATATTCCCGTCCTATTCCTGAAAAGGAAAAGATGGATATCTTTATCAATAGCCTTGATCAAGAATTAAGCTATAGGCTTAACCTTCATTGTCCTCATAACTTTGAAAAATTGATTGAAAATGCAATCACCATTGAAGGGGCCTTGATTAAAAGGGGAGTGATAAAACTTGATAATCCAAGTACATCAAATCAAAACAACAATGATAAAACAAGGTTTTGGAATAGAAACAAAAATGTTGTCAATGATGGCATAGTGGATGCAAATAATTTACGAACAAGACCATCTATTTTCAATCTATCAAGTGCTCCACGAAACACTCAACAAGGAAATACAACTCAACAAGGAAACAACAATCAACAAGGACAAACCTCCAAGCAAGAGAGCATGGCCAATCAAAATACCAATCAAAATCGTGGTAATTTCAATAATAATCTTGGCAATACCCAAACATCAAATCCGTCCAGACCTTCATTCTTTTCAAATCGACGAAATTTTACTGCTTTGGGTCAATCTCTTGAGTCTACTCTCAAGGAGCTTCTTGATAATAAGGTTATCACCTTACCTCCACAAAGAGATTATGAGCCACGAGTCAAACCACCATCATGGAATGACTCATATTATTGCAATTATCATCGATGTAAAGGTCATAGAATGAACAATTGTCAAGCTTTGAAAAATCTAGTACAAGATTTAATTGACAATGGTACCATTACAGTTGAGGGACATCATACCAATGACGATCATCAAGTATTCAAAGATCCTTTACCAAACTATCAAAAGGGGGAAACGTCAGATACCAAAGCCAAAAGCATACATAATGTTGAAGACAATATAATTCGTCACATCTACGCAGATGATCAACGAGTTAATGTTATCAAAATCAAGGGAAAACAAGAATATTAACAGGTTAATGTGACAACAAGAGGTCAAGCAAAAGTTGTTCTAAAAGGAAGTTCATCTAAAACAACTATTTCTCCTCCAAGTCAGTATAATCGGTTGATCAATTGAGAAAAACATCAGCTCAAATCTCCATCCTTGAACTTCTCAAAATATCCCCTATACATAAGAATATTTTAGAAGAAGCTCTTGTAAACACAACTGTTGATATTAATCTGGATATAAACAGATTTCAAGCCATGGTGGGACATTTGTCTTCCCCCACTTGTCTTTCATTTTCTGATAAAGATGATGCTTCCATGACACATCCACATAATTCCTTGCTTTATCTTGAAGTCATGATCCATAAACATCGAATTAGACGTGTCTTAATAGATGGAGGAGCCGGTTTGAATATTTGTACCTTAAAGTTAATAAATGCCTTAGGAATATCAGAAAATGAAATTGATCCACGAAGGAAGATAATTATCAAGGCATATGATGATGAAGAAAGAGCTTCTAAAGGATTAATATTGCTACCTATCATAGTGGGACCTGTTGTGAAGAATACATTTTGTCAGGTTCTAGATCAAGATCTTTCTTATAATATACTTTTGGGTCATTCGTGGATTCATGATATGCAAGCAGTACCATCAATGTATCATCAATGTATCAAGTTTCCATATGATGGACAAGAAATAACTATACAGGCTTATTACAATAGTACCCAAACTTGTTCAAATCTTTGAGTAACTCAAGATGTCTTTGTGCCACACAATAGGGAAGCTCTTGTTGTTTCTTCTTCCAATTTACAAGTCCAATTGCAAGAATTGACAAAGAATCTTGATACTAAGCTGAAGTTTAAAGACAAAGGGGTAGGTGAATATTCACTATCTCTCTCTACCTTACCTCCTTCTCTGAGGTCACATGGGCAACCAACCTTATCAAATCAAAAGATTGCAATAACTTCTACATCTCAAGCTTTTGTGCCAATCACAAAGTTTGATGGAAAATTCATTAGAGCTAACACCACTAAAGAAGAAGCTGAAGATAGGGACATCCTAAATTGGCTATACAAAGATGAAGATGAATCTCTCTTGCACATTAAGTTTCCTAAAGAACAATATGGTAAGGGGTACGCTATCATGCAGAAGATGGGCTATGAAGGAAATGGTCCTATAGGAAAAAGAAGAGAAGGAATTGTGGAACCAATTCAACCTATTTCAAAGCATTCAAGTGATAAAACAAGACTTGGATATGGTAAAGATAAAGAAGACTTTACTTCATAGCAAACACAATCAACTCATGAAGGAGGATCAGTGTCAGATAAACCTCACGAATCAGTTTTCCAATTGCAGAATAGTTCAGATACTGATTCTAATGAATATGAATGGGACACCATTTATAATGATGAATTTTGGAGGGATAAACAAGTTGATACCATACACAAATATGCACTTGTTCTCATACAAGGAGAAGGCTCAAGGCCTCCACTTGATTATGTTTTACAAAGCAATCATGACTCAAGTGAGGAAGAATCAGATTCTAACGAGATTGACAATCAATAGGAGAATATCATCATAGACCTTGTCTATCATGAGGATGATAACCATATCATGACTTTGACAATTCAAGACCTTACCCAACCTAATGATCCTATGCCTTTAGTTTATCCAGAACTTATTGATTGGGACATTGACGCATCTATCCATATTCCTACATTCAATGATGATGAGGACATTATAAATTTTCTTTGTTCCTCAAATGAAGAAAACAATTGTTTCATTCAAAAATTTCATACTCATGATCATGATAAGGAGGGTGTCAAGTCTCTTAGCTGCAAAATAAATGAAATAAAAGATGGATCTATTGGTGAAAACCAAAAAATGGCAGTGATAGATCAACAAAAGAGAAAAATAAAGAGCGAATCTGACAGTGAAAACCTTTTTGAGGCACTGAAGGATGAGAAACTTGACACTCTTCCCAAGTATTATCATGAAAGATCTATTTTGATCGAACCAACAAAATCAATCAACATAAGTATAGCAGAGTAGCCAAAAGTTTTACAAATTGCAGCATCATTAACAGTTGAAGAAGTCTTGAAATTCATGGAATTTGTGAAGGAGAATCAAATTAACTTTGCTTGGTCATATGCCGATATGCCAGGGTTAGATCCTAATCTGATAATGCATCATTTATCTATCAAACCTAGGACAAAGCCTGTAAAGCAAAAGCTCAGAAAAATGCATCCACATGTTGCATTATTGGTCAAAGAAGAATTAAAGAAGCTTTTGGATGTTGGATTCATTCGAACTATTGATTATGCAGAATGGATTTCCAATACTGTACCTGTTTCAAAGCCAGATGGAAGGATCAGAGTTTGTACAGATTTCAGAGATTTAAATAAAGCTTGTCCCAAAGATGACTTCCCTTTACCTAACATAGATATGATTGTTGATTTAACTGCTCGTCATGCAATGTATTCATTAATGGATGGATTTTCAGGATACAACCAGATAAAAATTGCACCAGAAGATCAAGATAAAACAGCGTTTACATGCCCTTGGGGTACCTATTGCTGGAATGTAATGCCATTTGGGTTAAAGAATGTTGGAGCCACTTATCAAAGAGCAATGACAACTATTTTTCATGATATGATGCATACATTCATGGAAGATTATGTTGATGATTTACTTGCCAAATCTCACACACGAGAAGAACACTTGGAAATCTTATCAAAAATCTTTATCAGAATGGAGAAGTTCAATGTTCGATTAAATCCAAAGAAATGTGTCTTCGACGTTATATATGGAAAACTCCTAGGATACATTGTTTCAGAAAAGGGTATAGAGGTTGATCCAGAAAAAGTACAAGCTATAATGGACATGCCCCCACCACGAAATATCAGTCAACTTCGATCATTGCAAGGAAGATTACAGTCCATCAGAAGGTTTATAGCTCAACTGGCAGACAAAAGCTTGCCATTTACACATTTATTGCATAAAAATGTCCCATTCAAATGGGATGACAAATGTGAAGCAGCATTCAATCAAATCAAGCAATATCTTACGCATCCACCAGTTTTAATTCCACCTATTCCAGGAGAGCCACTCATACTTTATATTTTAGCAACAGAAGTATCTTTGGGAGCATTGCTAGCACAAGAAGATTCTACAGGTAAGGAAAGGGCTATATATTATATCAGCAGAACCTTAACAAGACATGAGTTAAACTACAGTTTCATTGAAAAAGCTTGCCTTGCAGTAGTGTTTGCTTCTCAAAAGTGGCGACATTATATGTTGGCTCATACAGTTAAGCTGATAACAAAGATTGATCCATTAAAATACCTATTAAGCAGAGCTACTTTAATAGGAAGACTTGCAAAATGGGTAATGATCTTAAGTGAGTTTGACATTCACTATGTAGATCGAAAAGCTATTAAAGGATAGGTCATTGCAGATCAGTTGGCTGAAGCACCTTTACAAGAAGAAAATCCAATGCACATTGAGTTTCCTGATGTAGATGTCTTCACAGCAACAATTAAGAAATTATGGACATTGTACTTTGATGGATCTTATACACAATATGGCTCGGGGGCAGGGATTCTTTTTGTTACACCTGAAGGACATACCATTTCATGATCATATCAGTTGATGTTTCCTTGCACAAATAACATAGTTGAATATGAGGCATTGCTCATAGGATTGAAAATAGCTTTGGAATGGTGGATTACAGAGCTAGAAGTCTACGGTGATTCACAACTTGTCATTAATCAAATTAATGATGACTATCAAACCAAAGATGATAAGTTGTTACCTTACAAGAACATGGTGGATGATTATAAGAAGTATTTTGTGTCAATCAAGTTTTCACAAATATCAAGGATTGATAATAAAGCTGCAGATGTAATGGCTACCATTGCTTCATTATTACAACTTTCAGAAGATCAAACCAAATATGAATTTTTAGTGGAACAATTGTTTTCTCCTACCTATGATAATCCTGAAACCCAAGTCATATGTCATTTAACCAGTTCTGTTTCACCTTTATATGGAAAGACTTATACCTATCTTAAAGATAACATCTTACCTCCAGATTTATCCCGCAACTAGAAAAGGAACTTCATACGTCAATCATCCCGTTATACCTTAATTGCCAATATCCTTTATCGACGTGGTCTTGATGGTACACTCCTTAGATGTCTTGAACGTGACGAATTTGAAAAAGCCTTACAAGAGGTTCATGGTGGTATTTGTGGAACTCATTCGAGTGGTTTGACCCTAGCCAAGAAACTTGTTAGAATGGGATACTATTGGCCAACCATGGAGAAAGATTCTTTTACTTTTGTCAAGAAGTGTTCTAAATGTCAGATTCACGGGAATCTTATTCATGCACCTGCGCAAGAACTACAATCTTTCACTCCGACGTGGCCTTTTTCTCAGTGGGGACTTGATCTTGTTGGAAAAATTCACCCTTCATCGTCAAATGGGCATAAATTTATCATAACAGCTACGGAGTATTTTACAAAATGGATTGAAGCTGTTCCTCTGACAACAGTGACTGGTAAACAAATATCTTCATTTATCTTGAATTACATTATTTGTAGATATGGAATTCCTAATTCTATTATTACTAATAATGGAAGACCTTTCAAGAATCAGGACGTTGATGAACTTTGTGAAAGATTTCACATCCAACACAAGTTCTCTACACCTTACTATCCACAGGGTAATGGTCAAGCAGAAGCTTCCAACAAAACCATCTTGAAGATATTGAAGAAGACAGTAAATGACACCGGATGTGATTGGCATGTCCAATTAAACCCAGCTTTGTGGGCATACAGAACTAGTATTCGCACATCGACAGGAGCTACCCCATATGCTTTGGTTTATGGAGCAGAAGTAATCTTACCCCTAGAAGTTGAAATACCTTCGCTTAGGGTCTCACTCAAGGGATTGATAAGTGATGAAGACTATAGAGTTTCTCACCTTCAAGAGCTAGAATTGTTAGATGAAAGACGTCAACATGCAACTGATCATTTGAAGGGTTATCAACAGATTATGTCTCGTAGTTACAATCATAGAGTTAAACCACGGACATTTCAAGTGGGTGACTTAGTCTTGAGAGAAAATCCACGTAATCAGCAAGACAGAGAAAAGAAAGGGAAATTTGAACCTAATTGGCTTGGTCCATTTGTTGTCATTGCAGCATATGGTTCTGGTGCATATCAGTTATCTACGTCAGAAGGGGACCTGTTTGAAGAACCAATCAATAGTATTCATCTGAAGAAGTTCTATGCATAAAAAGTCCTTAAAAAAATCAAAAAAATTATAAAAAGTCCTGAAAAAATCAAAAAAATTATAAAAAGTCCTGAAAAAATCAAAAAAATTATAAAAAGTCCTAAAAAAATCAAAAAATTATAAAAAGTCCTAAAAAAATTAAAATTAGAAAAATCCTGAAAAAGTGCAATAAAAACAAAGTAGTGAAAACCTGGCAAACAGGCGCTACTTGTGATCAAAATGGGCTCCTCCATTTATTAGTTTATGTCTTGTTTTCATTTTCGGCATCATCCATCCATATCTATCATCTATATATATCTTTCATATCCATATCATACAATGGGAATCTTGTGTTTCATCATGGCTTGATGAAATTTGTACATATCCATACTCTTTAGGTTGTGTTTACAATGGGGGAAAATGCAGAAACATAGACTGAACAAGAGAGGGGCAACAAGCTTTTTGAACATTGCAAATAGACACAAAAACAGTTTGACAAAACACAATAAACATTGCTGTATCAAATCAACCACAACATGTTTATTCAATGCTAATGGAAATCGAAACAACATGATCCAAACAACTATCAAAATGAGAATATCAATGATGATAATCAAATTGGATTATCTTAATTTGAATAAATGTTTGAAACACTTTTAAGCAAGATTTGAATGGTTGTTTGATTTTCTATCATATCTCTGGAGTAATTCAATGATATACTGAACTAGAAAAGCAAGGAAGGAGTATGATTTTTCTTTGTCTACTATTTGTGAGGAAATCATTAGTACTATGCAAATTGGTCGAGAGACATGCTCTACTATGTATCATGGATGACATTTCAGAATTTGCATGAGAAAATGATTAACTCTTGTCTGTTTATGCAAGCAATACTTAGGTCATCTCGGTTCAATTATACCTAGATGCTTGTATTAACTTGCTATATTAAAAATCATGAAAGCAATACTCAGGTCATCACTGGTGCTAACATACCCTTTGATGCTTGTATTAACTTTCAACATTTCAAAACTCTATGATGATACAAAAAGAAAAACTAAGCTCTCCAAATAGCAATATTGTATGGATGTCCTGCATGGTTAGTATAGATTGCATTCATGTTAGAAACTGCATTTTGTATTCATAAATTTTCCAAAAAGCTAGCAAAGAATCAAATGGTTTATATCTTTTCGAAAACATGACTGAGTATATTTTGACATTCACAAAAATATCATTTTATACATTTTTCATATATTTTTACATTAGAAAATCATAAAATCAAAGCATACATCATATACATCATGCATTCATTCATCAAATAAATTTCATCTCATAAAATCATGTATATATAAATATCATAAACCATGAAACTACCATATCATGCACATCATATATCATCATAAATCATCACTGCATTTTATATATCTCAAAAATGAATGTCAAAAGGTACAAGGATGTCAACTACAAATGATATAAAATCATCAAAAATGGGATCATCTCAAGGTGTATACAAAATGTCTCAACAGAATATCATGAAAATATCATCTACAATGCACTAGGCAGTGCTATCCTCTGATGGCGCTGGTCTGGGACCTGTACCACCTGCCCCTGATGGACCTGCTCCGCCTGTCCTTGATGGCCCTCCTGGAGGTAATGGCTGTGTCACACCCTTGCTGGTAGTACGAGACCGACCATGAGTAGACCGTGACTGAGCATAACTCTCCCTCTGCTCAGGTGGAACCGCATCATGATATCTAGTCCAGTAAAACTCAGCCTTTCGGGTGGCTCTGGTAACCTCTCTCATCATATCACCAGTCAAGGTACTACCTGCTACTCTTTGTAGGCTATCTGCCAAAGCAATGGCCTGCTCACCCCATTGTCTAGCTGTGTCTCTCTCAGCAATAACTGAAGTCAACTGACCCTGCAACTGTGTAATCAAGGCTTGTGCCTGTGATAGCTGAGTCTGCAAACTCTGTACTGTACTCTGTAGAGACAATATCTGACCTGATACTGTCGGATCTACTAAAGGAGATGGATCTGTGTGTCGCATCCGTGGTCCACCTCTACTACCTCTGCCACCTCTCCTACCACCTCTCCTGCCACCTCTATCTCCACCTCTACCATCACCACCATCATCTCCCTCTGAGTCATCATCTCCTCCACTCTCATCATCATCACTATCCTCTGAATCGTCATCCTCTGACCCAGAGTCCCTATGTCGTCGTCTCTGTGCAGCAATAGGAGCAATAGCCTCATCAGGATCAAACATACGTGGTGTCGGATGCTCTAGGACATATTGAAAATACTCTGGTGTTGTCCCTGCATCAAGGACATCCACTCGGTAATCCCACATCATTGCTCCCAAACTGGTGAACTCCGCCACTGCTGTCTCATATGAAATCCGTGGACCCCATACAGCAAGCTCTGGCTATCGTCGTGCATAAATGGTCGAACCCACAAGCATACCTTGAATCCGTCCAAACTGCCGACATACTCGTCCAGCAAGAAATCTCTCAATGATCCATGTAGTCCGCCCAATCAAAAATCTGGAAGTACATACATATGGCATCTCCCTCGCATCCTCTGGCCATGGTTCACAATCTAAATACGGTCTCCAGCATACTGTATCTAGACTATCCAATAGTCGCTGCCAATGTACTAGTTTGCCCAGTCTCGGCTGAGCAATAATGTGAGCATATCTCCATCTATATGATCGACTAGCTGGTCACTGTCCTCGAGTCAATGGACGTAAAATAGCAAAGTGCTCCCATGCCCATATCTGTAATAATGAGCACCCAACAGCAAAACTCCGGCCTCTACCATATACAATATGATGTAACTCATCATATAAGTGGGCTAGCATGCATGTACCCCACGCATACCATGTCCCCTGCATCACCATACTCTCCAAAACACGACCCCATCCGATCGCAAACCCCTTCGACCTATGGTCGGGGCACAACACACCTCCAATAAATCCTGCAAGTACAGATGGTAAAGGTGGATATGTATCTGTAATATCGCCCCATGGGATGAAGTATCCAGCAATCTGATCATCTCAAAAAATCCGTCTCAAAGCGTCAGTGCCTCCAGCCTCTCAGCTATCAAAAACAACTATCTCTCCCATCACTGGGATCCGTAGGATGCGATATACGTCCTCAGGGGTCACTGTAATCTCGCCTATCGGTAAATGAAATGTGTTGGTGTCACTATGCCACCGCTCTGCAAGTGCTGTCAATAGAGCCCTATTGAGGCAAACCTTAGGCATGTCAAGTAATGCACTCAATCCACAAGCATCAATCACATCTCTATCTGACTGTAATAAATGTGGAATCAATGTCTATGTGCTCAGAAATGTCTCTCATAACTGCAAAACACCTAATCTCTCATGTTGACATATCATCAAAGCAAAATCAATATCAAATCATCATAACGTATCAATCCAAAACTGAACATCAAATTATTTGTTTTTCATCATCATCATGAAATGCGAATAATATCAAAATTATGTTTGTTTTTAACAACCTTAGACGCAAACAAATCAATCAAACTATTTGTTTTTCATCGTCATGGAAAGCAAATAATCAACATCATGTTTCTTTCTAACAACTTTAGAAGAAAACTTATCTGTCCTATTTGTTTTTAACAACTTTAAAAGCAAATCTATCAGCTCCTATTTGTTTTCCAACAACTTTGGGAACAAATTTATCAGGTCACAACAACATATGATTAAAGGCACTACAAAATTGGTTAAATGCGCTACAAAATTCATCATCGACGCTATGGAATTAAAGGCGCTACAGAACTAATCAAAAGCGCTATGAAATCTATTAAATGCTCTATGAAATCAATTGCGCTACGAAAAACATCAAAAGTGCTACCAAATTTATCAAATGCGCTATGAAAATTATTAAAAGCGCTATAAAAGTTATCATATGCGCTATGGAATTAAAGGCGCTACGAAAAATATCATATGCACTACGAAAAGTCTCAAGGGCGCTAAAACACACTTTTCTACATCACAACATTGAAAAACGTGCACTAAACAGAAAATTTTTGAAAAGCAGGAGATTTACGGGATACATACCGGAGGTCCATAGTGTGCTAGCTGCTGATGTCGTCGGATACGCTCAAAACGGTGCTGGTGAACAGGAAGTGCCATAATTATCAAACTAGAGCTCAAAAATTTGCAAATTCTATTAGGTTAAAATGGAAAATGACATTTTTAACCTATATAATGGTAAAATTGGGGTATTTTATCACATTTTAACATAGCAGGGGCAATTTCTTCATCAATTTTTCATTTCACATCTTTCCGGGTCAATTTTCTTCAAATCATTAGTTTCAAATGATGAATCAACATCTTCAAATCATAAAAATTGAAAAATTCCACAAAAATTGAAAAAATCAAAAATATTCATAAAAATTCAAAATATGATTGATTCATCATTTGCGGGGGCATATACCTATCGACATTTCGACAGTCAACATTTGGGGCAAATTTCAAAATTCTTTGAAGTAATGCGTAAAACACATCACTTCAAAGAGGGGCAAAATGTATACACCTAAAAATGGTCACATCACATTGTCCGGTAATTAATTAAATATTTTTAAATATTTAATTAAATCTCTGAATTCCATCTATGTATAAATAAATTTAAATAATTTATTTATATTATCTATTATTTCATTTCAATTAAATAAATAAGTTTATTTAATCATCTTTTCGTATTCATTTCTTAATTAAATAAATAAATATTACGATTTATTTATATTAATTATCATATAATCTTAGTTTGAATATTTTATTCAAATAAAGATTAAAATATTCTTCTTTTCTTCTAAATATTGTTGATGGTGTTTTCTGCACAGCAACAACTCAAACAGAATGTAATATTCTACCTCTCTTGAAAGGTAATCTTCAACAATAAATTACTGAAAATCACCCCAAGGTCTCTCGGGTGTTAGGTCATAACAATGCATAAATAACTCAGATAAATGTGAAAATGCTGGTAATCACAATCGGACCTTACTACAAGCAAACTGTATCTTTCCACTTATCAAATCTTGCAATATGATGATCTTAGATCCTAAATCTAACCAGATAATAAAGAAATAGCAAAAGATAAGGGTGTAAGGATATGATAAAATCTAAACTATTCCTAAAATGAACAATGCAAATAACCGATATCTGGAATGGACCAATCTCGAATAACCAATTCTTGCTTAACCCACAACGCAATATCACAAAAATAGTGCAATCTTCTAAGGTATACAGATTTTCAAACCATAGATATGCATCTACAATCGAACTTAAGCACAGATAAATATTCGGTCCAGGTTGACTTCACCAGCCTACTACAATCAGATAGTTACTGTGAGTATAGACCAGAGATTGCTACAAACATTCCAAATATGAAATCATAGACACCATTCACCAAACTGAAACTAATCTATTTCTGAATATTAAACCTTAAATTTTCAAGCAATTTAAAAGATAAAACAACAAGAACCATGCAAGATGGAATAACACAAAAGATTGCACCAGAAAAACCACAATGTCTTCAGTTGTATTAATCACCAAAATGCTGCAACAATTCCACTATTTTGATACAGTATTTGCTTCAAGAAATTAAATACTACTCCTATTACAAAAATACTCTAGCTTTTGCTCTTTAATTTCTAATGTCTCCTCTAGCTAACCCTTACAATGAGGCAAGAATGCCCTTTTACAGCAAATCTCAAAACATGTCGGCCTAGCCAAACATTTACAAAAATAAGAAAAACCACTCAAAACAAGTCGGCCAAGGAAGAAAAATCAAACTAAGACACACATTAAATGCCATCATCCAGGTCGGCCTTGACACAATCTTCAATGCAGCCCTGTCCAATGCATGCCCCATGATAATAGGGAAGCACAAATCTCGAAATTGGCATTAACTGCCACTCCCCTTATCCTTTCTATGTGCTGATGACCCTTGGACCCTCAAGAATATTCCATCCAGTTCGGTGACAGGTGGCAAAGGTAATATCCTAAGCCGACATTTAATGGAGTCAATTTCCTCCTTGGACTGGTCAAGAATCTTATTCCAATCCTCCCTGCTGGCTAGATACTTATCCATTACAGCCAAGTAGGTAGCTGCATCATCCAGCTAGTGGCCGGTTACAACACTTTCTACATCAGGGGCATAGACTTCATGCCACCACTCCCTCAGCTATTCCAGGCTTAGATATTTCAGAGCTATCTTCCTCCTTCCAGGTGATTCGTTTCCCTTGTCACTTTTCGGAGAATCTTCATATTGGACTAGTGGAGAAGTATGTCGTTCCTCCTCCTCAACTTCCAGCTTAGCTGCCTCACCAAAAAGTGTCCCTTCCCTGAAGGGTTCTGCTTCTCCGCTAGTTTCAGGCTTCTCTGGAATCTCTGGCTCAGGTATGCTTGGTGGAGGGGAAACAGCCTTAGGTGGCTCCTCAACTGGTAACTTTGGGGTAGAGTCCTTCTTTTGTACAGTATCCTTTGGAGAGGGAGTCCTATATCTCCTTGTGTAGACTTTAGCTTTCTTCCCTCCTGAGCTCTCCACATCAACAATTGGAGGCTCATCCTTTGATGCCTCTTGACTCTTCTTCTTCGAGGTCCGGGTCGTTCTTGTTTTCTTTGTTGGTGGGGGAGCATCTTCCTCTTCTGTTTTCCCCAAGTCTTCCTCATCAGAGGACTTTCTAATCATCAAGGTCTTCCACCTTCTCTTTCCTTTTGGCTTCCTCTTCGCCTCAGGTTCACCTTCTTTGGGGCCTCTGATCTTAATCTTGAAAGGGGAGCTCTTGGCAGTTTTCCCTTTGGGGTCATCTTCCCCGAATTCCTCTGAAGTAGACATGGGGTTGAGATTTCCCATCAAATTGAAGGTGCGGGTTACCTTCTCATTTTCCAACTCCCAAACTTTGTGTTTTAACCAAGAGAGAGTGAATTTCATCACTGGGGCCATTAGATCTTCCAATTCTGTAACCTCGTCCTCATTCCAATTGATATCCCCAACTGGCCTGTCTTTCACAGCTTCATAGGCGTGGTCCTGCACCAAGTTTCCATCATCTTCCAGTTGATCCGGGATCAACTTGACATTGTATTGTCTAACTGCCTCCATAGGGAGCCTGGAGTATCTCTTCTTTCTGGCCTCAAGGTCATCTTTGATATTGACCCAATAATCCTCTAGGTCATCCTTATGCCTGTACTCCCTAATAGCTTTCTTCTGTGCTTCTCCAGTTATGTCAAAGTTCATCCTTTTGGAATGGAAGGAGAAACCATATGCTACCAGTTCTTCTCCTGCAATGTGGGCTGATTGGATAGAAGGGCACATTTCTGCCACACCGATTCCAAGAGGAAAGTCTCCACCAAAGCCTGTCTTGTGATTTTCTCTCTTTACCACAGCATCAAATTCACAAATCTGCCTAACAATCTCTAACAAAACAATGTGGTCAGTAGGATACCGAGGTAACCTGTAAGGAGCAACCGGGCATCCATCAATTCTGAGGTAGGTGAAGGTAGGGAATTGGATGAACCAGGCCCCGTAATTCTTTATTAGCCCTTTGGCTCCATCGGACAATCTCATGTGCTCAGCATTCTGTAGCATTCGGGTGATATGCATTGTGAATGCATCGTTAGCCTTTCAGTAGTCCTTATGTCCAAGATGCAACTCTGGATAAACTTCATAGATTATGTCCTGACCCAATGTCCCCTGTGGATTCAAACCCCTGTATGGGTAGAATCGGGCTAGTACATACACCACATATGAGGACATGGTAAATCTTTTAGTCTCCAGGACATTCCTCAGTTGCCTGTCAATTTTAGAGCTAATAAGCCCGGCCCAGTGATAATTGGTGCCCTGTTCAATCTTGCTAATCACGTGCACCATCCAGTTTTCCAATACTCCAACAGTCTTCAACCTAGCCACCCTGCTCAGAAATGTTATTGCATCATAGATATGTGATTTGAATTTAATCCTATGCAATTGTTTGGGCAGTTTGGAGTGGTGCGACTTCAGCTTCTCCAACCAAGAGTTAATCATCTGTTGAGCCTTGGCTAGCTCATTCTCATAGTATGTTTTGGCTGTGTCAATGTTTAGAGTACATACAAAAGGTAGATCCGGCATGTCGAAGGCTTGTGCAATAGAAACAGGACTGAAGTTCGCCAGAACTCTTCCCTCAGTACTAACCACCCTTTGTGTATCAAAATCATACTGCCTGGCACACTCAAGAATCAGCTCATAGCATTGAATTGCCGGAGGGAAGCCTGCTACATGCACTAGTCTGGATTTCATCATTCCTTGCCTCAGGGCTGACAAGTCCTTCTCCACTGCCCTTTGCTTAAATTCTTCATACCTCCAGGCTCCCACATTGGTATCAGATACTTCAGACCATACGGAGGATATCCTGCTCTCAGGAAGCTGGCTCTTCATATCTAGTCTCAGTCGTTCCGCCTCAAAAATGGATGACCCTTCCGCGCCGCCCTTAGATTTTCTGGTAGCAGCCTTGCTTGATTCGGCCTAGACTCACAAAAGACACCATTAGTATTCAATTATTAGGCATATTCTACCAAAATATCAACATAAAATCATAAAAAATGATCAAATCCTTGAAGATCCGGAGAAAAAAGACAGTCCGAGAAAATCATGCAAACCGAAAAAATACCGTCGGGGCGGAATTTCGGAGAAATCTGACCCAGACAGATTCCTGCTGCCAAAGCATCATTAGTCAAATGGATCGTTAGTACGGATGAAAGATCAAAAGATAATCATGAAATTCACTCATTGGCAACAAGAAATCGGCATTTAACAATCATTCCATTAGTCCTATCATCGAAACATCAAAAAGACAAAGCCAGACAGGAAATCCGGAATAAATCCAGATGGAACGGATTTTCGCAGACAGCTTGAAATGTTCCAGTAATTACCCCAGCCCGCGGAATAAGCCCAAACCGAGAAAATCTGAAAGCAGCGGAATTCCGCGAGGACCTCGGAAACCCGACAAACGACGAAATGTGAACCAAAAGCCAAATGATCACGGGATCTCCCCCACCTGAGTTCTAATGGTCTCAAAACCAACAGTAATCAACAAAACTCAAAATGCAAAGGATTTCAAATTCTCAAAAGCTCTCAAAGGACAAGTCCCTATGCCAAAACAACGATGCCCTAATTTAAATAACCAGACCTCCGCCATTAAAATTAGGGGAAACTTCAAGGTTTAAAATATCAGTTAATGATTAACCTTAAGCACTCTGAATCCTCACAGGGCAGGGGTCAGCGTAATAAAAGGACAAAATTGATCAATCATAATGAATTTTCCGTTCTGGGCCAAACACCGAAGAAAACCCTAACCTTGCACCATATGACGGACCTCGCACTAAGAGGGAAAATAATCTAACCCAGAACCCCTCAAACGGATGCACCCGTTATCTTAATAGGAAAATACAAGCTCACAGGGCATGGGTAATGTGGTTTCACAAAGAAACGGGCCAAACCTCAAATTCTATAAATACGGGATCAAAACCAAGCAAGGGCCGACCCAAAATTACCATCACTCAGTGCAGAAACACACAATCATCATGCGAACAGATGAAAGGGGCCAACGAAAACCTACCAAGGATTAATGCGGATGAAATTGAGCTTGAGGAAGAAACCACGGAGCAAATGAACACGCCAGGCAACGCAAATCCAGATATCGATGCCCAACAATCCACACTCAAATGATTTAGGACCAATCTTCAAAGCTCAAACGAAAATCTTAATCGCCAGAGCAATCAGCAAGTGAGCAACGAAGTCAGAATGATGTTCAAAATGCCCTAAATCTGCCCATATACCCATCTGAGCAAAGGTACCTCGGTCATTAATGAGCGACAAGACACTTCTGACAAATCCGGAAACCCGAGCTCAAAACAGAATTTCGGAAAATCCCAAGATACGCGGAAACACAGATTTCGCGGAAATGCAGAAACCGGGGAAATGACGAAGATCGGGATTTTGGCAAAGTCCGGGAAAAATCCGCCAGGACCGGAAAATCCCGAATCCAGGCAGAAACCCGGAATCGGAGAATCCAGCAAGGAACGGACAAAGAACCAGGGCCCGGGAAAATCCGCCGGAGCCGAAAAATCCCGGAATCAGGTGAAAACCCAGAGTTTGCTTAAAACTCAATTTCAATCAATTCAAGCCCCAGGGCAAGGTCAAGGCTAGCAAGACCAACACATCAAGACCTCAAAATGATAAGTCCAATAAAACCAAAGGTCGAAAACACCAGAAAAGAGGGTCCCTACTCCAAGTGGGGCGTGTGTGCAAAAACTGCACAACAAATATCATTTATAATTAAATATTTCAAATATTTAATTAATTTCTCTAATTTGATTCTAATATTCATTCATAATTAAATATTCCAAAATATTTAATTAATTCTTAAATCATTTCAAATTCTTCATATATCTATTCATAATTAAATATTTCAAAATATTTAATTAATTCTTCTAATATTTCATATTCTTCTAAAGTCATATCATAATTAAATATCTCAAAATATTTAATTAAATCTTCCATAGTTTCTAAAATCAAAAATCAAAATTCATTAAATGAAATTAAATAAATTTATTTATTTATTTAATTTGGGATTATCTTCAACATCCGGGAAGCAAACGGTCAAAACAAAAAATTTAATTTTCTCTGTTTCTGTGCAGGCTTGTTCCCGTGGGTTGAAGACAGGAATCCATCATTTTCTCCAACCTCTCAACCTCTTCCATCTTCTTCTCAACTTCTTCATCTCTCACCTTTCAATTCTACCAGACAATCTCACAGCCGTAGATTCTTGCCAGCCAGGATTGTGCCTGCAAAAAAAACTATAAATAAGACTGCCGGGTACTCCAAATAATATAGAAGTTTTAAGTAGGAAAATTATAGTCAAATTGCAAGTAGTATAAGCATTTATATCATTCATAGAATTCACAGTATTTTCATAGCATAGAATCATAGCATAGAATCATGACATCTTCCATTCATAGCCCCTGTGCATAATCCACAACCCTTGTCCATATCTGTGAGCATTTTCATATTCATAGCATATAGGATAGAATTTCCTTTTGCATAACTCATTCTACAGCAGCCATTTGGAGAAGCTAACTTCATACAAAATCTGAGAGCAGCAGCTTCAAATCTCTGGAGATAGAGGAAGATGGAACGCTTCTGAGAATTATCTTTTTTTTTTTTTTGAATTTCTTCAGTATAATGTTCTATTAATTGTGTTTTGTTTTCATTTAGATTTCCCATATAAACATTAACACAACATCCATTTGCATTCAAGAACCAAGCTACCAGCCCCTTCCAAGCCCATCATTACTAAGCTTCCTATGGAAGAGGAGAAGCCTCTAAATGACCCTATTCATCCAAATGCACCTAAAAATCTTGAACTAGTCCAAGCTAAGCAGATCGAGCAAGAACCACCATTTCCTCAGAGACTGGAAGTTGCCAAGAAGAAAGAAGAAAAGGAGGATACCACTTTTTACATCCTGGATCAACTAAAGCATATATGTGTTCAGATACCCCTATTTCAAGCCATAAAAGATGTTTCAATCTACGGAAAAGCTATCAAGGAAGCTTGTCTTAAGAATCCAGGAATGAAGAAGAGAGACCCAACTACAATTCATGTGGTGGGCCACCTAGCTGATGTCATGTTGGGAAAAATGACTATTCCCAAGTCTAATGACCCAGGTAGTCTTGTGGTAGCAATTGCCATAAATAGGATTCAAGTGAAGAATGTTCTGATTGATTTAGGGGCAACAATCAATGTAATGACCAAAGACATCCTACAGCAAATAAATATTGCAAGTATGAGATCTACTATTGTCCTACAACTTGTTGATAGTTCTACTGTTAAGCCTGATGGTGTAGTGGAGGACCTTGTGGTAGTTTTAGACTCTTGGGAATATTCAACAGATTTTATGATTCTCTCTCCTAAGGTTACACTAGGCGGGTATCCCATCATTCTTGGAAGGCCTTGGTTGGCAACTGCAGATGCCTACATTGGATGTCGGTCAGGTGACATGACCATTTTAGATGGAAGTACTAAATTTTTTTTCCTTTATCCACCTGCTCAGCCATCTCATGATGAAGATTTTGTATGGCCACAAGTTGGTGAAGAGGCTGAGGAAGTCAATTACGTGGCACAGTTTATGATGCTAGGAAGAAGCTCTTTCATGCAGCTCCAAGATAAGGATGAAGTGTTGACTAACATCAAGCAAAACCATTATGAAGTGGGGGAAGCATCATCTTCTACTTTGGTCAGGACACTTTTGCCTATTCTTCCTGCAGCCACTATTCCTGCAGACGTTGTTCCTGCAGATGTTCTTCCTATAGCCACTGTTCCTACAAACAGACTTCTTGCAACAACAGGTACATTCCATACATTTTTATCATATGAACTAAAGGTACCATGTGTTAATGAAGCAGCCATGATAGAATTAACTACACAAGTACAAGTGTCAAAAGGAAAATATTTGAATGTTAATAGTAAATTGAATGAAGAGCAACAACTGTTATTGGAAAATCTATTAAGGGCCCATCAACATGCATTTGTGTGGGATTATCATGATATGAAGGGACTGGATCCTAAGCTTTGTACCCATAGAATTTATATCATAGATGATTGCACTCTAGTAAGACAGCCACAAAGAAGGATTAACCCTGCACTAAGAGAAATTGTGAAAGGAGAACTGCAGAAATTGCTAGATGCAGGATTTATCTACCCCATTTCAAATAGTCAGTGGGTGTCTCTATTAGTGATTGTGCCCAAGAAAGGAGGTAAGTGGCAAGTTTGTGTTGATTATAGGGTACTCAATGTTGCCACCAAGAAGGATCACTTTCTTTTACCCTTCATCGATCAAGTTTTCGACACACTTGCAGGAAAGCAATACTTCTCTTTTCTAGATGGATTCAATGGCTACAACCAAATTCAAATTGCACCAGAAGAACAAGAGAAGACCACATTTACCTATCCATGGGGGACATATGCCTATTCGGTACTCCTATTTGGCTTGTGCAATGCACCCGCAACTTTCCAAAGGGCAGTCATTAGTATATTTTCAGAAATTTCTCATGATTGCATGGAGATTTATATGGATGACTTCACCACTTCTGGTGTTGATTTTGATAAAGCATTGGAAAATATCAAAAGGATCCTACAAAGGTGTGAGGATCAACACTTGTTCTTAAATAGTGAAAAATGTTTCATGATGATGCAAGAGGGTGTAGTTCTTGGCCACTACATCTCCCACAAGGGAATTCAAGTAGATCCTATAAAAATTGAGATAATCACAAATCTGTCTACACTTGCAAAATAGAAATATGTTAGAAATTTCTTGGGTCATGCGGAATATTATAGGTGATTCATCAAGGATTTCAGCAAGATAGCAACACCATTGTATACCCTTCTCACTAAGGATACCGAATTTTAGTAGACTAAAGCTTGTGACAAGCCATTTTCTGACTTGAAGGTAATTTTGACTCATGCTCCTGTACTCAAGGGACCCAATTGGGAGCTTCCTTTCCACATTCACACTGATGCATCAGATTATGCCATAGGAGAAGTCTTAGGACAGAAAGAGGGAGCTGTTGAAAATTCTATTTACTTTATCAGCAAAAATTTGCAAGGAGCTTAATTCAATTGTACAGTGACAGAGAAAGAGATGTTGGCAATAGTTTATGCACTGAACAAATTTAGACATTACATAACGGGCTACCAAATATTTGTGCACATTGATCATGCAGCCATTAGATATCTCATGAATAAACCCTTGATCATAGGTAGATTGGTAAGATGGTTATTGTTGATGCAGGAGTTCGATATAACTATTGTAGATAAGCCAGGGAAGGCTAATGTTGCTGATTTTCTTTAAAGGCTAACTACATTAGAAGACAATCAGCCCATAGATGAGTCTTTTCCTGATGAGCATCTATTCTCTCTCAATGTCCAAATACCCTAGTATGCTGACATAGCCAATTACTTGGTTATAGGTAGAGTTCCTTCTCACTTCTCCCCAAAAGAGAAAAAGGGCACTCATTGAAAAAAAAAAATTCCTTTCTCTTGGATTGTTGGATGTTTGTTTTATACTAGTCCTGACCATGTCATGAGAAGATGTGTGAGAGAGGATGAGACATGTGACATTTTGCATGCATGTCATAATAAACCATGTGGAGGACACTTTGCGGCCAAAAGGACAGCAATGAAGATTATGAACACAGGGTATTACTGGCCAACACTCCATAAGGATGCAGAAGGTATAGCAAAAATGTGATAGATGTCAAAGAATGGGAAAACCAACTAGATTTGATGAGATGCCACTGTACCCCCAGGTAGTAATTACTCCCTTTGACAAGTGGGGACTGGATTTTATGGGACCAATTGACCCTCCATCAAATGGTTAGTCTTATATATTGGTATGTACTGATTATATAACAAAATGGGTGGAAGTTAAGGCCATGAAGCATGCAAGAGATAACAAGGTTGCAGATTTTCTTTATGAGGATATTTTCACAAGATATGGAGTTCCAAGAGAAATAGTGACTGATCAAGGGACATAATTCACATCGACTCTTGTTGCAGCACTAGTGAATGAGTACAATATAAGGCACAGAAAGTCTACTCCTTATCACCCCCAGGCTAATGGCCAAGTTGATGTGACAAATAGAGAAATTGAAGCCATTCTGACTAAAATAGTATCTATCCATAGGAAAGATTGGGCAAACAGATTACCCGAAGCTATTTAGGCCTATAGGACAACATGGAAAACAACTACAGGCTTCACCCCATTTGAGTTGTTGTATGGAAAGACAACTATGATGTCAATTGAATTTGAGCATAAAACTCTGTGAACTACAGTAGATTTAGGGATGGATATTTCTGAAGCACGGAGAGAAAGAATCATGCAACTAAATGTTTTGGATGAAATAAGGAGAGCAACCCTGCAACATACAGAAGTAGTGCAGAATCAGAGAATCAAGTGGCATGACAAATTTATCAAGGATAAGAAATTCAAACTAGGAGATTGGGCCTTGTTGTATGATTCACGATACTAGGAAAATACATGAAAATTGCATACAAGGTGGCTAGGACCATACGAAGTTGTTGAGGTCTTTCCCAATGGAGTCATTCAGCTTACCACCATGGACCCTGTTAGGTTTAAATTACTTGTCAACGGTCATCACCTCAAATTATATCATAAGCCAGCTTCTAAAGAAGAGTTCTTGCAACAATTCACCCAGCACTTAGAGCTTCCTGCAGCCAAAGGCTATGGACCTAGTGTCCCTCCTTCAGCCTAATTGAGGTACATAATTTCCATAATAAACACTTTCACTTACGTGGAAGTCCATTTCTTCATCATCCGCCCATCCACCCATCCATCACCACCTTTCTCTCTCTTCCACCTCACCTCATTCCACCTCATCTTCATTTATTTCTCAATTCATTTCCCAACAAGGCAAGTGTTACTTTATTCATGATCTTTGCAGTAAATATTCCACACATTTAGGTATGTGCGCATTTAATTGCTATCTTTAATCATCTTTTAAGTATGTTCATTTAATCATTGTACGTTAGTATAGGTATTCACATAAATGTTATCATTGTCTGTCAATCGCCACTCCCATCTCACATGTGCGGACACGTCCAAATTTAGGTTGGGGGGAGGAAAACGAAAAGATGCCAATATTTTATTGTCCATGTGTCAAATCATATTAGGTTGTGTCAAAAATTTTAAAATAAGCCAATTGAAATCCAAGCAAAAGAACGGCTTGCATGCATGAAGTGACAATAACTGCAGCTACCATTTTTTCTTATCATAATTTCTCTTTATTACTCCTTTTCTTGCCATTATTTCCCTGTCATAATCTTGAGTTGCAAGCAAAAAATCAAAACAAAAGAAAGGAAGTTTAGTCGACGTTGGCACTAGAATTTAGTAGGCACTGTAGGGAAGTGCATTTGATTTTCAGAAGGGGAATTGCAAGAAAAGAAATTGTAGAGAATTTGTTTGATTACAATGGGAGGTGGGTTAATTCAAAACGAACCCACAGTGCATGATATTTTACTACAGGATGCATAATGTCTGGCTAAATTTCAAAATTGTGGATGGATATATTACTTTTTGAAGTTGGATGGTTTTGATGAAGAAATTTCCCTTGAATTTTCCTAGACATTTTCAGAAGGAAAAGCTGCGGTAAAAGGGTTAGAAGTTGTGACAACAGAGGAAAGAATTGCAGAGGTTATAGGGTTACTTGTTGATGGTGAAAATTACCCTATTTCCAGAGACATCAGGTCAGCCAGGGCTAAATTCATAGAGCCAAACGACTCCCCATTGAGCATAGATAAGCAAGGCGCAAAAAGAATGTCTATGCCCAAGCCATGGAAGCAAATAGCTATGTATGTCATCAAGTACATCACTTGTGAAGGTTGCCAGTCAAATTTGCATTCTATCCACTTCAAGCTTTTGAATCACATGAGGCACGGAAGGAGGATGAATGTGCTCAATGTGTTGTACAATCTTCTCTTAATCATCGCGATCGAGACCCAGAAAGGTAGGGATAATTTTGTTTCCCACCATTGCTTGATTAAATTTCTAGTTGAAAAATCTATGTGTGATGTTTATAGAATGAATTGGGAAGAGTTTATTAAAATTGATCAAGATTATTTCTAGGAAGAGTTTGTCAATGTTGAACATTTGCCACCTAGGGCTATACCTTGATCTCGTAGATCTAGCAGAAGAGTAAGCATGGCTAAAGCCATTCCTATTGCTTCAACCTCTGGTGCTGGTTCTAGCATAAATCCTCCTGCAGTAGAGGAAACCATAGAAATTAGTTCTTCTGAGATAGAGCACTCAAAGAAAAAAAGGTCTTCCTCAAATTCTGATGATGAATTTCCACTTGAAACCCTCATGAAAACTAGAGCACATCAGAGAGAGGTAGAAGTGAGAAAAGGGAAGGCTAAAACACAGCCTATAGAAATAAAAGTGTCAAGTTCTAAGAAGAGAAAGGTTGATACTTTCATCCTACAGCCAAAGGAAAATGTGAAAGACCTCCTAGGAAATCAAGACCAACTAGGCCTGTGATCGGTATGCCTCAGCAAGAAATCCCTAAACCTGGTGAGACCTCACATGAGGACCCTGAAGCTCCAATGGAGCAGGAGCATGTTGAAGAAGAAGAAGACATATTTAAGAGAGCAGCAAACATAACACTGGTCGATCTTGCTAGCATTGTAGAAGAATTGGAGGAAAATCAGGACTTCCTGCAGCATGAAGTTCTGTAGCATGAAGTCTTGTAGTGTGAAGTCCTGCAGCAATAGCCAAAACCGGAGTAGGAGTTCCTACAAGAACAAGGGTCCCTACAGCAAAAGGAAGAAGAAACATCACCCTTACAGCTAGAGATAACTAGACAACCTAAGTCCATGCAAATAGTACCATATGAGGAGCAGCCATCAACAAAAAGACTGGTAGGAATTCATAATCCTCCTAGTTTTATAGTACATGCAACAATTTTGAATCTATGGGAAGAGATACAAAGAAGGGAGGAAGAATGGAAAAAGGAAAAATGGAAGTTGAAGGGGGAAATTCAAAAGAAGGATGAAGAGATTAAGGAAAAAGATGCAGAAATTGCTGCCCTCACGCAGAGGGTAGATGATATGGCAGCTTTGGCGCCAATGATTCTGGAATGTAGAGAACCCCCAAGGGTCTATGCTTAGCTCCTGAAAGAGAAGTATCTCTCCTTTAATATGTTGAGACTTGCCTCAGGTTTGAATCCTTCTATTGATACCCCTATGGAATTTTTCAATGCTTATCAAATTGCCTCCCCTGAAATGAAGAATTTGCTATGTGAATTTTATTTACATAATTATGTTGTCACAAAAGACCATGATTGGAACCTATTGTTGTATGTTGGGGATGTTCAATTGAGAGAATTCATGTCTTGGGTACAAAATGAGATTAGTTGGGGACATCAACATGGTGCTTATAAACAATTGGAGTCTGATATCCCTCTTCCTGTAAGAGTTTAATCAAGCAACCCAAGGGATATTTATAGAGAATGACATAGAATGTTGCTTAGAACAAGTTATGGAAATAGGATTATGCCTTGGATTGAGGCAGTTTACACTGAATATGAGGCAAAAATAGCAGCAAAGGAGGAAACCATAAGGAGATGTTTATCCCAGAGATGGAATAGTTTGACTGATGAGCTGAAATAGGTTGAGCCTCATTCCATCCATAATTGTGTTGTAACATTAAAAAGAATTGAGAGACATTCAGATTGGGAGAACTCAAGGATGGCATTGGCTTCCCTTGACTTTTTAGTCACCCATGCTCATATGGCACGTGCCAAATTTTAGATTCTACCAGTGTGATATTGCTACAGAAACGCAGAGATGGGATAGGGTTGACAAATTGGGAGGATTCTATTGGGATCCTGACTCACACTGCAGCCACTAATGTTGGACAACTCTCAGTTGCAAATTTTAGAGCTTTGACCAGGCAGAAGAACAACTCTTCCCCTATTGGAGGACCAGCAAGATGTTAGGTTGGGGGAGTGATGAGCCTAGTTTTTGGTCTAGTTTTGGGTGGAATATATAGTCTATTTTCCCATAGATGACATGGACTTTAATGCTTAAGTGTTGGTATTGTCTTAATGTTTCCCTCAAACCATTGACATTTGACATCATCTTATCTCTACAAGATTTAATGATATTTGGCATAATATGTGGGTCATCTATATTAATTTTCCATGTTATTAATGAATGTTTCTTTGAGTGGTTATTGATGTGAAGTTATTATGGGTACTAACCTTGGCCTGTAGATTTAAATACGCTAAGTTAAGGAAGACACCGCCAGCTGAGCATGCACCATAACGTCTAGCTAAGAAATTGCTCCAAGTCAAAGGCAGTTGATAGCAAATATTCTCCATGCAACTGAATGTAACTGCCTTGTAGTGGACCTTAATGATCGAGCATGAATGGGCATTAATGTTGTGCTGAATCTACACTTGATTTGCATGTTTGACCAAATTCCATGCATGTGTAAGCGTCATCGCTCCACTTTCCCCTAGTTTCCCTAAATGGCATCCTCCCAGTTGTGGAGTTGACTGCCTTTTTTAGTTGTAGTATAAATAATGATTTGATGCTCCTTCAGAAGGTTGCACGATTTGACATTGTACTCTCATTCTCTAGTTTCAGCAATACAGATACATTACTCTTTGTATGCATGATTTATAGTGAATAAAATAAATTTATGAGTTCGAGCATCTGAGTTCTTGTTAGTTTAGAGGATACTTATCCAAGGGGATCACTTGTTGAGTAATTTGTCTTCTTAGTTTAGCATTAGCTTAGTATTACTTGATGTTTGATACTTAGTTAGAAATCTGGCATTGACTGCTCCTATAACCACTAGAATCCTATTCTGTGACTATTCCTACAGCCAAAGTAGACAAAGTAGTCTCCTATTTGTTGCATAGATTTTCATTCTTTCTCTACATTTCAGCTAAAGCATAGTTGTTGGTTGATGTTTAGCATTTACTTTATTTCCTTTAAGCAATTTACTTTCACTATTGTGTTTCTTAGTTGTAGAACGCAATGACTACTTCATCCCCTAGTGTACATACAGTGTTGACCCACGTCCCTGGGTTAACAAGTTAAATGCACCTTCATGATGATTGAATGGCTATTCAGGTTAGATGTCAAGTCTCTAGATCAAGGTTGTAAAGGCTCAGTAATGAGATCATTGTAGGAGACCAACACAATCCACCAAGCAACAAGTCAAATATAGTAGGTGGATTGGTTAGTTCTTCATGCTATTACCCTCAAAACCCTTACACAGGAAGATAGGGCAACCTCTGTAATTTTTTGATTACCCTTACAAAATAATGAATTAAACTCTCAAATCAAGTGCAATAGGCAGTAAATTCATATACTTACAAACACTAGAAGTCTCAGACCATATCAATCATATACGAACATGTACAAGTCTGGAAAAGACAGAGAAACACATAAAATCTAAGAATTAACAGAGTCTTTAATTGATTTCTTCCTTCAAATCTTCTAGCCAATGTTACAAACATGTTTCTATGCCTTTTTAAAGGCTTCTACACTTCAAACCAATGACCAACTACCTTTCAACTAAATTTTAAACTCCTAATGACCGTTGGAGGCCAAATTACACTTGTTTACACAACTTTGTTACCAACTCTTTGATTCCCTTTACATTATTTTACTATTTGACCCTCCTAAGCATTTGAAACATTTGTGATGGTCTATTTAGACCTTATTGGACCCAAGACATAACCTTATACTTTGAAAAACAACACTACATCTACCTAGACCCTATTTGTCATCATTGACAATTCCTTAACATGTTTGACCTTGTTTACAATATAGATCAATGAGACACCAAATGCAACTTTTATAAAAATACCTCAAAGGTGCCTAATTACATCATAGTATGGTCTTATTGACCTTATTCAATGCATGAAAATCCAAATCCTAAAGTTTACTCCTTAAGGTCATAATTTGACCTATCTTGTGGAATGGTGCTCCTGCACCATACACCCCAACACAAAAAAATTCTAAGTCCCTTGGAAAGATTGTAGTAGACTTTCTTCCTTGGCATCCTTCATGTTTCAATCCTTCATCTGGTGCATTATGATCTTTATCTTCCTTATTCTCAACATACCTGATTTTTCCTAAATGATGCTCCAATTGTCCATTCCGTTATGTGGGGTGTCTTGTATCTTTCTCTTCATCAAACACTGATGCCACTTCATCTGTTACACTTGTACTTATTCCTTCTTTCACTGTCATCACCTTACCTTGTATTCCATGCTTGGATCCTTGTCCAAGAACCTTCTTGTCTACCACCTTGTCATTACCCATTGTTCCAACAATACCATCAAACATCCCAACCACTATCAGACTTGTACTTGCATTATTTTTTGTCACATCAACCCCTTGCACACCTGTACCTTCAAATTTCAATTGTTTTACAACTCTTGACTGTCTTTGTATGTGGTTCCTTGTTATGGGACACTTGGCTGTCCCTACTATGATACAATCACTTGTTACATTCCTTTCCAAAGGCTCTTCACCTTCACCCTACATTTTACTAGTCTAAGACACCTTACTATTTCTTTTCTTCTGCCATACAAAGGCATGTTTCTTTCCACCTACCTACAAACCACACTTATCCTTCTTACCCACTGTCCAAGCATTACTCATTTTATCTTCACCTGCTGCTTTAACATCAATACCCTGCTCCAAACCAGCAAACATTTTATTTTCACTATCCTCAAGCCTTAAAGGCTTCTTTTTTCCAAAAATCACGACCTTAGACTTACCCTTATCCTTCTATTTTCCCTGCAAAGGAGTTAGTTTAAAACTCTGATCATCCTTCCAAATTGTATAGGTGTTCGCCCAGCCATCATACATGGACCTTCTATCAAACTCCCACGGTCTCCCCAATAGAAAATGACAACAATCCATTGGCAATATATCACACAACACCTTATCTTTATACTTCCCAATTTGAAAATCTACATATGCTTGTTCATTCACCACTAAATTTTGACTATCATTTACCCAAGAGACTTTGTATGGTGCTACATGAGGTATCTTCTCTAGATTCAACTTATCTACCATCTCCCTAGACACCATGTTATCTTGAGAACCAGAATCAATAACAACTTGGCACACTTTACCTTTGCATTTGCATGAAGTTCTGAATACGATCCTTCTTTGGCTCATATCTTCCTCTTTAGGTGCTTGCAACAAGGTCCTTCTAATCATGAGTGCTTCTCCTACTTCTAGATCTGTAGGTCTACTTGAACTTTCACATTCTTCTTCTTGGATCAATTATGCTCTTCTTTCACTTCGTCTATCACCACTTGAAGTTAAACCTTGGCTTTAAGGACACTTGAAAGTTGGGTGTCCAAATTCATTGCACCTATAACACCTCCCTGAGAATTCATTGTAATCTCTCCTTTGTCTGAAGTTAGTTCTTCCACCTCTCCATCCTCCTCTTGCTTCAGGTGCTTGCTCCTTGTTCTTATCAACATATTCATGGTCTTCCTTCGTCTGCCTTGATGTTGAAGTGGTGCCTCTACCCCTAGAGGTGTTGCCTCTTCCTCTTGTTGCCTTCTCTTGTCTCCTCTTCAGTTTTTCTTCTGCTCCCATTACCATTTGAAAGCATTTTTCAACTGATTTAGGTGCTAACAAGTTGATCTCATCCTGAATGTTATACCTCAAGCAATTCAAGTACATAGCAACCATTTCTTCCTCATCTTCTTGATGTTTATTTCTTATGCTTAGCCTATAAAATTCTTCAGTATATGCTTGCACATCTAAATCCTTTTGTATAAGATTTTGTAACTTCTTAAGCAATTGAACATTATAATCACAAAGAATTTACCTTTCAGTTTGGTCTTCATCCTCTTCCAAGAAGTGATCTTGTTCTTTCCTTGTCTTTCCCTTTCCTCTTGCACAAAATTCCACCACAACAAAGCATGTCCTTTCAATTTTATTTTAGCCTTCTTCACGTTATGCTCTTCACCAATCTCTTCACTCTCAAAGTAGTTCTCCAAAGCCCCTATCCAACCAAGAACTCTTCACTGTCAAGCTTGCCCCCATACATAGGCACATCCATTTTGACATGTCCATCTTTCTTCATAGCCTTCAAAAGCTTCACCATTCTCACATCATCTGGATCCATCTCTTCCTCTTCACTGGAAGTCTCCTCTTCTTCAGTTTCACTTTCATCCAAAAGAACCCTACCTTTAGCTTTCATCATAGCCATTTCCTGCTTCAAGGCTTCTATTTCCTTATTATGGTGGTCAATCTTCCTTGGAATAGCATTCACCTTAGGAGGCATTTTCACAATCCTTCCTCTTCACCTACCTGCAAAACCAATTCAAAACACCAACACAAGATCTACTACTATGCTCTGATACCACTTTGATGCAGACCCAGGAGGCCCAAACTCACTCAAAGTATCAACCTACCTTCAAGAGGCATCTAACAAGATTAAAAGAGATTTTCAAACCATTCAAAATACAATCAAGTGGATATCAATCAATCTACAAAGAAAAATTGAAAGATCTTTTCAAATTTCACCTTTCAAGTATGCTTTCCCTAGTAGCAATGGCAACCCAATTTTAGGGATTTTTCATCAATATTTTCCAAAATGCCTGAAAAAATCATAGATGATTAAGATACCCTTTAGCAAGTTATACAGCATACATGAAAACCAGTATCAACTCTTTTGGACCAACATGGAGATCCAATACACCATTCCCAGGAAAGGCTAGTGGATTAGCCCACTTTTACGAAGAAGGTACCCTTTAAACATTAAATATCCACCCAAACACCCTAAATAGTTAATAATCATGATGCAGAACCATAAATTCCATGATCATTTTTCCCATACAAAGCCATTATCCTACTGCTCCACAAAACCCTCCTTAAACATGCAAAAACCAAGGGTTATACTCAAACTCACTCTCTCAAGACTTTCCAAACTCAACCACTTCCCCAAATACATTCCTTTAGGTCTACATGAACTCTATATACCTTTACAATCTTAGTTTCATTGACATTTTACTAAAACCCTTCATAAAACCACCATTTTCAAAGGACAATTACTCTGCCCAGCACTTGGCATCACACCAACACTACAATCCTTCACTCCTTTAACCCCTAAAACATTGAAACATTTAATGTAACATCCTAAAAACCAATCCACTGAGAAAAAATTTGAATATAGTAGGTGGATTGGTTAGTTCTTCATGCTATTACCCTCAAAACCCTTACACAGGAAAATAGGGCAACCTATGTAATTTGTTGATTACCCTTACAAAATAATGAATTAAACTCTCAAATCAAGTGCAATAGGTAGTAAAGTCATATACTTACAAACACTAGAAGTCTCAGACCATATCAAGCCTGTACGGAACCGTACAAGTCTAGAAAAGATAGAAAAACACAAAAAATCTGAGAATTAACAGAGTTTTTTATTGTTTTCTTCCTTCAAATCTTCTAGCCAACATGACAAATGAGTTTTCATGCCCTTTTAAAGGCTTCTACACTTCAAACCAACAACCAACTGCCTCTCAACTAAACTTTAAACTCCTAATGACCGTTGGAGCCTAAATTACACTTGTTTACACAACTTTGTTAACAACACTTTGATTTCCTTTACATCATTTTACTATTTGACCCTCCTAAACATTTGAAACATTTGTGATGGTCTATTTAGACCTTATTGGACCCAAGACATAACCTTATACTTTGAAAAACAACACTACATCTACCTAGACCCCATTTGTTATCATTGAAAATTACTTAACATGTTTGACCTTGTTTACAATATAGATCAATGAGACACCAAATGCAAATTTACAAAAAGACCTCAAAGGTGCCTAATTACATCATATTATGGTCTTATTGACCTTATTCAATGCATGAAAATCCAAATCCTAAAGTTTACTCTTTAAGGTCATAATTTGACCTATCCTATGAAATGGTGCTCCTAAACCACTGGAGGCAACTTGCAGGGTGGGCTTGCTCAAATCACCGACCAGTGAGGCAGTGAAAGGCCTGCAAGTAGAACATCGAACCTAGAAGAGCTTGAGGCAGTTTTGCAAGGTAGACTTGAACAGAATGTCGACCTTGAGGTAGTTACAAGTACCTGTGGATAGATCGTCGAATCAATTCAAAGAGAAGAACTTGAGGCAGTTGCAAGGTGGACTTGAACATAATGTCGACCTTGAGGTAGTTGCAAGTACCTGTGGACATATCGTTGAACCCATTTAAGGAGATAACATTGGATTTGACACAATATAGACCATAGTGAAGAGGCTCACTTTTCAAATAACCCTGAGAGTCTGATGCAGGGGCATCTAGAAGTCCTCAGAAAATTGAGGCAGTTGACAATGAAGTGGAAGGATTGTCAGTGATGCAATGAAGTTTCATATGTTGGATGGACCAATATGTTGATCATTAGAGGTTGTGGATTAAAGGGTTTGTTGTTAAGGATACCTAGTTTAACCATGTTAAGTTTCAGGGATTTGCATGAAGGATCAATCGAGTTGTGAAGATCTGTGTGTTGATAGGTGTTCAATTATTCTGGTTGGTGTTCCTCAGAGAAGATGTTGTAATTCCACTAACTAGAGTTGTTGTGAATGTTTCGGTCATGATTTGTGAGGCTCGTGGATGTATCTAGATCATGTGTTGTTGGTTTGCATTGATCGTCAAGCTTGCAATTGGATATTTTCTTTTGTGAGGTCATGTTTACCTTGTTCTTGGCCGACAGGGTGTTGTAGCGTGTTGTGGATCTTTGAGGGATAATCTAGAAGAATTTTTTGTGATCGAGGATGTTTTTTTGGGTCCTGGATTTTTTGTGGCTGAGATTGGTTGATTCACATTGTAATTTGTTATTGTTTGGGGCCGACCTATCTGAGTTGGCACGTTATATTTCTAGCCATTGTAATTGGGCCGACATGTTGAGGGTTGGATGATTCACAGATGATATAAATATAAGAGAGAGGATTTGTTATGACAAGCAGAGAGGGATAGATTGATAAGGTGCTCAATAGTGTGAAGTATGAAGCACGGTGATGAATTATTCTAATCTAGAAGAATCACAGAGTAGAGAGAGTGTGGAGCAGGAAAAGAAGTCGATGGAAAATTGTTGTATGAATTATTTGTAATCCTTGGGTTGCAGCCTAGAATCTGTAAGCCCTAGAGGCATATGTAATGTGTTTTGAGATTTAATATAATGTGGAATGAGCTTTGAAGGCTAGATTTTTCCCTGTTAGGGTTTCCCAGGATAAATCTTATGTCTGGTGTTCTTGAATGTCTTGTATCTTTCTGTTGTTTAGCTATTAAATTTCGTTGTGTATCTGTGTGATCATGGAGTTAGTAATTTAGGCTGCAAGGTTGGACAGTCCTTAATTGGATCCTCCTACCTTGGCTGCATCATTTATGGATAACTACCTATCTCAGTGTCTTTTGTAGTTGGCTTTGTAAGTTCGGTCGAACAAGACTGTATGTTGTGTTGTTTAAGGGTGCATATAGAACCTACTCAATGTCCATAAATGAAACCCTCTCTTTAAAAGCTTGCATCGTTTTATATGTAGTTGTGAAGCAATCTGGTGAAGTATAAAGCGGTTTGCTCTATTTTGATTAATTCTTTGGGGCATCCAAGGAGAATAACTGGGAGAAACTTTTATTTTTTAGTATTTTTTATACTTTGTTTTAGAATAGATGTTTAATATTTGAAAATGTTCCAAAATTTAAATGAATGAAAGGAATTTTGTTGAAAATCTTTTGTTTTCCATAAATTTGTTGAATGCTTAATGCTAAATTTACTTAAGTGATAGCAAAGAATTTGTGACATTTTATGAAATTTTATGGAAAATCTTTTGGTTTCATGATGTTCGAATTTATCATTTCAATTTGGAATGTTATCTAAAATGTTCAAAGACTAACCATAGTCCCTTTGAGATTAACAGCAATATCACATCATTACCCAAGAGAAACCCTATTGCAACCATGACCTAGTTATCGGAGACTTGGGATTGAAAGAAAGCCAATCTTTGTCCTGTAATGCAGAATTTCCCCTTAGGTTGTCTATGTTCCATATCTTTCAAGAAGGATAGGCTCTTCACGGTCTTGTGTGTGGAGATTTTATTTGACCTTTTTTTCTGCAAGTGAAATCGTCGTCAACAAGAATTGGCACTAGAAAGAGGGCCTTTCTTTTATATTTTAGGTTTCATCCTTTGGAATTGGAGAATTATGCTTTAAAATGTTAATTCTAAGTTTGGAAAGAAGCTTATAAATGAAAAATTGAATGCAAGCTAGTTTTCATTATGGAAGTTGGAAAACTTTGTAAAATCTTTAATCAGAAATTGCATCCTTTGAGTTTGTTTGCTTTTGGGATAGTCATCGAGTGTAGAATTCACGATACAACTAATCACGGTGAACTTGAGTGAATTTTTTTTTAACTAGGGTAAGTTTGACCATAAGTGGAGCAATTTCGTTAACAGAAGAAATTTTAACTGTTGGAAACAAGCAACACTGAGAGGGGGGTGAATCAGTGTTCTGCAAAAATTGACTTTATTATTCTAATTATTAACACACTTAAAATTTTCAATAGGAGAAATATGCAGAAACAAAAAGCAAATAACCACAACACCATAACACAAGGATTTTTACGTGGAAACCCTATTAGGGGAAAAACCATGGTGGATGGTCAATCCACAATATAATCTAAGTATACTCAAAAAATTACAATATGGGAATGCACTTGCATTCAGGCACACTACCTAGAGCTCACTACTCAAAATAGGAAGGCACACTACCTTACAGAGATATGGATTAGATCAAAAAGAATGAACTAAAGTAATAGCATCTATAAATGCTTGATTACAGTTCTGGTTAGGCTCAGATGTCAATCTTCTAGCCTTCTGACTGATACTAAACTTTTGCTCTGCTCTGCTCTGACTTGCTTCACAAAATCTTTATGTGCAAGAGAAACTATGCATAAAATCACTCTAACACTCTCCTGATATTCACAATACACATCGACACACCACACACACACACCAAAATGATATAAGAGATCATACATATATATATGTGACTAGCAGTTTAATCGCACCATGTCAGCTCCAAATAAAACTTGAAAATATTAGCAACTTGTTGGCTCAAATCTTAAGAGTTATTTGATGCACATCCACAACATTCGTCCACAACTTAGCTTGGACCCAAAACAAGATGAGCAAACACAAAAATATTCAAATAAACATTTCCTGAATATCCGCAACACATTACATCAACTGAGTCAGCCCTAAAATACTGATAAACAAAAAAGTATCAACTGAATCTCCAAACTTACACAAGACTTAATACGAGGCACTAAGATTTCCAAATAACACAAGAAATATACTAATGAACCTCCCATGAGATCCACAACTCAAAGTAACAACTGGAAATTTGTATGTGAATCATTGAACACCAAACTGTCGAATGCTCTGTTCTTCCTGACTGTCTTCAATCTGACTGTTGGTGGGAGCAAATGATGTCATGTGGATCTATCACCAACTAGGGTTTCCATCAATGACAACACCAAAAAGAATTTGTAGTGTCTCTTGGCAATAATCTCCCCCTTTGGCATTGATGGCAAGACTTAGTGAAAAATGACTAAGTGTCAGATCAAAACCAACATGAGTTACACTGCCATTACAAAACTCCAAAAAGAAACTTCAATCTTGGGAAAAAAACTCCCCCTATGATGACTACATTTTTCACTGTACACTTCTTCCCCTTTGACATCAATGGCAAAAAATTGGGGAAACCGAAACAAAATTCCAAAACTGTAAAGGAATGAACTTGTAACTTAAAAAAGTTTGAACCAAGGTATATAACTCCTTCAAGATATATAAGCCATCATGACTAATCCAAGAGCAATCTCCTCATAGGTCTCTAGTTGAACTCACGTTCAACCAAGGTGTAGGCTTCTCGAACTTTCTGCTAAAAACTTTATCAAGAATACCAAACAACAACACTTCTCTCATAAGAGAAAAACAGCCTCACCTTATTCTTTATGTATCCATGAGTACTAGCAACCGATCATCTCATGCTAAATTTCAACTACATTACTACACTATCACGAAGTATCAAGCAAATAATCAAAGCAACAAATACAAAAGGAATTTACCAGACCACTATCAAAGCTTCAATCATCTGAATCAGGAACTTATCATGACACCATGATCTACATATCCCCTTAGGAGATACTATGCTTCAAGTGACTTCACCATGGTCTCAAGTTCAATGCACAATGCCAAAACTCCAGTGCACAAGCAAGAGTATACCATGACATAAAGCAAATAGACTCAAAACCAACATCACCTGTCAAGCACCACCAACACCTCTGCCAAAGACTCCAGGCGTCCTCCATGGATCCAAGATGTTGCACATCTTCAAATAATGTCCATGCAAATGCAAAAGAAATCTTTTGCAGCAACAGGATCTAAAATCTCCACTTTGAAACATCTGCAACACTAAAGAAGACCATTCACCACCCTGTGATGAACCCACAATCATTGTTAAAGCTCCCACTGAAACATGACATCTGAGCTCTCCAAGCATCATGACCACCTGCTTCAGGTTCCCATAACCAACTATTCAATTTCTCAACAATACCCATCCTCTCATCTCAAAACAATCACACCAATGCACAAGTGACCACAGACAAGGCCAACTAACAAGTCTACACATGCAAAGAGTCAACCTCGTGGATAAAGACAGTCCACATCCAAGTTATCTCACTGCAGCCAATGGGTAGCTAATCCACCAACCGCATAACTCGTAGATCACAAACATCGAACATGCAAACCCATCATCACATTGGAAACTACAACACTGAGATTTCAAAGAGAATAACCACGTAGACAACATGACTCAAAACACCAGATCACACCAAACCTCCTCAAACCATGCACAAAGCATGCATGCAGAACTGCAACTATCTCATCCAGCAACACCCCAAAATCCAAGCTATAGAAAATAGCTTAACAGCAACTCCACATAACCACAAGTTTTGCTTAACCGTGTAAAACCTGCAAAACCATAGAGCCATGCAAGTACAAAGCATCCTTAAAAGGAAAACAGTAGTTCAGGAAATCTAGGCCCCTTTCAGGCCAAATCTAAACCACCAACATGTACATGCATCCGAGAAAGAGAGAAAGGCTATTTCAGAAGCTTGCAAATCATCTCATGATTAACTTCATAGCCTTCATATATTTGAGGTTAATAGGAAATAGTTCCTTCCAACACCAGGAAACACCACCTAGCATAAGCACTCTCTTCCATGACTGAGAAACAACCTAGGCTTCTCCATATCACCCAGGAGCCTGACACACAGATGCCTAATATGAAATCTTTACTGCTACACATCCACAGAGCAAAGAAATCCACCTCATACTCCAAGGTTATACCGCTACCAGCTAGGAGACACAAATCACAACATGACCAACTCCCTTTTCCATCTCCACCATCCTTCAAGTTGCGTGTTGTCTCTGAATAGCACAAGACTTCCACTCACCAAAGGATCAATAAATTAGTTCATTCCTCCCGATTTCCTCCAGCCCAACAAACTGAGAAATCTTCACAAGAGAAATGCCCATAACCAACAACCAAAAAATAGCTTTGATACCACTTGTTAAGAAAATTTAGGGCATCTCAGAGAAATCTCCAAGAACAGTGGTGCCTTTGGTAACTTCAATTTCGATTAGATTACCTCAAAGACACAAACAACTATGTCCTAAAGCGGAAACAAACACAGTTCATTTCCCACATTAATCCTTCTGAGAGAAGCACATGTAAATTCAACATCATGCAATAACATATTCTAGAAGCAGAACCATTAACAGATGAAAGATAAGACAAAAAACCAGAACACATAGATTTACGTGGGGAAAACCCTTTCGAGTAAAAAACCCCACACTCCAAAGATTGAGCCATTATATTATTCGGCAACTGAAGGTTACAATATAATTCAGGCTCATATCCTTTTCAGAGATTACATCTTGTTCATTCTGGATACAAACTGGTAACCAACTCTCCCTCTGTACATTTCCTGATCAACCTCTCAAACCAAACAATCTTCATACTGTTGCAATACCCTCACACAATATACAGTATAGATCAACATGAGAGATCAACCATGGCATTTAATCCTTGATCAGGAGAGAATTCGGCAGCATAACCTTGCCTCTCACTTCCTCTATTTTGGCCTCATGGCCTTAGCCTTCCAGCCAGCCACTCGGCCCTCACTCTATCGCTCACCTGTCTCGAACAATCCAACTGAGTATCATCTTCTATTCCAGGCTATATTCATTTCATTTCTGTCTGTCGAGCTTCCTCTTAGAACTGCCACAATGAATTGTCTTCCAACGGTTCCCATTCGGCTCTTTTGATTGGCCATGAGACGCCACATAGGAAGGTCTTCACTCAATCAAAAAGCTTCAATTTGTGTTGGTATGTCGGTGAGACACTGACCGTGTCTCCCCGATGCCACACAGCTTAGCATCCGATATCACCAAGAGTTTCCTCATCAGAAAGACTCATATCACTATTCACAAGTCACATCGATCTCAATATTGCTATCGGCAAGACTTGCCGCTTCGCCAAGAGGTTACACCGAGACTTCTTAAGTTATGCCAAAGCATCCAATAGACAGCAAGACATACTGCTATCGCCAAGACATCACAACGAATACTTCATGTTATTATGAAACCATTATTTTCCAAGAGTTATACCGAAGACCCCTCATCATCGGCGAGACTATCATCTTTCGCCAAGACATCACACCAAGCTCTCATGTTATTCCAAAGCATCCAAATGATTGGTAAGACCTACCGCTTTCACCAAGAGGTCACAACGAAGTTCACAAGTCACATAGACAAGAGTATTCTCATCGGCAAGACTATCGTCTTTCGCCAAGAGATCATACTGATGCCTTCATGTTATACCGAAGTCGCCTTTCGCCAGGAGTCATACCAAACACATCCCATAGCATCAGTGAGACAAACGCCCATTGCCAAGAGTTCTTACCAAACCCTTTTGATTACCCTGATGACTCCAATCGGCGAGACATCTCCATGTCGCCAAGATTTGACTTTGAGGTCTTTGTGTTACCATGAAGACTCCAAATGTATACCCGTCGGTGAGACATTCCTTCATCACTAAGACTTCTCCCCGAGACCTTTGAGTAACCCCAATGGCCATATGCTATCGGTAAGACATTCTTCAGTCGCTGGGACTTCTTCCTGAGTGTTCAAGTCACCCCAAAGCCCCCGGTCGCTATGAGTCTCCCCGATGCCCGATATATGATATGAATGGCTTGTCAGCCAGAGATCTCCACGGGTGGTGAGAGATTATACTGAACAAAATGTCATAGCGATAGGCTCCTTCAGTGAGACAGACGCAAGGTCACAGTGACCTGAATAATTTCAACAAGGTTTCAACTGCTAGTCGGCCAGACACAAAAGATGTCACACCGACTTTGCCCTTTCAGAGGTTTCATCCTGTGGGATTGAGTCACACAATTCCAACACAAATTAGTCCCTTGAGTTCACATACTCTCCCAACAATTTTGTCGTTTTCATTCTTTAAACATCTTATTTTGTCAAGTAGGGTTGTTACTTGACCTTCTTGCTGAACCACATCACCAGCTAAAGGATCAAAAGTAGCAAAAATGGTAGCTAATTGATTTTATAGATCCTTAACCATTTTCTCATTACCTTCAATAAACTTGGACAGAACCAAATAGGACTTATAGGCTTTTCCAGCTTCAGATACAGAACCTTGAGTGTTCTTCATGCAAGTAGCTAACATAATCTTATCCTTTCCAATCATTGTCTTCAACTAACAAAGTCTTTTTCTATTAAACTCCTTTTGCACTTTATCCTCAACAAATTTCTCAAGAGACTCAAATTGAGTACTTACAACATTTATGAGCTTCTTTAGCTTGCTGGAAGAGGAACCTGATGGATCCATGACATGAGTAGGCATTAATTTCTGCAGAACTCAAAATGCAAGGCTTAGCAAGTCACTATCCTCTATGTGAGACTTCAGAATCTTCTCACTGGCCTTAGCTTCAGCAATTGATGCAACCTTCATCATCTGAATTGGGGATAGAGTAGATAGATTGATTGAACTTTCATCCAATTCAGGATCAAAACCTTCATGTTGCTCCATCGGAGATCTCTTCACTGCCTTGGCAGTGTCTCTTGCCTCCATTTTGATTTCCTGAATTTTTTCATCTTTAGCCTTAGGTTCTTCTGAGACTATTTCCGGATTGCTTTTAGACACTTCAACCTCTTCATTTTGTACCTCCTTCTCGTCAACTAATACCACCTTAGGAACTTTAGTTTCCATAGGTTTCTGTATTTTCCACATTAGGAGAAATCAAAATATCCTCAACTTCTGGAGGATCAGATACATTCATATTCTCCTCATTCACATTCTCTCCTTCATTTGAATTTACCTCCTCATTCACTGGCTCATTTTTCAAAACATTTTGAGTATTCATTTCCTCAACATTAATCTTATTCTTTGATAGAAACTCTTCCAAAATTTTCGTAGTTTCACCAAAAATAGCATTAGTTTCACCAATCATGAGTTTATTCACCCTTGTCTTGCTCTTAAATTCCTTTTTAGCTTTTTCGAGTGAATCCATCTCTTCAATTGACATTTCTAGACACAAATCTGCAATAACTCTCTTCCTCAGATTCTCTTCTTTTGTTCTAGCACTTAACCTTCTTGACTCCAAAATATCATACAAATTCTTGGGTAAGCCAGACATAATCTCAACAAGAACTTTATTAAAAATGTTCATATGTTTTATTGTAGCTTCTTCTAGAACTCTTTGACATGATTCATCAAAGGTTTCATACAATTGAGGGGCTTAAGATTACCATCCTTGACAACTACATTCACAACTTCATCAACTGACATACCAGGTTTATCAACTTTAGCCTTCTTTTCCTTTTTCTTCTTTGTCGGAAGATTTTCTCTTGTTTAACTCGATAGCCTAAGTTCTGATAGCTTTTACTTCTCTCAAGACTTCTGATTTTGTTTCCTCATCTTCTGAAATAGGCTTATATGTTCTTGTACTTTTATTCTTCTTCCTTTTACTGAAGGGCTTGTCTTGAGCTGGCTTTGTTGTAGGGGAACTCCTTGTAGATATAGTGCGGGCAGAGGATGCACTAGGACTAGTAGACTCTATTTTTGCTTTCACTTATGCTGCTTCTTCCTCTTCTCTCCTTCTTGCTTCTCTCAAAGCTTCTACAGGTAAACCCATCCTTTCTATAAAAACTTGTCTCTTTTCTTACTTTCCTGACTATCATTGGTTTTCTCAATTCCTCATGAATCTACATACTTTTCTTTGCATATGTTCCAAACCTCTCTTCTCCCTGATCCAGAGGAGAATTTAGAAAATGTTCTGCATACATCTTCAGAATGTTTTCCTCTATTTCGTATCCCATTGGCATGATCCAAATTGTTTCGAGATCAGCAGCTTCCATATGACATTGGTCAATATCCACCATGAAGCAAATAGTATCTTTGTACTATTCCAAAATTGAGGTGGGAATTCTTTCCTTGGCATGCATCATATTCTGGAAATTTTTGAAGTAATCCCAAAAGGTAGTATTCCTGACTTGATGATCACTCATTCCAAACAACTTGTTCCTTATCTAAATAGCTAGAGGCTCATCATTTCGCCAATGTACTTTTCCAATGCCCAGAACCTCATTCATGAAATAGAAAAATAAGCACAATAGTAGATTACCATATTTGAAAGTATTCTTCTTGTCTTTGTTGATTTTGCTCAAATTCTCCATCAACAGACTTCTAAGCAGCTCGTACAAGTCATATTATGTATTTTTCTTTACCATTTCATAAGCTGCATATATGGTTGTACCGGATACAAAATTATCCCGACTAGAATGATATATCTTGTAACCAATGACCATTGATGTGAATTTCACATCTACTTCAGCAATGTCTTCTATTGTCATTTCCCTTCTATCCCATTGTGCACCTATTGCCTCAGTAACCTTGTCATTCTTTACAAATTTCAAGACTGGAAGTCTATCGGTGGAATTCAGACCTGTTACTACACATATAGCCTATTTTCTGATTTTTTTGAAGGGTATATTTAGCCACATGAATTTTGCAATAACACGGCTCAAAATGTATCTAACACATTCATTTTCCTCAAATACATGAAATCTCGCAAACTGTGCAAACTTCTTCTCTTCTAGGGTTTAAAATTCCAGTTTTACAATAAAATCTTCTCCAATTATACGATGGGAATACAGATTCATTATTTGAGAGGTGCCTAACTCTTCAATATTCCCATGAATATATGTCCTAATATCCTCAGTGTGCAAAACTTTGTATGACACAGATGAAAATGCTCTTAAGGGTTCAGTCTCAATAGACTTATAAGGGTGTCATTTGAATTTAGGACAGGGTTTGTCCTTGACTTCGACTACCAACGGAGTGGCCATGATTGCAAATTCACAAATTCATAGGCTTTTTGAAAAAAAAACCTTTAAGTCAGATCGGAGTTTGTTCACAAATTATTCTCCACGCTTTGAATCTCTTCACAATTCAACAAGGTTCACTCTAGCGCTCTTCAAACTGATTTCCTTCAAAATACAAAGTGACAAATGAAAGATAAAAATGGATTTTTATCACTCGCACAACTAACCCTTTTTATCGCAATAAATACCTTAACCCTAGTTCATCCGATTACTCTGATTTCAAGCACTGAGACAGATAATTTTTTTGCGGATCTCTGAAGCTTGACAATATTGGCTCCAATTTGGAAACAATATCTGAAAAGCATTGATCCACCTACTGGACTGGTCCACATTCCAGTATCACTTGCCTGCAAGGGATTGAAGGATTTTTTTTATAGCTCCCCCTAGGCCAAAGGCCTAAAACTAATTCAAGGAGGAATTGCCAAAAGCAGATTCTGGTGCTGGCACATTTCCTTTGACAAAGGGATTATTTTTCACCCATTTCTTCTAATTTTCCCCTGATCACATCTGTAGTGACTTTCCCTTTTCCTTTGACTTCCTGCTATGTATTTTGTCTTATTGGACCTCTTATGTTCCAACAAAATCTAGCAATATGCCCAAATTTGTTGAAGTTGTAGCACACAACATTTCTTTGATCAGACCAATTGTTCCACTAATTTTTCCTTGATCTACATTGGTTAGAAATATGCCCAAATCTATTGCATGCATAGCATCTGACATCTCTATGAAAGTTATTCATTACAACTTTGCATTCACTTGACTTATGACCATACTTTTAGCAATTAAAGCATTGACCTGAGAATGATGGTCCACTTGGATTCATCCTGCTTCTACACTAAGAAGCTATGTGAGCAAATTTTTTGCAAGTAAAACAATAACCATTGAATCTCTAAGCATTTGGTTGTCTCGTTGGATTTCTTCTGACTCCATTCATCTGATTTCCTTGTCGAAATATTCCTTGTCCAGAATTCCTTTGTCCAGAGTTCCTTGTCCAGATCTGGAACTTTCTCCTCCTTCATATCCAAGACCTCACCTGTTACTGTCAGTCCTCTGACCTTTAATCAGTTGATCAAGCTTGGCTGAACTGGCTTTGAATTTCTCCGTGTACTCATTTGCAACAGTAAGTTCATCTTTGAGATCATCAAGTTGTTTTTCAAGCACTTCCTCATTGTTTTTAGATTGTTCCAATTCATTGTCCAATCAGCTGCATTGTTCAAATTTTTCTTTCAAGGATTGAGAAAGCTTTTCTTCATTCTTCTTTCTATCTTCAATTTCCTTGGTCATTTTCATCATGATGGACTCCATCTCACACTTCAGAGCAGCATTTTCTCTGGAAATATTTTCACACTCTTATGTTTTCTCCTTTAAGGCATGACTGAGTTGTTCATCTTCCATGCTTTTGTTCTTCTACTTCATTTGATCACATAATTCCTTTCTTTTCTCCCTTGATTCATTGATTTTGTCTTTCAATGATTGTATGGATTTTTCTGTATTCTCAAGATTTTCCTGTAGTTCTCGGTTCTCATATTTTGACTGGTCAAGATCATCCAGGGCCACCATAAGTTGTTGTTGAAGACTGCTTGTATCCATTGAAAATACTTTCCAAGATCTCCCCAAGTTTTTAGAATTCTTTTGAGGAACTAACTCTGATACCAATTGTTGGAAATAAGCAACACTAAGAGGGGGGGTGAATCAGTGTTCTACAAAAATTGACTTTATTATTTTGATTATTAACCCACTTAAAATATTCAACCAGGAGAAATATGCAGAATAACCACAACACCATAACACAAGGATTTTTACGTGGAAACCCTGTTAGGGGAAAAACCACGGCGGATGGCCAATCCACAATATAATCTGAGTATACTCAAAAAAATTACAATATGGGAATGCACTTGCATTCAGGCACACTGCCTAGAGCTCACTGCTCAAAATAGGCACACTGCCTTACAGAGATTTGGATTAGATCCAAAAGAATGAACTGAAGGAATAGCAGCTACAAATGCTTGATTACAATTCTGGTTAGGCTCATATCTCAATCTTTTGTCCTTCTGAATGATATTGAACTACTCTGCTCTACTCTGACTTGCTTCACAAAATCTTTATATGCAAGAGAAACAATGCATAAAATCACTCTAACACTCTCCTGATATTCGCAATACACATTGACACACCATGCACACACACCAAAATTATATAAGAGATCATACATATATATACATGACTAGCTATTTAATCGCAACATTTTGGCTCCAAATAAAACTTGAAAATATTAGCAACTTGTCGGCTCAAATCTTAAGAGTTATCTGATGCGCATCCACACAGTCATCCACAACTTAGCTTGGACCCAAAAAAAGATGAGAAAACATAAAAATATTCAAATAAACATTTCCTAAATATCTGCAACACATTACATCAACTGAGTTAGCCCCAAAATACTGATAAACATAAAAGCATCAACCGAATCTCCAAACTCACACAAGACTTAATACGAGGCACTAATATTTCTAGATAACACAAGAAATATATTGATGAACCTCCCATGAGATCCACAACTCAAAATAACAAGTGGAAATCTGTACGTGAATCATTGAACACCAAATTATCGGATGCTTTGTTCTTCCTAACTGTCTTCAATCTGACTGTTGGTGGGAGCAAATGATGTCATGTGGATCTGTCACCGACTAGGGTTGCCATCAATGAAAACACCAAAAAGCATTTGTAGTGTCTCTTGCCAACATTAATTGCTAAAAGAAAGGGATCGTTAACGAGAAAAACATTTTTCCCTAGTGGAGTTGGAAATATTAAAAAATTAATTGATAAACCAAAACAGTTAGAAAACTGTGATTATTATAAAGAAAATTCTAATGCTTTGCAAGGGAATAGGAAAGAATGTCGAGATTCAAAGATATTTCATCACAAATAAGGGAACGACATTGATGAATCATCATTCCCTGTATACGTGGAAAATGCAGATAATGAGATGGAGTGAGAAAATCGAGCAGGAAATGCGTGGATTGTGCTTCAAGTTGGTAATTCACCAGCTATAAAAAGACATTTTCCTGATTTTATACAAGATATAGAATATAAATTTTTTACTTTTTCTCTTTCTGATAGTGATATAAATAGTGATATATCTTGGTCTAAAAAAATGCAAAGTGAAGACAGGGCCGAAGATATGAAGATTTTTAGAAGAGAAGGAAACATAGAAATAAACGCAGTCATTCATAGAAATAGACCAGGGCTAGGAGAAGGTACAGTATTGCCACATCAGACAAAATGTGTGCAATCGGTCTCTAATGAGATCATTTTCATACATTTGAGCCAAATTTTGGGTAAGTACACTTTTGAATTTATGATGTTTAAACGTGGAAAGTTCAAGATATTCCATTGTTACAGTAGAATATTGAAAATTTTGATAAGAGAATTTAAAGACAAATTTGTTGTAATTCGCACAAAAACTGTAGAGGAAATAGTCGTTGAAATTGAAATAAATTGCTTTATTAGAGTTAATCTTTTGTTGTGTTAGAGTTAGGGTAGTTAGTTTAGTTTAGTTTTTTTAGTTTTTTTTTTAGGGTTTTCTTTATGCTTGTTTTGTTCTTTTTCTTTTGCCTAGCCTCTACATTAGCAAATCCTGCTTAAATTTATCTTATGCATGAAAGTGAAATTCAAAAATTTTGCAAAATTGAACTAAAAAAGAGAAATAATAAAGCCATTCATAGTAACACGCGCTTTTAAAAGATACCAAAATATATATGTGTGTGTATCACATATATACATCAGATATCAAAATCCTCATTCAAAAAGGTGAGTGAGAAAAGTTGTGGCGATAGTATTCATTCAATCGATCTGGGATGCCTCTTCTATCAGGGCCAAATACCCTATGTAGGCAAGTTCTTGGTGAATTTCAAAGTCTTGGATATGGAGATCAGTAAGAAAAGGCCAAAGTGGAACCACTTCCCCGTGTTCCAGGAACTGAGGAATATCATCCATGGAGGGAATCCCAATGGTCGAATGTGAAACAGCTAAGATGGTATCCAAATTCTCCGAGAATTCGGGCTTCACTATTAAGATGGCAGCAACACGAATGTCTTCAACAGGTAGCCCAATGTCCAGAAGTGAAGCTACAAAGTGAGAAGCTATGTCAAAGAAAAAGTGAAAGTAGCAACTGGACGCAACATATTTTTCCCCAAGGACTAAGCATAAATTTGGCACAGTGAAACTGGAAGTCCTAATGATGAAGACCTTTTCAAGCCTTTGTAGTGTGATACTTCCTAAGAAAACATTATGTCTACAAGAACAACCTAAGAAAATTGGAGTATCCATGGCTAAGAAGAAAATGCAAAGACACTGAACAGAGCGGATTTACAGAAAATTAAAAAAGAAAAAGAGAAGTGTGGAGAATTCGAGAATAAATGCACGAATATATAGAGTTGTAGCAAAATTGTAGTACATAGTTGCCTTGAGTAATTTTTTTTTGGGAAATCATATGCGAGGTGGCAGCTGGACAATAATCTTCAGGATTAAATGTTAAATCAAATAAATTCTTTACACATATCTAGTGAAATTGCTTCAAATTTTAGCAGTATGGAGATTACGAATCAAGCAAGTTGAAGATTTTGAAATTAATAGTGGTCATTTCAAATTGTTTAAAACAGTTGTATTAATTATGGAGGTGTTATGTGTGTGAGATACACAAGAAAATGAAGCTAGCAAGGCAGTACACATCATCACCCAAGTTAGTTGAAGAGATAATACGTGTTGAGTAAGGCGTGCAAATTTAATGCAAAATAATGTGATCGTGTTTCAAGGTAATCATGACATTTTGATCCATTAATGAAGTGCGGTGTTGTCAAGTTGAGATAGTTAGCATAAATTTTAGTAGTTGCCATAAAATTTAATTGAAAGGGTGGTAACTAATGTTTCTAAATTTAGATTTAAATTTGGTGATTAAGTTGTCTATTGCTAGATTTTAATTTATGCATATTTTTTAACATATAGCGAGCTATAGTTAGCTAGGATTTGGAATAAATTAGTGAAATTTAGCTAGAAACACACACCTACAGGGAATCATTAAATAAGTTTTTGGGAAGTAGTGAATTGATGAAGGGATTTACATTGAATGAAAAATCAAAAAGTAACCTTCACTGCCACTATAATTCCCAACCTAATAGTGGTGCTTCAATGCTTGCAAGTTGATAAAAGAGCTATTATTGCAACATCAAAAGTGATAAATGAGTTATCATTGCTATATCATATATATATATATATATATATATATATATATATATATATATATATATATATATATATATATATATATATATATCAACTTATTAAGCTATCCAAATAACTCTACTGGTGCTATGGATGTCTGAATGGCAGTAGAGCTATGTTTGGGGGAATTACAGAGATAAACTTGTCGAGGCTATGGACGCTTGACTGGCAGCAAGGCTCTATCCCTAGTTGGCTTTGGAGGATTACTATATTATATAGTTCAATGTTAATGAACTGATTCTTTTTACTAAATTCTGAAAACTAGAATTAATTAGAGTATACACGGATGTTTCTAGTGGAGTTTTACTTTTTTATGCCAGAATCTAGGTAAAGGTAGAAAGTTATTGTTTTAAAATATGTATAAGTTCTAATTTACAACTGGTGATTTAATTTCAAGTTTGATTTAAATTTGGTTTTATTGGTTGCAAGTTGTTGTGTGGTCTCACAACATGCCCCAAGACTAAAAAGACTTGGGGACCCAAGTGAAAAATATGACTCTTATGGCAAGAGCTAGCTAATTGGAAGATCACTGGAAGTGAAGAAAGGAAGAGAAATATTTGATAATAAGAAAGTACTTTGTATTGTAAGTGTTTCGTGCACTGGATACCGAGTACTGGAAACACAGAAAAAGGCGAAAGGTAATGTGAAGTTCAAGCGAAAGACTAGTCCAGTAAAAGGGAGTCTGATACAGTGGAGTTTTGGTATAACCGAGGTCTAGGAAAGTAAGTGGGTAAAGCTTAATACCGGGTATCGGGTTGCAATGTGAAATTTTAAATTTGTCTAATGATCTTGATGATCTGGTATATGTACAAGGATTTATGATATGCTTTTAAAAAGGCTTGTTAATTATGGGATTTTTGTACTAACATTTGAATAATGATTTTATTTACATGAGATGTTGTAAAAAAAAAAAATTAATTTTTAAAAAGGGGTTTAATATATGGAATTTGTGATAGCAAGAGATATCGATTGTGATGCAAAGCTCGGGTATGGATGGTCAGGAAAACTTGAATCATGGAAGGAATGATTTTCAATCCGGTTCAATCACTCTGGGAGGTGATAATGCAGATGGCTTTGAGTCCACCGGAATGCTGGAGATCTCGGTATTTCACATGCGATGGGAACAAATGCCAATCTCCAGGAGAGCCCATTCCCGAGAGTGACAAAACTAGAGCCAAGAGATGTGTGGGGGAGAAAATTCTACCTTTTTGTTCTAAATGTATGGGAAACCCCTACATATCACGATTCAAAGTATCATCCTGGCGAAGATTCAGGATCAACACCGAAGAGCTTCAACGAGTAATTGGAGTTGACTTCCATTGACTTCAATTGCAATTTTCCTATTGATCACAATATTCCACATGCTTTGATGAGATTGGTCCCTTAGATTTCCTCTCATGTAGTTGTCTTATCGTATATGAGCCTTGTGTTCTATAAAAGGCCAGAGGATGCTTCATTTTTATTTTAAGTTCGAAATTTGTGGATGTTGGAGGAGCATAAAAAACTTTAAGTTTTTTTTTTTTTCTTGTTTCTGAACCATTCCAGCATAAAACTTTGTATGCACATAGACATTAATTGATATCAAAGTTTTATGGATAGCTACCTATCTCAGTATCTTTTGTAGTTGGTTTTGTAATTTCGGCCAAACAAGATTGTATGTTGCATTGTTTAAGGCTGCATACAGAACCTACTCAATGTCCATAAATGAAAACCTCTCTTTAAAAGCTTGCACCATTTTATACGTAGTTGTGAAGCAATCTAATGAAGTATAAAGCGGTTTGCTCTGTTTTGATTAATTCTTTGGGGCATCCATGGAGAATAACCGGGAGAAAGTTTTATTTTTTAGTATTTTTTATACTTTGTTTTAGAATAGATGTTTAATATTTGAAATTGTTCCAAAATTTAAATGAATGAAAGGAATTTTGTTGAAAATCTTTCGTTTTCCATAAATTTTCTAAATGCTTAATGCTAAATTTACTTAAGTGATATCAAATAATTTGTGACATTTCATGAAATTTTATGGCAAATCTTTTGGTTTCATGATGTTCAAATTTATCATTTCAATTTGGAATGTTATCTAAAATGTTCAAATACCAACCATAGTCCCTTTGAGATTAACAGCAATATCACATCATTACCCAAGAGCGACCCTATTGCAACCATGACCTGGTTATTGGAGACTTGGGATTGAATGAAATCCAATCTTTGTCCTGTAATGCAGAATTTCCCCTTAGGTTGTCTTTGTTCCATATCTTTCAAGAAGGATAGGCTCTTCGCAGTCTTGTCTGTGGAGATTTTATTCGACCTATTTTTTGCGAGTGAAATCATCGTCAACACCATGTATGGTGGGAAGATGGATAGTGAAGAGGTGCTAGATTGGGTTGATGCACTAGATAATTATTTTGAATACAAGGAGGTAGCAGATGAACAAAAGGTGAATTTTCTAAAACAAAGTTGAAAGGCCCTTCCCTAATTTGGTGGAATTATGTGCAGGAAGAGAGAGTGAAGAAGGGAAAAGAAAAAATAAATTCATGGGATAGGATGTTGTCTAAAGTCAAGGGTCATTTTTTTTCCGGTGACTATACAATTCAGATATTTAGAAAGCTTCAAAATCTCAAACAAAAGCAGATGGATGTCATGGCTTACACATGAGTTTCATAAGTTGATTCTTAGAGTAGGTCAAGTTGAGGATGAGGTTGAAAAGGTAGCAAGGTACCTAAATGGATTGATGTTCCAAATTCAAGATGAGATGATTCTTACTACCCCTAGAATGGTGGAAAAATGCTTCCAATTGGTTGTTAAGGAAAAAGAGAAGATAAAAAGAAGACAACAGAAGCAAGGAAGAGGCAGAGGAAATAACTTTAGGGGTAGATGATCCTTTGGAGGAAGAGTACAACTCAAAAAACACAAGGTGAGACAAGTGGTAACCAAGATCAAGGCTCAGAACAAGAGGCAGTTTCAGAGATAGGAGATCAAATAGTAGAGGCATATTTGGAGGACAAGGTAGAAGATCAAACACATTCTCAGGGAGATGCTCCCAATGTAATCAATTTGGCCATCAAGCATTGAAGTTCCCAAGTAAGCAGCCTTCAACATCACATGGTGGTGAAAGGAGGACACAATTGCTGCAAGAGGAAGATTGTGAGAGTGTCAACTCTCCTTCTCAGCATGTTGCTCTAGAAGTTGGAGAATCCCTGATGATGAGAAGAACATTGCTCAAAGTCCCTGTGGTGAAGGAGCCTCCTCAAAAGAAATATTTGTTTAGAACCACCTTCAAATCTCAAGGTAAGGTGTGTAAAGTTGTTGATTCTGGTTCCATAGATAATTTGGTTTCTTTAGAGATGGTTGAAAAGTTAAAGATGAAAATAATCCCACACCCCACTCCTTACAATGTCTCCTGGTTGAATAAGGGTCAACAAGTCTTAGTTAATGAGCAAACATCGGTTGAATTCAATATTGGAGGGTATAAAGACAAGATATTGTGTGACATCATCCCAATGGATGTTTGTCATTTGTTGTTAGGAAGACCCTGGCAATATGACAGAAAAGATAAATATGATAGGAAAAAAAATACCTATGTGATTGAAAAAGATGGGGTTTCATTTACACTTACTCCTTTGCAAGATGAAAACCTAGATACACAAGTTGGGTCAAGTGTTATGTTGGTTGGGGAAAAAGAATTCTTGAAAACCATGAAAGAAGAAGGTGGAAAGGGGTATGCAATTATAATCAAACCTAAATCTATCCTAGCAGTATCAAAGCTTGAAGATGTGCCTAAAGAAGTTCAAGCCATGTTGAACAAGTAACAAGACATTGTTGTAGATGAGCTCCCTAGTTCTTAGCCACCAATAAGGGATGTGAGCCACCATATAGACTTTATACTAGGGGAAAACCTACCCAATAAAGTTGCATACAAGATGACTCCTCAAAAAAATGAAGAGATTAGGAAAAAAATTCAAGAATTGCTTGACAAAGGCCTCATAAGAGAAAGCTTAAGCCCATGTGTTGTTCCTACTATATTGGAACCAAAGAAAGTTGGAGATTGGAGAATGTGCACCGATTCAAGGGCAATTAACAAGATAACCATAAGGTATATGTTTCCCATACCAAGAATGGAGGATTTGATGGATTGTTTAGGAGGGGCTTATTACTTTTCAAAGATTGACCTAAAAAGTGGCTACCACCAAATCAAGATAAGAGAAGGGGATGAGTGGGAAACTACCTTCAAAAATAATGAGGGGTTGTATGAATGGATGGTAATGCCATTTGGGATTTCAAATGCACCAAGCACTTTTATGAGACTAATGAATGAAGTTTTGAAAACCCTTCATAGGTAATTTTGTGCTTGTCTACTTGGATGATATTCTTGTGTTTAATAAGACTAAAGAGGAACACTTGCAGCATTTGGACATGGTGTTGAATAGGATGAATGAAGAAAAGTTGATGATCAATTTGAAGAAATGTGAATTTATGAAAGAGAAGTTGGTCTATCTTGGTTTTGTGATTTCAAAAGGCACTTTGAAGATGGACCCTAGCAAGGTAGAAGCAATTCTCAATTGGCCTACTCCAACTTTAGTCAATGAGGTAAGAAGTTTTCATGGCCTAGCTAGCTTTTACAAAAAAATTGTGAAGAATTTCAATCACATTTTCTCTCCCATCATTGATACAATCAAAGGGGATAAAAGGAAAAGGTTTGTATGGTATGATGAGGTAGGAAAAATCTTTCAATATCTCAAGCAAAGGGTAGCACAACAACCTATCTTAGCTTTACCAAATTTTAACAAGGTGTTCACAATTGAATGTGATGCAAGTGGGTATGCAATTGGAACAATATTGAGTCAAGAGGGCAAACCTGTAGCATTTTTTAGTGAGAAGCTTAATGAGGCAAAGAAGAAGTATTCTTCTTATGACTTGGAATTATATGTTATGGTGCAATCCTTGAAGAAGTGGAGACACTATCTCCTTCATAAAGAGTTTATTTTTTTTTTACTGACAATCATGCTTTGAGTTTCTTAAACAACCAAGACAAACTCAGCCACACACATGTGAAGCGGGTGGAGTACCTACAAAGCTACACTTTCACCATAAAACACAAGAAGGGGCAGTCAAACAAGGTGGTGGATGCTTTGAGCAGAAGACAAATGTTGGTTCAAGAAATTCAACTCCAAAGTGTAGGTATTGATGCTTTGAAAGGTATGTATGAAGGAGATGATGATTTCAAGGATGTTTATACTATTTGTAATCAGTTCAATGGCACTTTCCATGAAGAATATTTTGATTTCTTGATACAAGATGGCTTATTGTTTAAATTTTCTCATTTATGTATTCCTAAATGCTCTATGAGGACTAATCTGATTAAAGAGAAGCATTGTAGTAGCTTAGGGGGTCACTTTGGTGTGGATAAAATGTTGGAGCAAGTAAGAAGGTATTATCATTGGCCAAAAATGCAAAGTGACATCAAAAAATTTGTTGAAAAATGTGTTGTTTGTCAAAAATCCAAGGTTTCTAGTACAAATGCAAGTCTTTACCAACCTTTGCCAATTCCAAACAAGCGATGGGAATCCATCAACATGGATTTTGTGTTGGGGTTTCCCAAAACTCAGAGAGGCTTTGATAGTGTATTTGTTGTTGTAGACTAGTTTAGCAAAATAGCTCATTTCATACCTTGTATATGCAAAAATGATGCCTCATACATTTTTTTTTTCAAGGAGGTGGTCAGGATTCATGGGTTACCATTGACAATTTTTTTTGATAGGGACAGTAAGTTTGTGGATCACTTTTGGAGAACCCTTTGGAAGAAGTTGGGAACAAACTTGACCTTTAGCTCTACCTATCATCCACAAACAAATGGGAAAACTGAAGTTGTCAATAGGATTCTTGGGAATCTTCTCAGATGTTTGACAAAAGAGCATTCATAACGATGGGATCTCATTCTTCCCCAAGCTGAGTTTGCATATAATGACTCTGTCAATAGAAGTGTTGGAAAGAGCCCATTTGAGATTGTGTATGGAATGAAGCCTAGGGGAGTGTTTGAGCTCAAAGATTTGAGTGGTATGGAAAGGAGTGTTGAAGGAGAAGATTTTGTAGTAGCTATGAAGGATATACATCAGCAAGTGAAAGAGAACCTTCAAAAAAGTGTGGATAAGTACAAGCAACATGCAGATTTGAAAAGAAGAGAGATTCAGTTCAAAGTGGGGGACTTGGTGTTGGCTCATTTGAGGAAAGAAAGGCTACCAAAGTGGAAGTATTCAAAGCTACAAATGAAGAAGATCGGGCCATGTAGGGTGGTCCACAAATTTGGAGCAAATGCCTATAAGATAGAACTCCCTCCTAGAGTGGCTAACTCTCCAATTTTCAATGTTTCTGACCTATATCCTTTTAAAGGATCTGTGATTATAGGTGAAGATGCAAGTACATTAGGAGTTCTAGATGAAGATTGGGTCAAGGACTTACCACCAAGTCAGCCATTAAAGCTTGAATGCATCTTGGACACAAAGGAAGCCAAAAGGACAAGGCACAAGGTGTACAATGAGTACCTACTGAAGTGGCAAGGCCTTCCAATGGAGGATGCCACCTGGATGATAGAGGAAGACATTAAGAAACATGGTACCACAATGCAAGATCTGATCTCAAGTGGAACTTGAGATTTTGTTCTCCCTGGGTGTATGGTGTAGGGGCACCTAACTTCATCATGTAAATAGGGGTCTAATGTTGGGTTTTTCTAATGTTGAGTCATTTTTTATGTAATAAGGTCTATTTAGACCATATCTAATGTTTTTAGTCTCATGGGGTCAGTTTTACATAAAGTCGTCATTTTGTTGCAAATGTTGTAAAAGTTGCTTTGCAACTTTGCATTTTGGCTTGTATATGGAAGTTGAACGGTCATTCATTCAAAAGGTAGTTTAGGACCATTGGTTTTTGGTTGAACATGTTTAAATATGCCTTGAAAGGCTCAAGGAAAACTTTTGGAGATAGTTTTGTGATCAAACAATAAATAAATTCATTGTTTTCTACAATTTCTTGTGTTCTTGCTACTACAGAACTTTGTACGGCTCCGTACAATTTGCAAATGTACTGATTCTTATTGGAACTAGTGTAAGGATGATTTAACTATCTTTTGGTTCTGTTTTGAGTGTTTTCCATTGAGTTTTGAGTGAGTTTGAAGCAATTTACTAAAAGTAGCAATAAAATCCTAGGTTAAGAGGGTTTGAGTGAAAAAATGGAATATTGAACCATTCCACTAGTGAAAACATTTGTAAATCGGTGGAATGGAATTAGTTAGGTTTTTTTTCATGTTGATAGGGTTTGTAGATGCAGGGTATGAAGGTAGGGCAGTGTTTGATCAAGCCCTATCCTAATATCTCTATGTATTAGGCTTAGGAGTAGAGGTTAGAAATAGGGTTTTGAAGATAGAAGAATTTGTGAATGTTCTAGTTGATAAAAATTGTAGTTTTAGACCCCATGTGACTTGGTTGAAGTCATGGAATGAATTTCGATAGATTGGAGGAAATATTTTATTATAGTTGCTTTGTAAAATAGGGCTAATTTGACCTAGTCCCAGTGTAGTAATCAATTTTAGAGGGTTTTGTTACAAAATAAGCCCATTCACAAATTTGATATGTTGAAAAAAAGCATAAAGGGTATCAAAAATGGTAATTCAATTGTGGGTTTGTAGTCTTCTTTGAAAGATATGGTGAAAAATCACTGTTTGGAGTGCTACAAGGCAATTTGAAGAATTTGTGAGATAAAGACCAAGTTAGGGTTTCCAAGTTGAAAAATTTGTTCAAATTGTGATTGAATAGAAACCTCCACCCTGCTTTATATCAATATCCCTTAATTGATGAATGCATTTTACACATTGATGCATACTAGAAGGGATATATTGAAATTATTGTACCCATGGGCATTCAAGAATGATACTAAACCAATTGGAAGTAGGAATAATATGAAAGAGAACATGTTATTTTTCTCCTATTCATAGGTATAAGATGATGCATCCAAGAGTATCTTGCAAATTATTCAGTTAGAATAATTAAGAGACACCTCAAGTGAGTATAGGTTTCTTGATGGAAATCATTAGTGCATAAATATTCCTTTGTATAAATATTAAAGAGTAAACTAGGAGCCATTATAATCCCTTTGGTTTTCTTATGTGCCATAGTGGGAAGTATATAAAGGAATCTATGATATCCATCATTAAGAATATCATCATGAGATAATATAATGTGTTGAATGGAATGAGATATTTTTTTATATTACTTGTCAATGTTTCTCACAAATTATCAAAATTAAGTGAAGTTATATCAATTTTTTCTTCCTGAAAATGTAAATTCTCCATGATGATATCCACATTATTAGATTGGGAAAGATGTGCTGAGAGATCAATTTAGATTTGTAAGTTTTCATTAGAGAGAAATAGAACAGTTGCTTCCAACATTTACACCTTCCACATGAACCATGTTTCTTTTTTGGATGATTTCATAGATATTGCATAAGACTAGATTATACTTTATTTGTGAGTTCCAAGGTATTTATACCTTTGTTTTTTACTCATGTTATATTTTAGATTTGATAGTATATTATACTTTCTAATTTTATTTTTTATTTCCACTGAGGTGTATGAATCATGTATTTTAGATTTAAGTACATGGATATGAATATGTTGGGACTCATTTTATGTTTTAGTATCATTAATGTGCTTGCTAATGATGCTATTTTGGATTGTCATTGTAATGTACGGATTGTGTACCTATATTTATATATATGGACCTTGTACTTGGATTTGTATGTGTGGATTGTTATGCATTGTAATCTATAATATTTTTAGTTTCATTGCTTTCACTATGGCATGTGATTGTTCTTATGTTCATTGAGTTCAACATTGTGATTATTTTATTACACATTGTTATATCTAAGTCATGATAGAGTGAGATGATTTTCAATTAGATGTAGAATTAATATTATCTCATTGGTGGATATGTATATATACAACATATACCATGATTTAACTATTTTGTGTTGGGCATGTATGCTTAATGTTTTCCTTAAGTGTGCAGGTGTTGAAGGGCACACAATCTATTGAGAGGGGCATGCAATCTATTGAGAGGGGGGTGGGGGGTGAATCAATAGATCCAAGAAATTACAAAAACTCCAAAAACCTTCACAATTACTTTATAAATTTTCAACATGAAAAGAATTGAACCATACAAGCTAGTAAGTAAAGAAATTAAAGCACATCACAAGATAACACATAACACCAAATTTTACGTGGAAACCCAAGATAGGAAAAACCACGATGAGAGGATCTCACAAGTAGGAATATAATAAGTGGATTTCACAATGAGATGTACACACCAACCTACCAGAGACACCAATCCCAAAAAGATTTGGTAAGCACCAACCTACAAGAGACATTGGAATCCCCAAAAAGATTTAGTAGGCACCAACATACAAGAGACACCAATCCCTATTGAGAGGGGGGTGGGGGGTGAATCAATAGATCCAAGAAATTACAAAAATTCCTAAAACCTTCACAATTACTTTATAGATTTTCAACATGAAATGCATTGAACCATACAAGCTAGTAAGTAAAGCAATTAAAGCACATCACAAGATAACACAACACCAAATTTTACATGGAAACCCAAGATAGGAAAAACCACGATGAGAGGATATCACAAGCAGGAATATAATAAGTGGATTTCATAATGAGATGTACACGCCAACCTACCAAAGACACCAATCCAAAAAATATTTGGTAAGCACCAACCTACAAGAGACATTGGAATCCCCAAAAAGATTTAGTAGGCACCAACCTACAAGAGACACCAATCCTTTTCAGAACAATACAATAGGTAGAACACCAATCCTACCAAAACATAAATAATGGTGGATTTAAAATTTAATGCTAAGGTCAGTAGACACACTAATACTGGCACTCACTCTTTTCTTCATGACACAACTATACATCCCACTACAATACTTTCACTGTAATCATTGTACCTTTCTCACATCCATACAATGCATATGAACATTTGAAAAATATACATGGAATTACATTAACACTCTTCTATGTCGGCCAGGAATCCACACCAACCTAGACAATAGAGAGTGGACCTAAATTCAAATTACATGAAACGTGTAATACACTGGTCCAAAAGTTGCCGCCAAAATAATATGACACCTTGTGCCACCATAGGAACCTTAAATAGGTCTTATCCTCACTCCAAACGCTTGATTTGAATTTCGCATGCTTGTAGTCGTTACCGCAAATGCCTCAAATTTTGAATAGCTTGATGAACCTTTTTTTACTTCAGATCTCCTTGCACACTAAGCCGCACCACCGAAAGCTCAAGAAACTAATATAACTAGTGTAGGCACACTCTCCTTCCAAACTGCAAAACAATACATTTCTAAAAGAAATGCCACCCATATTAAATAATCTCTCTACCCAAAAGATATCTTTCCAGACCACCACACTCATGTTGATTGCATACTCGCCATGGTATAATAAATTCATTAACTATCTGAAGGCAGTCACACCACTACTAACATGATACAAGATATGAAGGATTAGACAACCTACACAACATGCTTTCAGAATCTTGAGATGACTAATAATACTTGTACTCTTACAATCTTCTTCATTTTGACAACCTTCACATTTGACAGCCTTGACACCCTTTGATAACCACTGTTAATATCAATGACCTACTGACATCATTTTGACATTAATGACAACCTAAGCTCAATAGGTGCATGTTTCTCTAATAAGGAATATTGGAGACAACTGACTTGGGTAAGAGTATTGTGTTTTGATCCCCATCTCACTCGATTTTGAGTTGTGAGATGAGTCTTGTGTAACCTTATGAGTTGGATCTAGATTGATTGATTTTGGACTCCAAAATCATGTGAAAACCAATAGTGTGTGTGTGTGTGTTTGTGTGTGTTTTTTGTAAGTTGTTCAAATTCTATGATTAAGTACAACTTGATTAATTTCCTACAAAATAAATTTATGTTATTTTAAAGAGAATTCATTATCATTTGGATATCTCATATAGTGGGTGAATTTGATTGAGTAAAATGGAATCTATCTTTTCAAGTTTTAGTTATAATTTCATTATTGTGTAAGTTTTTTACTACACATTTTTCAATATTGCCTAATTGTGGAAATAATTAAAATAGGCATGTACTATTAAAAGAAATGCAAAAGTTTATTAGTTCCTGCCGATAGGCAGGTTTACTATTGCATCTATTGTATTTGCTTTTCAAATAGTTGCTTGGCCAATGAAATTGTATTGTTTAAAATATTTTTGTCTTTTTCCTATAGTCAGGATTTAAGCACTTATTTTTTATGCTTGAAAATTATGGTTTATCTCTTTTTCTATTGGTTGGAGTAGGTCAATTTTTCATTTTCTTTTTTTTAAGGCAAAGAACACAAGGCCCATATATTAATATATATTATAAATAGTTACACAATATATATGATTCTGTTTTGAGGGCTTTTTTCTATCTGGATAACAGACATTTCAATTACAATTTAAAGCATGGCTCATGAGAAGCCAATATATATAAAATAACCCCTCTGCATATAATAAAACATTTCAATTACAATTTAAAGCAACATGGCTCTTGAGAAGCCAATATCGCTTCAAACTCTAGCTCCAAAATAGTCGATAACCTTGATCGGCCGATCCAAAACTAAACATCATCAGGCGATCAGGGCCTTTTCCTTCGATACAATACTAATCAAGATGTTGATAACCTCGATCTTTGATATTCCACTATGTCATGACCAACCTCCAACACTACCGCTCCGATAACCCCAATCTCCAATACTTAGACTTATCCGCCGATAATGCGACATCACCAATACATGACTTTGCCGATAACACAAGGCATTAAGCTTAGCCAATAATAAATAACAAGATCGGGTCATCACACAATCGGCTCAACTAGAGTCACTTTTCATATTCACCAAACCTGTCCCAAAACTCCAATCGAACCGATATGTCGATTACTAAAAAAGGGGTAAAGGCATAAAGTGACTTTATTAAATATTTAATATATTCATGCCAAAAACCCTTATCAACCAAAAATTGAAATAATTTAATATATGGAGCATATGACACCATAAACCCACGTGTCATATATGGATGGAAAACTCTTGAAAAACCCATTTCAATTATGCACTTAGATTTCAACTATGAGACCATTCTTTATCTCTGCAACTCTGACATGTAACTGAAACTCCAAAGAAATACAACCACAACCTATAACACTGCAACTGAGACAACAAGCCAACTAAGAATCCAATTGAGATAGCAATAACACAACTAAGACAGCAACACTGACAAACATTGAACTGACTTTGACATCAATAAACCCCGAGTGATAAAAAAAAACCACTCCATTAATTTTCTTTGTTAACTCCAACCATCAACCACGAAAACATGGTTAGTAAGAATATTCACTTTCTATGATGTTGGTGATTGATGGGTAGACTTTAAAGTTGGAGTATTTCTATGATTTTTCATTTTTCCTTTAAAGTAAATTAGGAAAATAAGGGGATATTATATATTGTCCCAAATATTTAATCAATTGATGCAAATTGTGCGAGTTTTGGTGGTGGGTTGGTGGGTACTGAAGCAGTAAATGCATGTTTAATGCATTAAATGCAAACCTCGTGAGATGTGTTGGATAGCTGGTGGGAACACAAGCAGAGAATGCATAGTTAATTCATGAAATATGAGGCGAGTGTTGGTTTCTGCTTATTCTCATTTGTTTATTGTTTGTTGAGAAGCTTGTGTGTTTTTAGCTTTGGGTTGTCGTCTTCAATGTTTGTTATTTTGTGCAGTACTTGAACGAGGGAGGAGGCGTAGGAACTATGTACTACTTGTGAGTGGCTCGTCTGTCTATTTGTGATACTTGATAACTAGAAGTGTTGCTCATTGTTACAGGGAAAACTGAATGGTTTGAGCAAGGTCTTGTCGACTGTGGGTGCATTGAAAGCATTAACTATGTGTTTATTGCTTGAGTGGCCATCAGTCTATCAACAAAGCTCGCAAAGAAATTTGTGCGAGATGTGTTGGAGGGTTGGTGGGTACACAAGCAATGAATGCATAGTTAATTCATGAAATCTCAGGTGAGTGTTGGGGTTTATTTGTGCTTATTCTCATTTGTTTATTGTTTGTTGAAAATCTTGTGTTTTTAACTCTTGGTTGTGCTTTTCCATATTCGTTATTCTGTAAAAGTGCACTGCTAGTGAGTGGCTTGGCTATGTGTTTATGATACTTGATAACTAGAGTATTGCTTGTTGTTACAAGGGCTAACGGGGCAAGTGGGTACAGTAGATGACATATTCTTTGAGTAAGGTCTTGTCGACTATGGAGGCATTGAATGTGTTAACTATGTGTTTATTGCTTGAGTGGCCAGTAGCCTATCAACAAAGCTCGCAAAATTTATATGTAATGTTTGAATGTTTGCAGAAATTTATGACGTTGGTCTATTTTTTTGCAAATTTTATCATTGTTCCTATGGTTCATGTTTATGAAACAAATATTATATTTCATGGACTATGTTGTTTGTTTGTGATACTTGATAGCTAGAAGTATTGCTCGGTGTTACAAGGAAATCTAAATGGTTTGAGCAAGGTCTTGTGGACTATGGGGGCATTGAATGCATTAACTATGTGTTTATTGCTTGAGTGGCTACCAGTTTATCAACAAAGCTCACAAAGCAAATTGTACGAGATGTGTTGGAGGGTTGGTGAGTACAAAAGAAATGAATGCATAGTTAATTCATGAAGTCTGAGGCGAGTATTGGGTTTTATTTGTGCTTATTCTTGTTTGTTTATTGTTTGCTAAAAAGCTTGTGTTTTTTTAGCTTTTGGTTCTATTCTTCCATGTTTGTTATTCTATAACAATGCACTACTGGTGAGTGGCTTGTCTTTGTGTTTGTGATACTTGATAACTAGAAGTATTACTTGTTGTTACAAGGGCTAACAGGGCAACTGGGTACAGTAGATGACATATGCTATGTAATCCAAAAACATGCAATGGTTGAAGCGAAGGAGAATTATCACAGGAAAAACTAAAAGCTTTAAGCAAGGTCTTGTCGACTATGGAGGCATTGAATGCATTAACTATGTATTCATTGCTTAAGTGGTGAGTAGTCTATTAGTAAAGCTCACAATTTTTTTATTTAATGTCTAAATATTTGCAAAAATTTATCATGTTGGTCTATTTTTTTGCAAATTTTATCATTGTTTATGTGGTTCATGTTTATGAATAACATATTATATGTCATGAAGTGTGCTCATTTGTCTAATTTGTCCCTGTAATAGGAACCATTACTTGTAATTGGAGTTGGAGGAAAACATCTATATGAGTGAAAATATACTTGGTTGGTGAACAAGGAACTGGAAGGTCAAATTCTTGTATCATTCTTCCCCTTTGTTTCCAATGAATTTTAAGTCTTCCAATGTGAATAAAAATTATGCTTTGGAAGAGTTGTGAACAATAAAGGAGAAGCTTGGTTCAAGAATCTGACTTACTGAATAGACAGATGAGCATAGTGAATGGCGTGCCATGTAATTCATAAACATGAAACTTTTTTTTGTCCAAAAGCAGGTCACTATTGCAATTGTTAGTTTGTGTCGATAGTCAGGTTTACAATTGCATTTGTTGAATTTGCTTTTGAAATAGTTGCTTGTTGTTCTTAAACTTTCTCAAAAGAGCAATGAAATAGTGGGGGAAGAAGACACATTATTCAAAGACTTATTATAACAAAATGGTGGATACTAGAAGATTGAAGGCTCATTATTAGTTATTGTCGATAGGCAGGTTTACTATTGCATTCGTTACATTTGCTTTTCAAATAGTCGCTTGGCCAATGAAATTGTATTGTTTGAAGTATTTTTTGTGTTTTTCCTATAGTTGGGATTTAAGGACATATTTTTGATGTTTGATTTAATTATGTTTTATCTCTTTTTTTATTGGTTGGAGTAGGTCTATTATTCATTTTTGTTTAAGTAAATTAGGAAAATAAGGGGACATTATATATTCTGAAAAATATTTAATCATGAAGCAGTGAATGCATGTTTAATCCATTGAATGCAAATTGTGTGAGATGTATTGGAGAGTTGGTGGGTATGCAAGTAGTGAATGCATAGTTAATTCATAAAATCTTAGGCGAGTGTTGGGTTTTATTTGTGCTAATTCTCGTTTGTTTGTTGTTTGTTAAAAAACTTGTGTGTTTTTAGCTCTCCATGTTCTTAACTCTAGGAATAGTAGACTACTGGTAAGTGGTTTGTCCATTTGTTTATGATACTTGTTAGCTAGAAGTATTGGTTGTTTGTACAAGGGCTAGGGGGACAAATGGGCACAGTAGATGACATATGCTATGTAACCTATGAACGTGGAGCAGTTGAAGCCAAGGAGTAGGTGACTATTGCAACAAACAAAAATTATCACAAGAAAATGTGAATGCTTTGACCAAGGTCTTGTTGACTATGGAGGAATTCAATGCATTGAATATTTATTTATTGCCTGAGTAGCCATGAGCCTATTAGCAAAGCTCGCAAAATTTGCATTTGATGTCTGGATGTTTACAAAAAATTATTGTGTTGGTCTTTTTTTTTGCAAATTTTAACATGTACTTATGTGTTTCATGTTTATGAAAAACATATTACCTTGCACAATTTGCATTTAATAGACTATTGTTTGTGATCTGCGAGTCATACCATTTAATGCATTGACTGCTTCAGCATCTACCATCTTGCTGCCAAGGCTAGCACAATTTGCATTCAGACATTAAATATTTGCAAAATATATAATGTCCTATTTTCGTAATTTTCTTTAACAAAAATGAATAATAGGCCTACTGGAGGCAATAGAAAAGGTGAATAATTGTTTATTATCTCTCAATTGCAAATGAAACCATTGCAATAGTAACCTGCTCCTTGGCTTCAATTGTTTCATGTCATTTGTTATATCAAGATAAGGGTAGCCACTTAAGTGACTTTGTATAATGAATATAGATGCAACAAGTTACTATTGCAATTGCTTAATTCACTTTTGAAATAGTTGCTTGTCCAATGAAATTATATTGTTTAAAATACTTTGCTAGTAGGCTAGTGCCTATCCAAGCAATGAATTCGGAGTTAATGTATTGTATGCTTGTACAAGGAAGAAGATCTTGCTCAAAGATCTAAAAGATATTGCTTTATCTAGTAACAACAGACTACGAGATATTGGGATTGGTCCCTATCACTAATACCAGCATATCATGTTTCTTAACACGCTTGTCGATGTTGTTTGTATGCTAAAAAAGTTTAATGCATTCCCTATGTTATTTGAATTTAATAGACTATTATTTTTGATATGTTTTCATACCATTCAATGCATTAAACATGCATTGACTGCTTGAGTATCTAATGCCCCACTGTCAAAGGTGGCATAATTTGCATTCAGCAATTAAATATTTGCAAAATATATAGTGTCCTTGTATTTTGCTAATTTACTTTAACAAAAATGAATAATAGGCCTACGCCAACCAATAGAAGAATTGCAACAAATGAGAAATAAGACAGGAAAAAATGAATACTTTGAGCAAGTTCTTGTTGACTATGGAAGCATTCAATGCATTACCTATGTATTCATTACTTGGGTAGTTGTTAGCCTATCTGCAAAGCTTGCAAAATTTGTATTTAATGTCTGAATGTTTGCAAAAAATTATCTTGCACAATTTGCATTTAATAGACTATTGTTTCTGATCTGACAGTTATACAATTTAGTGCATTAAACATGCATTGACTGCTTCAGTAGCTGCCACCCTACCACCAAAGCTGGCACAATTTGCATGCAGTGATTGAATATTTGCAAAATATATAATGTCCTAATTTCCTAATTTACTTCAACAAAAATGAATAATAGGTCTACTCCAATGAATAGAAAAAGAGATAAATTGTTTATTATCTCTTAATTGAAAATGAAACCATTGCAATAGTAACTTGTTGCTTGGCTTCAACTACTCCATGTCATATGTCATCTATTGTACCCATCTATACAATTAGGCTTTATAACAACAAACAATGCTTGTAGTTGTGGCAGGATAGAAGTACTGATACAAGGACAAGGGCTGCCACTCAAATGACTTTATAGAATGAATACAGTTGCAACAAGTTACTATTGCAATCATTGAGTTCACTTTTGAAATAGTTGCTTATTGAATCAAAATGTATTGTTTAAAATATTTTTCAAAAGTGCAAAGCTTCTATTTTTTTTGGAAAGCTTATTAGCAAGCATATGTTTCATGTTTACGAATAACATATTTTATGCCATGGACTATGATCATTTGTCTAATTTGCCCCTCTAACAGGAACCATTGCTTGCAATTGGAGTTGGAGGCAAAGATCTATATGAGGGAAAATATTCTAGGTTTTTGACCAAGAAACTGGAAGGTTGGATTCTCGTATCATTCTTCTCCTTTCTTTCTAGTGAATTTTAAGTCTTCCAATGTGTCTAAAAATTATATCTTAGAAGAGTTGTGAATAGTAAAGGAGAAGCCTGGATCAAGAATCTGACTTACCGAATAGACAGATGAGTATAGTGAATGGCATGCTATGTAATTCATAAACATGAAACTATTTTATGGCCAAAAGCAAGTTACTTTTGCAATAAGAGTTATGCATAATTACAAGCATGTGATATGTAGTCCATGTGCAATGTTTTGCTTCGTACATTGACCAGATTGTATAATTTAAGTATATTTCCCTGTTACTATTTTTCTATTCACTGTAGCAACCCTAATATTCATTTGCTTGTAAGTAAATCTGATTGATGTGCTATGTGAAACATTGCATATGAATTGCATATCACATAGTTGCAATTATGCACATCTCTGGCTACAACATTGCTGCAATCAAATGATTGCAAAGGTCATTTGCTTATCAACATAAATTGGATAGTGTCAAACAATTGGCATAATTTTTACAAACATTTGAAGAATCAAACTTCATTGGAAAGAAAAGAGATAAATCATCTGGAATTTTGACCTCATAGTCTCTTGTTCAAGAATCAAGTATATTTGTACATGAAAAATTATTATAAATGTTATGTTGAATGCATGTTTAATGCATTAAATGCAAATTGTGTGAGATGTGTTGGAGGCCTAGTGGGTACACAAGCAGTGAATGCATAGTTAATTCATGAAATCCCGGGCATGTGCTAGGTTTTTTGTGTTCTTATTCTCGTTTGTTTATTGTTTCTTGAAAAGCTTGTATGTTTTTAGCACTAGGCTCCTCTCTTGCATGTTTATTATTTTGTGCAGCACGTGAACACGGGAAGAGCCGTAAGAATAGTGCACTATGAGTGGGTGGCTCCTCTATATGTTTATGATACTTGACAACTAGGAATACTTCTTGCTATTAGAAGAGCTATGGGGATAGGTGGGTACAGTAGATGACATATTCTATGTAATCCATAAACATGGAACAGTCAAAGCGAAGGAGAAGGTTACCAATGCAATAAACGAGAATTATTGCAGAATAAACTGAAAGCTTTGAGCAAGGTCTTGTTCACTGTGGAGGCATTAAATGCATTAACTATGTGTTGATTGCTTGAGTGGCTACTAGCCTATTAGAAAAGCTCACAAAATTTTAATTTATTGTTTGAATGTTTAGAAAAATTTATCACGTTTGTCTATTTTTTTGCAAATTTTATCATGTGCTTTTGTGTTTCATGTTTATGAATAATATATTATATGTCATGAACTGTGCTTATTTGTCTTATTTGTCTCTGTAACAGGAACCATTGCTTGTGATTGGGGACAGAGGAAAACATCTATATGGTTGCAAATATACTTGGTTGTCGAACAAGGAACTGAAAGGTCAAATTCTTGTATCATTCTTCCCTTTTGTTTGCAATGAATTTCAAGTCTTCCAATGTGCCTAAATATTATGCCTTGGAAGAGTTGTGAACAATAAGGGAGAAGCTTGGTTCAAGAATCTGACTTATTGAATAGATAGATGAGCATAGTGAATGGTGTGCCATGCAATTCATAAATATGAAACTATTTTTTGTACAAAAGCAAGTTACCATTGCAACTGTTGAATTCGTTTTTGAAATAGTTGCTTAGTGAATTAAATTATATTGTTTAAAAAATTTGTGTTTTTTCTATAATTGGGATTTAAGGAAAAAAAAATTGTGTTTGAAAATTATGTTTTATCTGTCTTTCTATTGGTTGGAGTAAGACTATTGTTCATTTTCATTTTAGTAAATTAGGAAAATAGGGGACATTATATTTACTGGAAAATATTTAATCCTGAAACATTGAATACATATTTGATCCATTAAATGCAAAATGTTTGAGATGTGTTGGAGAGTTGGTGGGTATGCAAGTAGTAAATGCATAGTTAATTCTTGTTTGTTTATTGTAGTAAATGCATAGTTAATTCTTGTTTGTTTATTGTTTGTTGAGAAGGTTGTATGTTTTTAGCTCTCCATGTTGTTTATTGTAGGAACAATGCACTGCTGGTGAGTGGCTCATCTGTTTGTTTGTGAAACTTTACAACTAGAAGTATTGTTTATTTTTACGAGGGCTAAGGGGACAAATGGGTGCAGTCCATGACATATAACATGCTATTCATAAACATGATACATAGAAGCTCACACAATGAATTTTTCCAAATGTTTAAGAATTAAATCGAAATTGTAAGGGCTTTGTTACTAAAAATTCGCTCATTGCACTTGATACACAACCCTTGCCAACGAATCAAATTCTATAATATAAATATTTTTGCTTTTATTAGTTCCTGCCGATAGGCAGGTTTACTAATGCATCTGTTGCATTTGTTTTTCAAATAGTCGCTTGGCCAATGAAATTGTATTGTTTAAAATATTTTGGTCTTTTTTCCTATAGTTGGGATTTAAGCACATATTTTTTGTGCTTGAAAATTATGGTTTATCTCTTTTTCTATTGGTTGGAATAGGTCAATTTTTCATTTTCGTTTAAGTACATTTAGGAAAATAGGGGGACATTATATATTGTGGAAAATATTTAATCATTGTATGCAAATTGTGTGAGTTTTTTGCGGCGGGCTGGTGGCTACTAAAGTAGTGAATGCATGTTTAATGCATTAAATGCAAACTTTGCATAATTCATGAAATATGATGCGAGTGTTGGTTTCTGCTTATTCCCATTTATTTATTGTTTGTTGAGAAGCCTGTGTGTTTTTAGCTCTAGGTTGTTGTCTTCAATGTTTGTTATTTTGTGCAATGCTTGAACGAGAGAGGAGTCGTAGGAACATTGTACTATTGGTGAATGACTTATCTGTCTATTTTTTATACTTGATAACTAGAAGTGTTGCTCACTACTACAGGGAAAACTAAATGGTTTGAGCGAGGTCTTGTCGGCTGTGGGTGCATTGAAAGCATTAACTATGTGTTTATTGCTTGAGTGGCCATTAGTCTATCAGCAAAGCTCGCAAAGCAAATTGTGCGAGATGTGTTGGAGGGTTGGTGGGTACATAAGCAGTGGATGCATAGTTAATTGATGAAATCTCAGATGAGTGTTGGGTTTTATTTGTGCTTATTCTCATTTGTTCATTATTTTTTGAAAAGCTTGTGTGTTTTAAGCTCTTGGTTGCGCTTTTCCATGTTTGTTATTCTGTAAAAGTGCACTGTAGCTAGTGAGTGGCTTGGATGTGTGTTTATGATACTTGATAACTAGAAGTATTGCTTGTTTCTATGGACAACACTTGAGAACATTTTTTTGTTTGAAAATTATCATTTATATCTTTTTCTATTCTTTCAAGAAGGTCTACCATTCATTTTCCTTTAAGAAAATAAGCCAAATAGAATGACACAATTTTTTTTTGCAAATATCTAGTCATTAAATCCAAATTTTACAAGCTTTATTGGTAGGCTAGTGCCTATCAAAGCAATCAATCCACAGCTAATGCATTGTACACTTCCACAACAAACAAGACCTTGCTCAAAGATCTAAAATAGTATTGCTTTATGTAGCAACAACACACTACTATTCAAATGCATCAATCAAGGCATAAATTTCTTTCAAGTCTATATTCTCACATGTTCACATGTAACACCCTTTCCATTTTGACTATCCATGCACTCAGTTGACATGTAGAAGGTATGCAACACAACAAAGCATAGACAACCATTCCCATTTATAGATGTTCACCATTGACACACTAGAAGGTATTTGGATTGCTCCATACCAGTAGCCTCAACATATTGTGTTTCTCAAGGCACTTTTCGATGTTGTTTTCCTTCCTTAATGTGTCCCTTTAATGGTTTGATACCAATTCTTTTTACTGCAACTTTTTAATGATGTAACTAGATTAATACTTGAAAGGAAATTAATTAATATTTAAACCTCCAGTCTAGCTATACCAATAGCAAACGAGATAAATCATGGTTTTCAAACACTAAGAATATGTCCATAAATCCCAAGTATATAATGTTCCATATTTTCCTAATTTACTTAAACTAAAATGAATAGTAGACCTACTGCAAGAGAATCAAATTTGATTGGCCAAGCAAGTATTACAAATGAAAATGATAAAATTAAGAATTGAATGCAAACTGTGTCAGCTTTACTACCATCATGATTTCATGTGCCTGGAAGTTTGCTCAAAGGCAAGTTACTATTGCAATGAGGGCAGGTCACTATTGCAATTGTATGATGTGCATTGGATATGGCACGCTTGTCTATCAATCTACAACTATTACATTAAATGCTAGTAGGTCTACTATTCATTTTTGTTTAAGTAAATTAGGAAAATAGGACATTATATATTTTGGAAAATATTTAATCGTTGAATGCAAATTGCATAAGCTTTGATGGAGAGTTGGTTGGCACAAAAGCAATGAATGCATGATTAATGCACTAGGTCTATTATTGATTTCCGTTTAAGAAAATTAGAAGACTAGGAAAACATTATGAATTTTGGAAAATATTTAACCAATGAATTGCATATCTGATGATTGCAATTATGCATACTTCTTATTGCAAAAAATAACATGCTTTTGTGCAAAAAGGAGTTTCATGTTTATGAATTACATGCAATGTCAGTCACTATGCCCATCTGTCTATTTGGAAAGTCAAATTCTTGAACCAACGTTCTCCTTTATTATTCACAACTCTTTCAATACATAGTTCTTGGACACATTGAAAGGTCATGTTTCTTAACACACTTTTCAATGTTGCTTTTCTGCTAAAAATGTTTATTGCATTTCCTATGTTTTGTTACAAAGTGAATGCTCATGCTTAGTGATTTAATGACAAAAAACTAAGCTATTGAGATAATTGTTGAAACAAAACTCTATAACTCCTCCAGTATTCAAGGGCCTCACAAACTTAGGAAACATGGAAGAGGGAAATCCAGAGCTAAAAATAGACAAGTTTTTCAATAGACAATAAAAAAATGAAAATTGGCACAAATAAAACCGATCACTTCCTTGGAATTCCATCCATTAGCTATCTATTCACAGCTTATGTACCCACAAGCTCACCTACAAATCTCGCACAATTTGCATTTAATAGTATATTGTTTATGATCCACCAGTCATACCATTTAATGCATTAAACATTTATTCACTGGTTCAATATCTACCACCCCGCTACCAAAGCTCACACAATTTGTATCTAGTGATTAAATATTTGCAAAATATATAATATTCTCCTATTTTCCTAATTTACTTTAACAAAGTTGAATAATAGACCTGCTCCAACCAATAGAAAAAGAGATGAATTGTTTATTATCTCTGAATTGCAAATGAAACCATTGCAATTGTAACCTACTCCTTAGCTTCAACTGTCTATGATTGCTTGAGTGGCCACTACCTTAAATCAGCAAAGCTCGCAAAATTTGAAGTCAATGTCTAAATGTTTCCAAAAAATTATCATGTTTATCTATTTTTTTATAAATTTTGTCATATGCTTCTATGTTTCATGTTTATGAATAACATATTATATGTCATGAGTTGTGCTCATTTGTCGAATTTGTCTTTGTAACAAGAACCATTGCTTGTGATTGGAGACAGACGCAAACATCTATATCATTGCAAATATACTTGGTTGTTGAACAAGGAACTGAAAGGTCATATTCTTGTATCATTCTTCCCTTTTGTTTGCAATGAATTTCAAGTCTTCCAATGTGCCTAAAAATTATGCCTTGGAAGAGTTGTAAACAATAAAGGAGAAGCTTGGTTCAAGAATCTAACTTTCTGAATAGACAAATGAGCATAGTGAATGGTGTGCCATGTAATTCATAAACATGAAACTATCTTTTGTACAAAAGCAAGTTACCATTGCAACTGTTGAATTCGTTTTTGAAATAGTTGCTTGGTGAATCAAATTGTATTTTTTTTTTTCTGTTTTTTCTATAATTGGGATTTAAGGACAAATTTTTCATGTTCGAAAATTATGTTTTATCTCTTTTCCTATCGGTTGGAGTAGGACTATTATTCATTTTTGCTTAAGTAAATTAGTGAAATAGGGGGACATTATATATATTGGAAAATATTTAATCCTGAAGTAATGAATACATGTTTAATCCATTAAATGCAAATTGTTTGAGATGTGTTGGAGAGTTGGTGAGTATGGAAGTAGTAAATGCATAGTTAATTCATGAAATCTCAGGGGAATGTTGGGTTTTATTTGTGCTAATTCTTGTTGTTTATTGTTTGTTCAAAATCTTGTGTGTTTTTATCTCTCCATGTTCTTCATTCTACGAACAGTGTACTATTGGCGAGTGGCTTGTCTATTTGTTTGTGATACTTTATAACTAGAAGCTTTGCTTGATATTACAAGGGCTAAGGGGACAAATGGGTGCAGTAAATGGCATATGCTATGCAACTGATAAACATGGAACAATTGAGGGAAAGGAATAGGTGAATGTATGATGTGCATTAGATATGGGATGCCTGTCAATCAATCTATAGCTATTGCATTAAATGAATTCACAGTTAACAAGACCTTGTTCAAAGTATTCATTTTTCCATTTCGTAATTCTCATTTGGTTACTATGTATAAATTCCAAAGGAAACAATTACGCATATCTTTTGATGGGTGTTTTAACACTTCTCAACACAGGTGATGCATAAGTGCATCATCTCTCTTGAAAGACAATTTCCTACAATAACTTGCAGAAAACTATCCCAAGATTTCAGATGTCAGCTCATGACAGTGCTTGGAATGCCTTAGTTATTTTGTGTGATTTGTTGGTAATCACAAGGCAGCCTTACATATGTTAAGTTAGAAGGGAATTGGTTCTTTGAATGGATTTTGTAAAATTTTGAAATGTTGTTCTATTGCTGCAAGTTTAGGACAGCAGTCTGAAACTCTACTTTTATCATCAGATTTAGCTTTACAATGATGCTAGAACTTTGCCTAAATTACTATTTTAAATAAATGAAAAAAGGGAAGGGAAGAGAGTAAGTTCGTAGACCTGAAACTACTAATGAACAGTGATAATGGAGGATGCTACAGTGGATAGCCTTCCTGAAACTAAGTTCCACTTACCCAAATTAGCTAACAGTCTCGTGAAACTAGTGCAATCTTCTAAGGTCTGCAGATTTTCAACCATTCATTCACCATAAAGCATCAATAAAAGATAGAATTTAAGTGCAGCATTCAATTCATGTTCATACTAGCTTTACACTACTATTTACCATCAATAAACAACAAAAAGCATGAATAAGGAAGGGCATCAACACAGCAGAATTCTTCATCATCAATGAATAGCATCAACTAATCTACTAAAGCATGATAAACACATGGAATAACAAAGAAAATCTATTCAAATTTATTAACTAAGAGGAGAAGAATCATGAAACATGAAATGAAACTCAAGAATCCACCCAAAAGCAATGAATTTCTATTACAATTTCAGTAGCATGTCTTTACAACAACTCAACTCTCTCTTGAAAATAAGAGGAGACCCTCTATTTATATTGTCCAAAAAGCAAAATGAATGGCCAAGATTTAATCTCATTGTGTGGCCAAGATTCACTACAAATTAGGGTTTCACCTACCCTTTAATATTTTACAATTTAAAATACATTTTTGTCTTTTAGCCTAATTTGTCTTCTAGTGCCTGGCGTTGTAACACTTTTTCCTTTCAGCTGTTTTCCCTTTGTTGCAGCTATACTATGATAAATTCATCATCTATGACTAGATTCCCTTAATTCTTCTTCATAGTGGCATATCCTATGAACTAGCCAATCAACACTTGAAGCTTACTCCATTCCATTATATCGAATTGGAGCACCTGGAAGTTCAATTTTTTCGATTTGCTGGTAATCAAGTCCCAATATTTGTCACATTTTGGTGTGTTCTTGATTACTTGCTCTGATTGGGCAAAGGCTCGAGCAGCAAAGTCCATAAAATCTAGTGTGAGTGTATCGATGGCTCCATTCTCCATCTTCTTGTGGAAATAAGGCCTTATCTTTTGAGGATCAAGCTCGACAAAAGGCATGTCATAGCTTGTCATGAGCTTTAAATATTCTCCATAGGCTGCTAGATGTTCTTTGACCCAATCTATGTCAAGTTCCACTTAATGGAGCACCCATTCCATAATTTCTTTCCTATGATCAAGGCCCAATTTCTAGGTTTCAATGAGCCAATGATCATCTTCTACCAGTGCTAGCTCCTTTTCCCACATTCTCTCAAGCATCTTGAGGATAGCCTCAAGCTTAGGGTATGTGATTCTATATAGCTCCAGGAAGTTAATATAAAATTTCCTTGTGCCTTTGAGCTGCTTTTGCACCTCCAAAAAATTATTTATTGTCTAGACGACGTGGCCAATACCCATATCTCCATTGTAGACCACCCGTCGGAACCAATCTTCAGTGGCCTTGGTCCAATTCTTCCTCCTTTCTAATTTACTGATATGATCTTTTGAAAGCAGCAGAGGAGGGGTCGATGACATTGTGGGGAGTTCTTCGATGGAAGACCATTGTTGTATATAGGTTGTAAGATCTGCTATATGTTCCTTCAACTCCTCCTTACAGGATTGGTCTTTGTTCATTTGATGCACAATAGTGGCAATGGATCCTTGGAGATGATCAATTTTCTATTCTCTAGTGGTTGTTCCTAGGTCAATGGTGGAGATATTGTAGCTGACTCCTTCTCATTCCACCACTAGAGTAGCTATTTGTATGGTCCTTGATCTTGAGACATCCATTGTGATATGGAATCTGACCCTTGGCTTCTTCTCCTTCTTTGTCCCTATTTGCGCTCATGCTAGCATGGCTTCTAGCCTCTCTTTAGGATCCATAAGGACTAGGGCCTTCTTCTGAGTTGCTTCTCTAGCCATTCAGGCATTTGAGATCCTTCTTTTGGTGATTCGTGATCACCTTCCTCTCTCTAAGTATGTTGGATCTCTCTTTCTTGGTGGCCCGAAGCTTCCTGCTTTGTTTTCTCTTCCTCTTCTTCATCTAAATCTTGAATGAATATAGTCATTTCCTTTTGTGACTTAGTGATGGCTATGTTTTCCTTGGGGCTATCTTCCCCTTCGAATGTCTTCTCTTCTTCTTCCTACCCATGCTCTTCATGGCGTTCTGCTTCTAGGATTTCCTTTGTTTCAGCCTCTTCTTCAGGCTTATCTTCTTTCTTTTCTTCTTCCTTTTCTTCTTCTTCCCTTACTGGACGAATTTCCTCATCATGACTAGGGCTTATGTCTTGTTCCTTGGTTGGAGGTTTTGTGGTTACCTCCATTTCTTCATTTGTAGCCTTCATTTCTTCAAAGGATTGCCTTTCAACTTCCTCTCCTACATCTTTGAGTTGCTTGGCCAACTCTTCCTCAAGCTCTTGGTCGAAGGTTTCCACAATGTATTTTGCATCGGGGTCCTCAATATCTTCCTCAAAGGATTGTGTTTCCTCTGCTTCATGAACTACCTCATCAATGACTAAGTGTTGGTGCTCTGGATGCTCGTGGTATTCATCAACTTCCTCTTCTATTTCCTTAGCTTCTTCCCTCTCTCATATTTCTAGCTCCTCCTAAATTTTCATTGTTGCCTCCATCTTGGGTGGTTCAGTCAAAGGAGGAGCAAGGAGACCGACAACAACTTGAGCTAAGGCAGCTTGCACTGTTGGATTCATCAATACTCCCGAGAGCTCCAATGGTATGTTTTGCATATGTTTGGAAAAAGCTTCAGGGAGAGTAAGGGTAGGCATTGTTGTTGCAGAGGCCAAGGGAATAGTTGTTGATGGAGACATGGAGGAAGAAGAGAGTGTAGAAGTGGTGGCAGAGGAAGAATCTCTCACCATAATGGGTGTAGTAGGTGAGGTGGAGGCTAGGTCAACTGAGATGTCCACCACAGGTAGAGAGGAAGTGAGTAATGCTTGAGATGTTGGCAAAGGAGTGATGGTAGTAGCAGTAGTGGTGGCAGCAAGAGCAAAGGTAGTAGGTGGAGACTTGGGTTGCTCAACCCCTTCTTCTTCTCCCTCATGGAGTGGGTCCTCCTGAATTGTGGGCATCTTGGTGAATCCGCTTGATTTCTTTGCCTTCTTTGAAGGCTCACCTTCTGACACTTTTCTAGAATACACCTTATGCTTTGGTTTGCATTCTGCCACTTCTTTCCTTTTCTTTGACTTGGTATTGGGAGGGGATTTAGAAGTTTCCCCATATGGGGTAGCAACAGTCCCACTATCAGTCTCACTCTCGAGCTCGTCCTCAAGCTCACCATAGGTCAGAGTTGCTCCTTGTAGCTTTAGCTGAGCAATTTTCCCATCAATCCATTGCTTTTTCCTAGCCTCTATTGTTTTAGTTAAAATATTGAAGTCATTGACCTCTTCCTCGTCCCAGTCAACTAGAGGCAACGACAAGTTGGCCACAGCATCAAATCTTAGATCTATAACTGTGTTTCCTTCCTCCACAATTTGATCCAGCACTAGGAACAATTTACCGTTTTAACAAAGTATGTCATCATGCGCATATAGTGCCTGATGTGCACCTCCTTATCATCTTTGATATTCACCTAGAAGTCTTTGACACTATGTAAATGGGCATATTCTTTCCCAACCATCTTCTACAATTTGCCATACGGATCCATCTATGGCCGAGTAGTGTAGAGCTCCAAGTTAAACTCATTAATCTCTTTTTCGGAGTACTCCACACATTGGGATGCGGGGATTGCATACATACCTTAGCCGAATGTGAGAGTATAAGGAATTCCAAACCTATGGTTTTCACTCAAGAGAGTATGCACATGTTGTAGCTATCTGGAGACTTCGAGCAATACCAATTGGTCATTTGGGTACTGGGGCAGCTTATATGGCCTCTCAGAGAAGCCCTCGGTTCTAATGTAGGTAAATTTAGGAAATTGGATAAAGAGGAATCCGAACCGGCGGATGAAGGAATTGGCACTATATGTGACTCTCTATTTGAAGTCTCCTCCGAGTAGCCTGATAATGTGCCTGATAAAGGTATCATTCACCTTGCAGTAATCTTTCTTGAAATTTTTGTATTGAAGCTGCGAGTATCTGTCATAGACCTTCAGCTCTCTCCCCAGAGTTTGGTTTTGTGCCACAAATAGACCTTTGTATGGCATGGGATCAGCTAGAAATTAGACCAAGTAAAAGGTCATGTAAAATTGAGAGGTCTTCCTTACTGCTACAAACTTCTCATGCAAGCAGTTGCTAATCATTCCTGCCCAATGGAACTTAGTCCTCCCTCTGATAATTTCTTCTATGAAATAGAACATCCATTCCTAGAAGTAAGCCGTGGTCAGGATGCCCATGAATCTACTTAACAAGGTTACCAAATCATGGTAATCCTCATGGAAATCACTCCTGAAAAGTTCTTGGGGCACCTTGTTTGCACTACCCCTCTTCTCTTTCAACTAGTATTGATTAATCAATTTCTTGCATCTGAGAGGGTCAACTTTCCATGTGCTCTTGGCATACTCTTTGGTTGTTTCCTCCATTGCATTAAAGGTGGGGATGTGGAAAGTTTTCCCTATAGACTTGGAGGACAAGTCAGCCAACACTCTACCATCTCTATCCACAATTCTCTTGGTCTTTTCTTGGTAGGCCTCTCTGAAGGCCATTACCAACTCAAGAGCCACAAGGGCAAGCGGGAAATTGGCTCCCTTGGCCAATCCACTTTTCCTAATTCTCTTTGCATTCTCTATAAAGAGATCGACAATGACTCTGTTAGAATTCATTAATGTTAATATGTCTCAGGTTTGTGTTTGAGACCGTATCCCACTCTATGGTAACTTTGGTGTTGATCTCCACTCCCTAAAATTTGTACTTCATTTGGTTTTTATCCACCTTTCCCCTTGGTGCCTTAGCGGTTTTCTTACCCTTTTCTTTCTTTGTGGATGCCCCTGAGGGTCCTACAGCTGATTCCATAAATCCTGCAAACAAAGGAGCAATAAGCATATTCATGTGCAAAACACATGGAGCATTAGCAAAATCCTACAAAATCAATGTTAGATCGAGTGATTCATCATTTAAGGATCATAACATTCCTTTCAAATCATTATTTTCCTTTCGTTTGGGGAAAATACAGCAATGTAGGCCCAGGGGTGTGGACTTCCCTAAGCTGGCAGCCATTTTGGAGGACATTGCAAACAGACGGAAAACAGGGCACAGTGACCTGCACGGATCCACCCGCATTAATATTTCATGTTGTGATGGGGCCCACCAAGAGGTTAAGTCATTTTGACACATGAGCATGATCAATCTTGAGGTCTTGGAAGTTCTGACTTAGTCATTTTGGCATGTGGACCCAAGGGTTGCTGGTGTAGGGGGTGTCTTAGCCATTTAGGAGCTCCGTCGTTGGAAACAGTGCTAGCGAGGCGGAATCCCGCAAATGGAATCCCACAATGCGGAGTCCACAATCAAGGAGGGTGGTGTTGAATTAGTATTCAATTTTAAACTATTTAGATGGATACGAGCAGGGACCTGCGGAAAGGCGTTAGATGTTAGCTACTTAGAACGGCGGAGACGGGACGACGGCTCGCAAGCAGTGGTCCGCACCATCGGGTCTACAAGGATCCTCAACGTAAGTAACTCATTCGTTATTGGCCGGATAGAGGCAGGGAGATTGGGCCCTGCATAGTGGGTCAGAGGCTTGGCTCGGCAGTTTAGAAATAGCGACATCGAGGTAGCGGCCCATGAGCAACCACCTGCATGCAACTTTTACTTAGTGGCTTTATCAAAACTCGAGGAAACGTTGGTGTCAAGTCCCGCAACACAAAAGGTCAGAGACCATTTTCCATTTAAAACGGCGGACAAAGGGCAGCGATGACCCATAATGAAGGGTCTATAATTAGCAAACTTAGTTGTTTTGTTTTCGGGCTTAGTGGTTGCAGTCAATGCAGAGTCCGCAAGGCAAACAGACAGTCAGCCAAGGCCATTTCAAATGGTGGACAAGTGGTGGAGACTAGCTGATGGTAGTCCACGATGGACAACCCACAAGGATCCATAGTTAAGCATTTTGTTCGGAAGGGTCAGGCGAAAATAGACAAAGTGGGGCCTGCAAGGCAAGAGGCTGGGATCATTTGGTCGTTGAAACGACGAGGCACAAAAGGCAATCTAAATGCGGAAACCAACTTTCCTGGACCCACGAGGTTGAAAAGACCCCATCTAACTTTTTTATTTTTGTTTAAGTCCAAAAGAAACGATAAAGGGAGAGTTCCTTCCCACATGAGCGGGTCTGAGCAAGGTGACAGCCAGTCACTTAAAGTTTATCGTTGATAGGTTTGACAATGGCTGTGAATGTCTTGCGGGCCGTAAGGGCTTGATTGGCTTGGTTCAAGAATGGTGATGGAGGGTGAAAGTTCTGCACGGATCCCTAGGGTGGATTTCAAAGGATTTTCAAGTTTTTAAGACATGGGTTTTGTTTGTCGTTCGATCTTCTTTCTAGTTTTAAGGTTTTTCTGCTTAAGATTTTAACCACTTTGTAAAAAATTAAAGAAAAACACATAATATGAATGGCGGCATAAAACCAACCTAGCGGACCCACAAGAATTCATGCACAAACTGAAGACGGTGATGCTTGAAATGTGGCAAGATCTCGCGGGTGCGGAGGCAGCGGTGGTTGGAGAGCTCTAAGAGGTTTTCAGAAAGAATGTCAATGAAAATGACCTGTCAAAAGTGCCTATTTATAGACTTTTAAGCATTAAATGTTCACCATAAATGCAGGTACAGAGGTTGTCGAAGTTGGTGGGCACGTAGTTTGAAAGAGTTGGCGATAGGAACTGCGGGGTCTGTGGGCCGAATGGCAACTGGGTGTTTGCTGCTCGACGGGTCGATGAAATAAAATAGCAACGGAGGCCGCGGATCCCGCCGTGCAGGAGGACAAGCTAACTCGGCCATTTTGGACGGTAGTGAACAAGCGGAATTCCACCAAGGGCGGCCCGCATGGGTGGACCCATAGAGCATGAAGGATGGCAGTTTAAAATTTTGAAGGAAAACTGCCAAAGAAACCCCACAAAGGCCAAAGACTTGAAAATTTTGAGGGTGGTGAAACTTGGTCAACTCAAGATGATACATCTAAGACTCATTGACCACTTAAAACTCAAAATAGGGGGCACACAAAATGAAGTGAAGGAAAAAGTGACCTGATAAAGCACCTAGAGAGGGTCCCCATTCTGAACGGGGCATGTGTGCCATAGGCATAACAAATTACGACTCTATTGGGGAATGCTCCTTAGCATTCTAAGGATAAAGACTCATTCTAAACCTAGAATCTTTGTTTTCACATACCAGGGGCTGGTTTCTAGAAGTGAGCTGAGAGACTCGAAGGAGAACGAGATCCTTACCTGAATCAAATCACAAAAGTGTCTCAGAAATGTGTGTGTGAATGGGTGAATTCATTCCCTTTCCTTAAAGACTGTAACCAACGACCATTAATCGAGCCAAGCAAGCTACATAAACTGTCCAACCCCAAAAGTAACATGGACATTGTCCTATTGCCAGTCAGGCATCCATAGCCCCGACGAAGTTGTCACTGTGACCCCATGAATATTGCTCTACTACTAGCCAAGCGTCCATAGCCCCGGTAGAGTTGTCCACACATACATACAGTTGCTTGATTTAGCATTTTCTTTTCTTTTCTTTCTTTCTTTTCCCCAACTGTGTAAGCATCGAAGCTTACTGTGGGTTTGGAGTCACAGTGGTCACTGGAGCAGACTTAAGATTTTTCACTTGTTGGGTCATCATAATGACCACTATACAGCTTTTTAGAAACAGTTAATATGCATTTTGTGCAAGATTTGAGATGAGTACATGAAAGGATTCAACTAAGGGTCGTGTTCTAGGTCAAATCAAAGTTCAAATAAGGAGACCATTCCATAGCAGCAATCAGAGACCAACAGTTGGGAGTGAATATTTATCCAAAAAACACTAAGAACAAGTAGCAAAGTGAACCATTCATCAAACTAAACATGGCCACAACATCAGGGACAAAGGAACACCCTCAGCAAAGCAAGACAATTGGGAAACGAGAAAAATAGTAACAAAGCAAAATAGTGAAACAACAAGACAAGGAAACCTAGACTAACCTATGTACAGGTATTTACAAAGACAGCTCAAAGGAGCTTAGGCAAGGAAATAATGCTTAAGGTGTTTCCCATTGATGGGAAATGGGACATCTTCGCCAATTAATGTCTTGAGTCAGAAAGTGTTATCTCCTAAGTTTTCATAAATTTGAAAGGGACCAAGCCAGAGCTTGTTGAATTTATCATGTCCCCCTTTCTTTTCATGGGCCTTGTCTCAACATAGGACCAGATCAACAATTCTAAAGGCCTTAACTTTGGCTTGTTGATCGAACCACCTCTTGACCATGCCCTAATGTTTGGAAAAAATTTCAATAGCCCAGTCATGAACTTCCTCTAGGTGGAGCAATTCAGCTAAACGGGCTTCTCGTCAATCCCCTTCTTTGTAAAAGGTGTTGATAAATTGAAGGGTGGGAATCTTTAGGTGAACAAGAAACATAGGCTCTAAGCTATAAATGAGGTGAAATGGGGAATCACCCAAGGAGGCCTTGTGGCGTGTACGATTTTCCCAAAGGGAAAAACACAGCTAAGTGTGCTAGTCTTTGGGATTCCTATCGAGCAATTT
>VDFB02047144.1:41496819-41553629 GCA_007258455.2 Sequoia sempervirens
TATAATTATCCTTGTGCACATTACACCTATAACTCAAAGCCAATTAACAAAGCAGCAATAGAAAACTATGTCCATGTTAATATGGTAGACAATATGTAATTCTATAAGGATACCATGTGTTGTGATTTTTGCTTGAATGAAGTTTGATGAAACAGTTGATAGTTACTGCTAGACAGCCAAATGAAATTAACTTAGGTAAATGGAAATAGAATGACCCCATCCAATTGCAAAATGAATATTTATGTGGCTTTTACATGATAGCAGGCCTACAGCCATGAGACTTCCTTGAAGCTTAAATGTCACAGTATATGTAGCATATTACCCAATAGCTCTATCTCACATTTCATTCATGTTGATTTAGGCAAGTTCATATTTCTCATTTACCCTTGTACCGTCTCATATTGCTCATTGCATTCCCTGGAACCACATTTTCCTGAGGAGTTTTGTAAAACAGTTCACTTGGATTATAAATGCTTTCGTATTTTACATGTTTGCCTACAAGAACAATAACCACGACCTCTGACAGAATTTAAATGCTTACTAGCAGAAAGTAGGTTTCTACTGCATTCTTTTGTCTATCTTTGTGCAAATGAAAATTTGTATTCTGCTATGGTAAATTCTCTAGTGCATTAGGTACTTTAAAGCACAATTTTTTGGATGTTGCTCATGTTCCAGGTTTGATTCTTTTTGGGGGTTATAACTACCTACTGTTGTATTAGTTTCCCATTTTTTGTTCTAGAAATGAATGAAAATATAAACAAATAATCATATATAATAGTTTTTCTTTGACAAATTTTGTTAAACAGTTCACCTGTTTTTTGTATGCTCCCATTGTTTGCATTTATGCCTACGAGGACAATAATCACGACTTTTAACAAAACCCCTCTATCCTTTATGCTTTGATGACAACGGAAAAGCTCAAAGCAACACACTGTCGACTCATTGTTCGAAAGCTCTCATTATCGCACACGTTGACATTATTTTGGTTCCAAAGCTCTCTTTATGGGACCGCTTTCCAGTAATTAAAAATATACAAACTTTCTAGGGCTCACATGCATGAAGTAAAATGGACAAGAGGGTTTGTTTCCCATTTTTTGTTCTACAAATCAATGAATAGATAAACAAATAATCATATATAATAGTTTTTCTTTGAGGGGTTTTGTCAAAGAGTTCACCTATTTTCTGTATGCTCCCATTGTTTGCATTTATGGCTACGAGGACAATAACCATGACTTTAAACAAAATCCCTCTATCCTTTATGCTTTGATGACAACAGAAAAGCTCAAAGCAACACATTGTTGACTCATTGTTCCAAAGCTCTCATTATCCCACACGTTGACAGAATTTTGGTTCCAAAGCTCTCTTTATGGGACCGCTTTGCAGTAATAAAAAATATACAAATTTACAGGGCTCACATGCATGAAGTAAAATGGACAAGAGGGTTTCTACATAATTCCTATCAAATGCAGATGAAACCTTCACATTTCAATAAGAAATTCGAATAGATAATACTAAAAGTAGTTTAAAATACGAATTTATACTCAAAGTATAAGAATGCCTTAAAGAACTATGAAACCCTACTTGCATTTCTCGTATCAAATAGATGAAAACAACATAAAGTTACCTCTTCTGACCTCAAGCAATTCATTTCTTGCTGTCTAGTGTGCAATTCTGCAACTACAAAATCTCCTACTCGATCGCTACAAACTCTTCCTTAGAACACGCGCTTACAGAACACAAAAACAACACACGCAAAGTAATAGAGATGCATACCAAGTCGCTTAACTCTATATTGAATTACCAAAGTACCCTGGCCACGCGTGGCCACCAAGCCATTCCAGTGCCTTCACCTCGAGCTTGATGCCATTTAATGCATTTAATTTGTATTCATGCATTACGTACGTCTACCCGCCAGCTTTATAAACTATGCCTTTGCTTAAATTTATTTAATCAATCTATGCACTCGCAATTTCCTAATATTTTAGTGCATTTAATCTGCATTCATGGATTACGTACCTCTAGCCGCCAGTTTTATTAAAACTATGCCTTTGCTTAAATTTATTTAATCAATTTATGCGTTCGCATTTTCTCGAATTTTTAAAACAAAAATGATTTATAAAGCTACTCCGACGAATAGGAAATTAGATAAATGCTAATTTTCCAATATAAAAAATAGCTCTCCAAATTCAAACTATACAAAAAAAAAGTAATATGTTAAATGAAAAATCTTGATTGGTGATGCTACGAGTTCTACCACAAAGCATTCTAAGTGAATGCATAAGTATTCCTGCCTAAGCAGCAGGGAACTAATAAAAGTCTTTTAAATAATTTTAAATTTAAGATTAGTAATCATAAAAATAAATAAGTTAAAACATAAAAGGTAAATCAAAAAAATCAAAAAAAGGTGAAAACTTTATTAAAAAAAATGAATAAAATGTCAAGTTTTGGGAGTGACCAGAAACCCAACCCCACTCAACATTAAGGAATAAAACAATTTTGAGGTGTCTTATCGGGTATTGGGAATCAAAACCTAATAAGAACATGGCTCCTGGAAAAATTGTAATGTGCCAGGTGCAGATGCATTCCCGAATTCCATTCCTACACAAAGAAGAACCATCGCGATCGGGTTCAGAACGGACACTAGACCAAACATATTTAAATGTCATGGTTCAAAATTAATCTTGATCTTGACGCTGACGGTATCAAAGCAAGTGCATATTAAATGAATCCATCAGGAATGTTGGCTCTGATGGACTAGTGAAAAGGGTCTGAACTAAAGTGAAACCTTGCATTCATAAAATTCTGAATCCGCCTTCGCATGTGAGGGAAAAAAACAAAATACTGAAATGGAGTTAGGGGTCCATAGGTTTCATTCCTAGTCCCTACTTGCGATGAACAAAATGATTCAAAGAAATGTAGTCTCATGGAACGCTATCGATGGCGGATTATGCTCGAAATGGATATGAAAATCTAAAGTCACCCAGAGTTTTTAAGCAAAAATAATTAAATATTATAAAAATAGCGAGCTATCTGGAAATCGTCAGATGAATGTGATCTCACAGAAAGGAATGATTTCAAGATTTTCCCATAAATTTTTATTGAAAAGGCTTTAAAAACTTTCAAGTAAATGTAATTGCGAGCATAAGGCCGAATGCCACAACCTTCGCCATTATCTTACAACACGAGCAAAATGAGGGAGCATGGTCTTTTAGAGTACTTGATCACTGGAGAAGAATGTGCACAAGATGGGGAGCGATGAGTGCAACATATACTTAAAATGGACTTGTTGAAGGGTCCTAAACTTTTGAGCATTGGAAATGGGTGGATGGTGCAGCTGAATTCCTTAGTCTTCGCCAGCATTGTCCTTGTTTTGCTCATGCTAGGGTACAAGATGAACATCGCGTGTAAACTATTATTAGATACCACATATATCTTAGCCCTTGGGAGGTAATAATTGATGGATCCATGCATGCAAAATGGAGGCATAAAAAATGCATGTGGTGGTCAAACCGAATGCATCAAAGAAATGCGGTTTCATGAATGATCGGTGGAGGTGCACAATATGAAACCGATCGAAGTGTCTTCAGAAAAATTTCAAAACAATCAATATTGGTAGGTTAGACAACAAAGCGGATCTGGTTTGATAATGTAAATTCTTTCAAGAAAAGTGTGATATGCGCCAATGTTTGGTAGACTGTGTAGTGATGGAGAACATAGACAAAGCTGGTGAACTATTTAACAGAATGGCTACAAAAGAAATACAAAGATGCTATATTTGCAATTGCTTGGGAAAAAAACATGTAAAACATGGAAGCATCGACAAGATGCAAACAAACTATATGACAAAACCCCTCAAAGAAATTATGATTTCAAGAAAATGTAAGTCTGTGCAAGATTAAGCCAAGTTCGACATTCATTACCTCCATCCTCCCTGGCAGAAATTTATGCAAAATGGTGAAAGCACAAGGAATGGTGCATGTAAATTAGTACACATAATGCTTCAACAAAATATCATTTCATGGAATGCTATAATTACATATGTGCAAAAATGGAAGCTTTGAAATGGTGAATCATTTGTGTAGTTGCAATTGCCTTGGGAAACCTACATGAAGAATGTGGAAGCATGGACAAGGCCCGTGCACTGTTTGACAGACTACCTCAAAGAAATTACATTTCATGAATGCTTGATCATTGGATTTGCACAAAATGAATTGTTTGACCGAATCCCTCAAGGAAGGGTGCCTCAAGAAGTGGTCTCATGTCACCCCATGATTGCAAGTTGAACAAAACAAATGTGCAGAGGATAGATTTTGCAAGAGGCAGTCTCATTTCACTTAAGGATTTTGTTAGATGTTGTAGTTGCAAGCTGTCCCTATGAACATGCACCAAATATAGAGGGGAAGGTGCGCAAGAATTGTTTGAAATGACGCCTCCAATGAATGCTATCCCTCATAAATGTGATCTCATAAAAGCAATAGAACATGGTGTCAAAAAAGAGTAATTAAAGAAGATCAATCAAATTTTGTAGTTGCAATTGCCCTGGCAGACATGCGTGCAAAATGTGAGAAGCATAGTTACAGGGTCCTTAATTTTTTTTTGCAGAGGGCCTCAAAAGAGGTGATGTTTGATGAAACAAAAATGATTATAGTATGTTTGTTTGAAGAGAATTCCCCAAATAAACCTTAATTTCAGAGATGCAATGTTCACAAGGATATACACATAATGGATTTAGTAAGATAATTAATTAATCATTTTATTATTATTAATTAATTATACATTTGTAATGGGAGTCATTAATCTGATGAATTGATTATACATTTATTGTGATTTTCTACATGTACCTTCCGGGACAAATAATTCCAAGTTTCAATCTCGGATATTATGAGACTAACTTGCAAATCTAGAGATGAACTTTCGAATTGGAGGAGCATCAATATATTGAATTAGCACAAGACATGATTTTCATTAATGTTATTTTATTTTAAAATAACACTAATTTAAAGACAAAGTTTATTATTTCAATTATGATTTTGTTTATATTTGATTGAAATAGTGTGAAATATATTGATCTTGGAATTAATTATAGATTAATTAATTTTATCAATTAAAGTGCTCAATGATTTACAGGCACTTTTCAAGGAAAGATCATAAGGAGATTTGCAAAGCAATTGCACAAAGGAGGGGGGGATTTTCTAAAAAATCATCAAACTGAAAGTGAACTGAGCATTTCATGGAGTTACTTTGGAGAAGGATGCTGATTTACATCACAAGAAGAAGTGAACTCAAAGTGGAACTTAAAGTGAAATTGGAAAGCTGCAACTATCAACTGAAGCTCACTGAAGTCAACAAGGGCTGCAAACATAAAGTTTCTTGTGAGGAGTGAATATATGCACACAAAAGCTACAACTTTTAATGTCTCCATTTTGGAGGAAATTAGGGAATTGCTGAGCTATTAATTGTCAAATCTGCTCATTTGAAAAGAGTTGGTGAATTTTAGGAAAATTAGTTAGACATTTTAAAGATTAGCTGATTAGAGTTTTGCAATAAAGTAGATGATATATTTTTCTTACATTTTTAGCGTAGTTGGGTGGATCTAAAGATACTGGTTTTTGTACACTGGTGAATTTTTTAGAATTGTAAATGTTGTTTATCTATCTCATTGCAGTAGAAATAGTCAAATTCAAACCTATCTTGAATTGCACTCTGAAATGATATGTGTTTGGTTAATTGTTCGATTTGAAGTTTTTCAAGGAATGAATAAAGTTTATCTTTTCTTTTGTTTGAATGGTGACTTGTGATCTACTGTTAAAGTTTGCACTGTGAATGAATGTTCAACTTTGTATTGATTATAGGTTGATTTGTTTTGGAGTTCTAGTTTAGGAATTCCTTGAAGAGTAACAGGTCTAGTTAACTAAATGAATCAACATTATTTTCTCTCTTACGTCCTTGATCTATCTTTCTCCTTTTTTTTAAACCCCTCGGTTAGAGTAGGTTTAGATAGGAGTTTGATCTTGCAGCAACCAAAAAGCTTGCCAGCAGGACCCTTGAACATTACAGCCTCACTAACCGCTCAACAAAATAGCAATGTTGTGACCCAACATCCAAGACCTTGGAAAGTGATCAATTTAACAATCATTTGTCTTTTTCAAGAGAGGTAAGGTGATTACATCTTTCCTGCATGTTGTTGTGTCAATTTGGCCATCAAAAGGTCCCACTAGGATGAAAAGAATTATAGAGACATACGAGGCAAGTGAGAGGTTGCCATGAGTACATATAGTAGTTTTTGTCTTCTCGTATTCCTCCCTCTATAATGAATTTAGCCACAAAGTCTCCTCTAAAATAAAATTCACTCGACTTGCGGGGTCAACTAGGACTCCTATCATAATGTTTCCATTGAGGCAAGCAAGAATGTATAGGGGAGAGGCTTTGTTATTCATGGGTAAATCCTGCGATGTAAAAGTTACATCTGGCAAACTAGTCGCAGGTTGAGGGGGAGGACTAGGAGTAAACAAGACCACATTTATGTATGTTGAGGCCTTAGGATAAGCATCAGAAGGATCAATAATTAAGAGTGATGAAAATAGGTCCATACAAATCTGCAACATGATATTTTCCTTAGCCACCAAATTATTCACATTCTGCTTTTTACCATTGAGATGGATGGTATCATCATCGATGTGATCTTGTATTTCATGATGCAGGTGCATACAACATTTAGTATTATGCCCGTGAACATGATTGTACTGGAAGAATGCATTTTCATCATACCAATCGGGATAAGGCTCTCTTAGAGGTCGAGGATCTTCTAATTATAATCTTATCCTTCAACAACTTTTATAGAATAGAAGAATAAGATTCAGATAGTTTAGTAAACTATCTATTGCGCTTGAGGCCTCGATCATTAGTCATGGTGAATATATTTGCAACAAATTTTCCTTTTCTTTAGATGGAAACTATAGATTTTCCTTTGGGACATGAGCACGAGGAGGATCCCTCGAACTGAACAATAGTCTACTGGTATTCCCACAATTCAGCACAAAGATGTGTGGAAGAATAATATTTCATCAAGGAAAATTTCTCCTGCCAAGCTCGTTGCAAGTTTCCTATGAACACCTTTTGTACATATAAGTCAAGTAGCAGGTAAGATATTTGCGAAAAGAGTGCTTGGTATCGCATAGTGAAATTAGTGATCTTCTCGTGCTCTCCCTGCTTACATCAGATGAGATCAGAGAAGGTCATATCCAAATCAATGTTAGCTTGGAATTATCAAAGAAACTGATTAACAAGTTGGTCGAATGAGAATATAGAGTTGTCAGGAAAGGAACAATACCACTCTAGTGTTGTACCCTTGAGAGATTGAGGAAGAGTTTGGCCATTAGATCATCATGATGAAATAAATCTGTACACGTCACATTAAAAGCTAACACGTGTGTTTGAGGGTCTCCTTTACCACCATACTTTTTAAACTTAGGAATTTCCATCCCTTGAGGGAAGGGAGTGTTTATAATTTTCACCGATAAGGGACTATGTCAGAAGAAGGGCTGAAAGATGGGTTGGGTAGAGGCTTGAGACAAATTCACCAACTAGTTTTTCATTTGACCCATATTCTATAGGAGAGCATTCAAAATAGGGTCAGAAGATGACAAAGGAGCAGTGTAACCTCCACCAAAACCACCGCTTCCAGAACCACCTCTGGAGCCATCGTCGTGACTACTGCCAAAACCACTGCCATGGCCACCAGCATGGCCTCCGCTAGAGCCACCACCATAGCCATTGTTGTGACCACCATTGGAGCCACCACAAAACATACTAGAACCACCAGCCCCCACTCCATTGGAGATTCTATTTCCAAAGAAAGGGTTGCCCCAAGAGGAAGAAACTCAAATCCTAGAGGTACCCTACTTGCTTTGACAGTAGGGGGTGGATCAGGAGCGCAGATGTTAATGGAAGGGCCTATTTCAGCCATGCATACTGATGTCACGGGCATCAAGACATTGATCTATCTTTCATAGGTTTCGTGATCATGACCTCGAGTAATGCTTGACCGAGGGTTGTAAGAGGGGACATACGTTTGCACTAAATTGGTAATGCCATGAATAAAATCTATGGCCATCTGATCTTTACCTAGCATATACCTGATCTCATTGTTGGATGTTGTGGATGTGTTGTTGATATGTGGTTGTCATTGATTTCAACACTATTCGCATTTGGTGTATTGAAGGTTGTATATGTCGAGGATATTGAGAAAATTGTTAAAAGAAGTGTTGTAGGTTCCCTGTGAAACTCTAAAGGTCATGAAGGTGTCTTGTTTTGTACGTCAAAGATAAATTGTTATGGATTAAAGGATTTTTTGTTGAGTGTATCTAGTCGATCCTCTAGAAGTTTCAGAGGTCTACGTGAAGATTTGTTTGTGCTGTGAATAATTGTGTTCTAAACAGCTTGTGGTTATGTCGTTGTTCTCAATGAAGTTTGTGTGTTTCTATTGCTTTGGATGTTTCTCTCTTGTTTCTTGGTGCTCGTGGATGCTTCTAGATCATGCTCTATCTTTTTGGTATGTCCACATTGATCGATGTGCTCGTGGTTGAATATTTTTCTCAGATAACTGGGCTTTTCATGTTCTTGGCCTACATGATGATGGTGAAGTATTGTGGATCTTCGAGGTGAAATTATTTGAAATATTTTTGTGTTGGAGTTGTTAATTTGGTCTCCATTATGTTGTGGCCAACCTTGGTGGATTCACATTGCAAATTTATTTGTATATTTGGGTCGACATTGAAAATGTATTTTATATTTATGGCCAATTAAGTTGTTGATGTAATCTCATTTTGTGGATATAGAAGAGCAATTATTTGAGCGAAGTTAGTGTGTGCAGAAGAGCATATGTATGCCAGAGAAAGTGCAAATTTGTGAATAGTGTCCAAATCATTAGATTGTAGAGCAGAGTGTGAAGGAGAATGTGTGAAGTGTGAAGAAGCTTAAGTGAAGAGGAAGAAGGTTTCTATGCTTAACCTGAACCCAAGAATTAGACTTTGTAGAAGTTTATTTTCTCGGGCCTACAATTTGGATGGTCTTAATCCAAACCTTTCTTTGGATAGTGAGTCCTCTTTTGTATTTGAGCGGTGAGCTCTAGGAAGTGTTCCTAAATGCATCTGCATTCCCATTATTCTTATACTTTTAATAGGGTATAATATTGTGGACTAACCTCCACCATGGTTTTTCCCCTAACAGGGTTTCCACGTAAAAATATTGGTGTTCTTTGTGTTTCTGATGTGTTGATTTTTTATGGTTTATGGTTCATTCATCACATCTGAGATTAAGTTAAGTTTGAAAAGTTTAAATATTTTGTGACAACTGATTCACCCCCCATCTCAATCGTTTGTCCTTGTTTTTTCAACACTCATTTGCAACCCTTACGAGCCTAGCCATGTTTTAATCTTTCTCTAAGTGATTTTCAAGATCCAATAGCCTCCTATCTAGAGCCATGAGATGCTTTATAGGAATAGGGACGACTTCGCTCTTGTCTAGAGGTGGTGGTGAAGGTGAAGCAGGAGGTGTAGGGGCATGATTGGTTGCATTGAAGTAACTCACATTTTTTGTCAACACCATCTCTTGAGAGGCAAGAGCCGAAGTGACCCTCATAAATTCTATTCCTAAGTGTCGATATCGTGCACTCCTTCTAACTACGTACCTAAAGGTTGTAGATTGAGTTGTGAAGCTCATAAAGCTTCACAACATGCCAACTTACAATCTGCACAGATACAAAGAAGAGGACCTCAACACAAGGAATGAGTATCAAAAGGTTCACGTCAGGTTCACCAAAATGTAGAGGAGGAGTACCGACTACTCAGGATCCCAGGTCAGAGGAGGGTCTAGAACAATCAGCTGCCCTGATCTACCTCACACATGATTGTTTAAGGTAAGTTTATTGTTGTAAGTGTATAGGCACGAATTTGTACCCCTTACAAAAATTCCCCTTTTACACTTCCTCACCTTAGAAAACCAAATCCGAAGGAAAAATTCCACATCAACCTACTACCTTCATTCCACTTGGCGTTTGTCTTTTGCATTGGTATAAGAATATTTTTCGGGGATGTCCACATGACGCGTAGATTTCCAGGCAGTGCACTTACGTCCTTGATGGATTCATGTTTTTGAAGCTAGGAAAGGCATTACACTACCCATTGGGGATGGTTTGTAACATCCCTCTTCAACCAACCGACCCTGAAAATGGTAGTTTCACTCATCCCACCTTCAAAAACACTCTACATTCATTTCATCTTCTAAGCATTCAACTGATCTTCTTCACATCCTCTATCAATCTTCTTCACAAGTTCTAGCAATTTCACTCTCATTCTCATCCTTCAAGTAGTACTTTGGCACTTCATAGTAGCAACAACAACACTCCATCAACTCCGTGAAGCGAGTGTGGAACAAGCCATAGCAGCAAGGGCTTGAGGTTTTGCAACACCTCCCTTCATCATAGTTGAGGTTGTGGTGATTGTTTAAGCTCTCTTTCTCCATCATTGGATAGTGAGCTCTTGGTGGAGGTGGTAAATGTTTTCACTCATCTCCTTTACAATTTGGTTGAGTAGCTCTTTACTATTTTGTAGTGTTACTTGCTTTTTCTCCTCTACTTATTTATCGAATATTTCTCTATCAGTTGCTATCTTGGCTGTCTGTGGAGGTGGAAACACCAAAATGGGGATTTGACTCAGGTAGATGCCTATACAACCCCCAACAATTTTCCCTCTCTCTTGTGTGTAGGTGGACATGCATTTGGAGCTAGCTAGTGAACGATCATCTTTGTGAGATTATCTTTGTCACTTTATCCTTCATATACTTGCTTTATCACATTCGTTTGTATCTTTCCTACTTCATAGTTTTTTTTGTTCCCTTAGAAGTGACTAGCTAGGTCATCAGATTGTTTTCTAGTGGTTCATACTCCGTTTTTGGTTGTCTGGTCGTATAGACAACAATGCACCATGCTGTCATATTGGAACTGTACTTCCATCCTTGGGCAAAGAGCTACCTGATGTACATTGTTGAACCTGAAAACTAGCTTGCCTAGCCCCATTTTGGATTTTGGGTCTGAAGAGTGGTTGCAGGGCCTTATAGTCCTCATCATTCTCATCCCTCGCATAAAATATCCCTTTAGAGTGAGGTAAGTTAGGGCAACCTTCTGCTCTTGGCTCTTTGTGACCTGGGGCCTTGATGTGGTCGATCCCCCTCTCTTACAATAAGAGGTGTGAAAAGGAAGGACAACAAATCTTTCACTATCCTTTTATCAACTTGAGAGGTTTAGGGAATCAGAGCAAATTCTTGAATCAAGACTGTGACTTAGGCAACTCTCTACCAGAGGACTCGAACATAGGAGATAGATGACAACACAATGTGCTGGCATCTGTATGGATAGAAAGTATGAAGGAAAATAAAGACTTAATAGAAAACTCCCTAACTACTTAATAAATGGAGTTTTATGCAATGACATAAAACATAAAGAGCTAAACTACTGAAATGAAAAGAATAAAACTTTAACTTAAAAGATAAAAGATGATGAAAATGAAGGTGGTAGAAACCAAACTGACAGTTGATCCCACCTCCTACAAGCTCCACATGAACATGCTACCTATACACATGATAATGGGGAAAAATGTTGGGGCTGTTTTAGGGCGTACTACTGTCAAACCCCTATTTTGGTGTTCCCACCTCCATGAACAACCAGAATAGCCACAAATAGAGAAAGTATGATAAAGAATGTATTGGAATGGAAGAAATACCAAACAATGCTAGCAACAATATGCTATGTACACTGAATAACTATGCTAAATGAAATGGATACCGCCTCCCAAACAAGATGCCCTCAAGCACGTGAAGGGAGATGTGAGCTCGCATTCCTATAGATTCCAACGTTTTCAAAAAAACATGAGAAGAAAAACCAACATCGTGTCATCTTGGAGCTTCAACAATGGAGAAAGTGTTATGAAATGCTTAAGAAGTATGTAGAAATGTGAAGTGAGATTGAAGAAGGTTGAATCAATGGAGAAGATAGTTTTTTTAGGATGAATAGAAGCCCAAAAGAGATGTTTGAGGTTGGTCAAGGGCGCAGGGGAATTATGCTTCATCGCCAATGGAGAAGTGTAATGCCTCTGTAGATTCCAAAGGTGGGAATCATGTCAAGACAACAGCGTGTTAGGTAGATGTCTGTGCACTGCGCTAGAGTCCTTGACAAAAATTCCCCAACCAACACTACAAATAGTTGCCAAGTGGGTGGAAGCGGGATGGGTGAAGTGGAGAAGCATTGTCAGGTTTGATTTTTCTAAGGTGAGGGGATGAAAATGGGGAATTTGTGAGGGGTGAAAATTCACTCCATTACAAGAATTAACTCACAATATAAAGTAATATCAACATCAAATACAATAGGGCTCATTGTCGAAGGGCTCACTGCCCAAGAGAAAGAAAGGCTCACTACCAAAGGATGACTACCGAAGTAGAAAAGAAGATAAAGAAGAATGTTACATAGAGAAAAAAATCTCAAAGCAACATGAAAATCCACCAGAATTTCACTAATACTTTCGTAGTCTAATTGAAGAATTGTCTACACCTACTCACTACATCCAGTAATCTAACACATGAAAACCTGCACTACACTCTACAAATTTGCACCTCACAACTCTGCAATTCATATTATACTCTTTTTTCTTTTTTATCTTATCATCCCGTTGGATGAAAATTATGTAATCACCTTTTCAATAGATTACACAACCTAGATTTCAACCACAACTATGTGAGATATAATCTCTCCTCTTAGAAAGGGGAGGCACCCTTCTTAATGCTAATAGAGGTTAAGTAAAACTAATCAAGTATTTACAAAATGTACACTACACTTACGAAATGGGGGGGTGTGTCACATTCATGCTTCTCTCTTTTTTCATAGAAGATGTTTTATAATGCTTCACTATTGATAGTTTTAATTCAATACAACTTTAAACTAAAAACAAAGTAGTAATTCCAATATATCTATCTTGTCAAAGCAAAGCTTAGAGATACTAGTATGATAATAATAAACAATAAAATAAGAAAGAAAAGCTCATGAAGGCACAAAGTCGTTTCATAGATTTTCACTAATGGATCCTTGAGATGTGTAACCAGTGTTGTATTAGAAGCATAAAGTCTTGTAGATACTCCATGATAGATCCATGAACAACATGAAAAAATGTAAGCACAAAGTCTTGCAGATAATCCACCAATGATTACTCAAACATAAATGTAAATTAAAATAAAGAATGTAACACAAAGTTTACATAAATTTATTCAAAGCCCTTCAGATATCATCTACTAATCACTACCAATATGATCAATCCACAAGATTATCGATTCCAACACAAAGTCTGGTATGCAATTCTCTTCTTTATTGATCAAATTTTCATTCACAAACATGAACACAAAGTTTCACAAATTTTCTTCAAAAAGGGCAGCACTTCATTGCAAAATACTAAAGGTAAGGATTACAATAGAAATCCCTCTTATTTATAAAAGAGAGGGAAGAGAAAATCTAGGAAATTAGTTGAGTAAAATTAGGAAAGTTAGGTGAGCTAATTTAGGAAAATCTCACATAACTTTGACTAAGTCAAAATTTTGTCCATCTTTGTAGAACTACATCTTAGATTTTTAATGTAATTATATTTGCTGAAAAGACATTTAAGATGTCAAAACCTATTTACAAGATGCATAAAGGGTTCAACATCAAACTATTCAACACTGGAGATCAAGAGTCTTCATGGTTCCTTGCTTTGGGCATGAAATTCATCATACTTCTTCTTGGTCTCCTGGAGGAATGCATCATCTAGAACAACTGTATAATCTACAAGGGTGTGAACTCTTGTTATCAACTTTATGGTGGATGAATGAAATTTTATGCACCTGTAAAGATGCATCTTGAGATTATCAAGAGTTAGTTGTATCTCATAAGTGACATGTATTGAGGCTTTTGAAAAGCTGGCATCCTCAACTTACTGCATGATGGCTTCTTCATAGATCTTGGAAATTTCGCTAGCCGGGAGGAAAATATAGTTTTCTTTAAGAAGCTTGCCAAACAACTCCTTAATTCCCTTCTCTAGGATAGCAAGATGTCCTTTGACATCTTCTTGAACATGGTGAAGATCTTCGATAAGATATTTGACCACTTCGATGCGGTGCTTGAGTGATTCTCTTACCTCTACATATTTTTCCTTGTCAGGAATTACCCCAACTTGCACCAATTTACTGAGCTTTGCCTATTTCATTTGTGACTAAAATGATAGGAAATTTTCCATCTCTTTTTAATATTGGGTAAGAATAATTTCTTCCTTATCAAGCTCTGATTTGAGCTTGACTATTTTTGTGGCCTTTTCATCTGCAACAACTATTACCTGTGAACCATCTTGTATTAATTCATCAATGAAAACATAAAATGCTTTACCTTTGGAGGCAAACTTATCTTCCTTCTGTACTATTGGTTCTTCAAGGTTTTCAATAGCCATGGGTTGGATATTTCCTGAAGAGTTTGCAAGTCTCCTCAAAACATCTGCATATCGTTCGACCATTTGTTTGTACATGTCTCAGACTTGTTCCATTTTATCAAGCCTCCCTGCCAATGCATCCAAGGTTACATGTGCATTTGCCTTTGCAATTTCATTTGCAACCTTGCCAAGATGGAATCTTGATATAGTGTAGTCCTCCATATTTACATCCCATTCCTCTTGTGGAGGTAGACCAATCTCTACATACTTATGATCGGCCTTGTCAACATGAAGCCGTGAATGCACTTTTTCCTTTTTCTTCCGCTTGGCTTTTGGAGGGGCTATCTCTTCAAGATCGAGTTCCTCCGAAGAGATCATTGCTTTTTCCTCTTCGATACTTGAGATACCAACCAAGGGGGAAGAAAGGAAGTATGAGCTTCTTGACAGACTGCCAACTCTTTTGTCATAGCCATTTATGTGGAAATGACTCGTATGGTGACAATTGGGGTAGTGTTTGTCATGACTGCACCAATAGATTGCACACTGAGTTGACATGCAAGGATTCATTCATGAACATGTCGAATTCAGCCTCAGAAGTGATGTCATAAGATGTAGATGACAAACAAGGAATGGATGATGGAGAACTTGAAAAAATATCAACCATTGGTGTATTTGAAACTGATGGAGTATCAAGTATGGTTGATGATGCAGGGGGATGTCGAATATCCACTACAGGTATTGTGGATTTAGGAAGAGGTGATGTGGGAAAAGTAGGTGGAGGAGTATTAGGATTAGGAGGTGTTGTGCAGTTTTGCACACACGCCCCACTGAAAGTAGGGACCCTCTTTTTGCTCTAGCTTTTGGTTTTTTTTTTTTCCCCCTTAATTTTATTGATTTCATTGCCTTTGGAGGTCCTTAGATGTTCATCTTGCTTGTCCAAGTCCTTCCCCTGAGTTGTTCTTCAAAAAAACTAAGTTCTAAACAAAATCTGGGATTTTCCAGTCTGCTTGGAATTTCCCATAATCCTGTTTGCCTAGAATTTCCCAGATTGGCTTTTGGTGTCTTTTGGCCCCGTAATTTTATTGATTTCATTACCTTTGGAGGTCCTTAGATGTTCATCTTGCTTGCCCAAGTGATTTCCCCAGGTTGCACTTTAAAAAAAACTAAGTTCTGAGCAAAATACGGGTTTTTACCCAGATCTAGGATTTTCTGGTCCGTCCATATTTTCTCGGATTCTGCTCAAAGTCTGGCTCTAGGCGAAGTCCAGGTTTTTGCCTGCATTCGGTACTTTCCGCCCAACCCAGATTTTTCTGGATTTCTTCAGTTTTCCGGAATGTGCCAAAAGTCCAGAATTTTATGCAATCCGTGGAAATCTGGTCCACCCGGATTTTTCTAGATTTTTTGCCAGGCTTTGTGCAAATTGAAATACTGGGTTAAATTGATGAATTTGATGATAAATGCTCAACACCCATGCTTAATTTGATATATTACACGATGTTACACGCATTCTTGGTTCGTTTTGATGATCTATTGTTGAAATTTTTGCCTCATTTAGTAAAATCCACTTGGCCTGGAATTTCCCAGATTTTCCCCTTGGTCTGATTTCCCCGAAAGGGCTCAAATCCCGAAATTTCCCAGAATGGAAATTTTTTCGAAAATAATTATTTATTTATTTTTTCCAAAAGTGGAAATTTTAAAATGATCCCGAAAATGAAAATTTCTTGAAAAAATTTGAAAATAAAATTTCCAAAAATGGAAAAAATTCTGAAAATGGAAAGTTTCCTTTTAAAAATACAAGTTTTTTTTCTTAAAGGCCAAGATTTTATTCGAATTTAATTTGGACATGTGGGCTATTAATGATGATATCTATTTTTAAGGACTAACCAAATATTAAAAGGGGACTTGCATATGGATTCGTGCCAAAAGGGGGGAATCTGGAAGTGTTCAATTTAAATTTTTAAAATGGGACCTGCCTAAGAATCCATGCCAAAACTATCTACAGTTGGAGGACTTTCAGGAAGACACGTAAATCTGATCTTGCTGGAGATCGTGGGTCAACATGGATAATATTCATGCATTTAATGCAAATCTTGTCCTATTTTGAAATTTTTCTGGTTGACCTATTTTGGGGCCAGTTATTATTGTAAAATCTAATTGGGCCGATATGTTTGGGGTTTTCTATAAATGGCATTTGTGCCTCATTTGTAAAGGGAGGGAGATTAGGAGAAGATTTGATAGAGAGTGAATTTAGCAGTAGAGTAGAGGTAGAAGCTAGTTAATTTCTGAGCAAGTGATGTAACAGAACATTGGAATTGTTGCTGGAGTTTTGTGATTCAATACAATTGAAGGCATTGTGATTTTCTAGTGATCTCTTTTGTGTTGACTTATCTTGCATGATTCTTATGATTCTATTTTTAAAATTGCTCATGGTTACTAGATTTAGATTTAGATCTGATTCAAGAATGTTCATGATTTAATGTTTGAAGTGTTTGCAGCAATCCCTGGTCCATACTTTTTGCAGCTAGTTGATTGTTAGTTGCTTTGTAAAGTTAGCCTGGACCTTTATATTCATTGTGCTTGGTTCAATTGTGGAGGTTTATTCATTTCAACTGCAATTGGGTTGTCTTGGGTGAATGTTCATGATCTGAAAATCTTTAAAACCTTAGAAGATTGCACTATTTTTGTAAGATTGTAGATTTATCTTGATCAAGCAGAGATTGGTTTCGTTGGGATTGGTCCACCTCAAGTGTTTTATCATTTGCATTGTTAATCTTAGGAGTTAGAATAGAATAGAATCTCTCTAAACCCTTATCTCTTTTGCTGTTTATTTTGAATCTAGGTTAGTTTTAGGATTGAAAGCATCACCATATTGTTACATCTAATGAAAATTCACTTCCAACATTGTTCATTTGTAAGGCCCCTTGTGATTACCAGCATTTTCACATATTATCTGAGTTGTTTGTTCATTGTCATGACTTGACACCCGAGAGACCTTGGGGTGATTTTCAGCAATTTATTGTTGAAGATTACCTTTCAAGATAGATAGAATATTATTTTCTATCTGAGTTGTTGCTGTGCAGAAAACACCATCAACAGATTGGCGCTAGGAGGGCGAACAAGGTGACATAGCTGAAAGTTGAATGAGCCTTCATGTTGACAATTTGAGACATGACAGATCTCTAAATCTGAAAATACAAGCTCCAAGTCAAGATGGAAAAGCAACGTTATGTCTTTCATAATGGAAACAGTCTTTAGATTGATTTTTTTCAAATCTGTAAGTCCTTGAATAGGAGGATAAATCAATGGAATGGCAAGGGTTTGCATCATTGTGCATTTTCATACAAGTGTAGGCTTCATAATACCTGTAGACATAATGAGTTTGAATGCTTGGCCTTTCTAGACAACATTGAGATGGTCTTGCAAAGGAACCTTTTCATGCAAAACCTGTCTGAACCATTAGCCTCCTCAGATCTGGGGTTTATTGATGTTGTAGTTGAGGCATTCACACAGATGGTCGAGGATCAGTTTGCTAGTGGTAAATGTTTGCAGGATTTTCTTTCGTCTAAATGGTGTAGAGTCCATGATACAGCTCATTCAGAGTTCATCTGTCATTCGTGTGGGGACATTATCTTTAAAGTTAGAGAATACCTGAAATGGAAAGGTGAGTTAAGCAAAGAATGCACTACAGAAGGGCTGACTAGTTTTGAATCTAGGGATGGCATTGCAACTGATGTTGACGTGACTTTGGAAGGAACTTAGTGTCATGAAGATGAATCTGGGGCATCAAAGATAACAGAGGAATATTTAAGTGAAGAATCACCTATGGAGATCAAGAAGGATGCTCCTGTGGAGGCTAGTCAAGTTCTGGAAAATACAGTGGAGGCTGAACAAGAAGTTCCCCTACAAGCTCTTCCTTTCCTAGACGAAGATGTGATACAGACCAGATACAAAGAGTTTGTTGCCAGAATTATAAGAGATTGGTCAAGCCTAGGTTGTGGAGTCTACCTAGAGGACATGTTGTTGCCAGCTTGGTGTATGATACATGAGGAAGAGCATTCAGAATTTGCATGTTTCTAGTGCCAAACAGTTATAAAGGAGGTGGAAAAACAAGTACAACTACTCTTACGTGCTAATGATACACAGACAAATGCATCAGACAAGTCTCTGACTGAGGAATGTAAACTAGTTGCTAATGAATGTCTTGAAGAACATGAGGAAGCACTCAGTGAAGTGATCAACATTCCTGATGATTGTGATCAAGAATCTGAGCTAGTGCCAATAGAAGATGAATTCAGGGAGTCTTCTCATTTATCAAATTTTGTTTTGCCTCAGCTGATTGATGAACTGCACAATGAAAACTCACAGATTCTATGTGCTATTGATGGGGTATCTAATGTGGTTCATGCTAATGTACAGAAAAATATGAATGATGTCGAAAACAGAAATGTTGCAGTCAGTATTGGTGAACATGCTCCAACTTCTCCAAGTGAGAATGTGCTGGAAGATCGATCTGTGATACCTTCGGATGAGCATCCTACTGAGGAAATTGTTGTACAAGATAATGCCTCTACATTTTCATTGTTGATCCCTCATGGAAATACTCAAACAGGTGAAAAGTTCCATGTTCCTAGTTTTGAAAGTCTTCAATATGAATTTCACTCTGCATCATGTAATGATTATTCTAATTCTATCTTGCATGTTTCAAATGCAAGTGGAATATTGCACCATCAATGGAGACCCCCTGATGACACTATGATCAACTCTTCACAAGTGCAAGATGATGAACACAACATTCAGTCTGCAGAAATGCAAAATCAGGTTGTTTCTTTCTTTGCTGAAAATTATGAATCTTGTCAATTTGATTATGGAGATTTAGGAAAGACAACTTGCATATGGGTTAATCATGGTCCTAATGAGTTACCTCAGTTACTAGTTATTCCTAATTTTGATATGAAGTTTGAATACTACAATGTAGAGATTTATTTTTTTGAATATAAAGACAAGTTTGCATTTCTGAGGATTGTTACCTTCACCTTATTGCTTGTCCATGCATTGATTAATCATATGGGGATGAGTCTCAGTTTATCCTATCTGATTATGAGCCACTTTGAGTCTCTCTGTACATAGTGTTGATTTGAATAAATGCAGCTTGGTCTGCTTTTCTTTTGCTTTTGTCTATTTTGTTTAGGATAGATTGCTTTAGTTTAGATTGCTTTTCCTTACTTCTATTTTGGCTAGTTTAGTTTGCTTTGGGTTTCTGTTTGGTTGTTTTGCTTCTCTGGCTTGGGTTTTCTATTTTCTCGTTGGGGAAGTGTCTTTCCTATGCAATAATTCTTTATTATCTAGGATTTTTCTAAGTGTTTCATTGATAGACTTTAATCATGTGTCTTGAATTAATAGTCAAAGATCTTTTGTTGGTGTCAAGCGGTCTGAATGTCTGATTTAAAGAGAATGGGTCATTGGTCTGACTTGAACCTGAAGTATTCTGAAATCTTATATCCTTCATACATCTTAAGAATCTGAAGGTTGTAGTAGGGTCCTTGCAAGGTCTTGTTGGGTGAAAAATCATATTTCTGCTTCAATGCCACTGTGGTTTTCATCCCTGAGTGTGGACTTCACTATTCACAGGTTGAAATCAAAAGAGTGAAAAAAAAAATATCAAAAGGAAAAAAAAAAGAGAAAATATTGAGAGTCAAAAGAAAGAATTCAACTTATCAGGAGCATCTGAATATCTCTACCGGGGCTATGGATGCCTGGCTGGTAGTAGAGCTATGTTCAGGAGAATCACAATGATAACCTCATCGAGGCTATGGATGCCTGATTGGCAGCGAGACTCTATCTAGGTTGCTTTTGGAGCTAGAATCTTTACGTAGCCTAACTTGAATGAGCTTGGTTTCTGCAGTAGCTCAAGGAGGGAAATGAACTCACTTGCACACACTTGGATTTCAGTTTATGGAAGGTCTAGTCTATCTTCGGTTCTGATTCTTTAATCTTGCATTTTGATTTGTTTGCCTAATAGGGAGATTGAAACCAGAGATTTTGGGTTCATGATTCTTGTTCCATCATCAAAATGCTTTGGAGCATTTTCCCAGCGGAGTCGCTATTTGTTGTGCAGTTTTGCACACACACCCCACTAAAAGTAGGGACCCTCTTTTTGCTCTGGCTTTTGTTTTTTTTTTCCCCTTAATTTTATTGATTTCATTGCCTTTGGAGGTCCTCAGATGTTCATCTTGCTTGTCCAAGTCCTTCCCCCGAGTTGTGCTTCGAAAAAACTAAGTTCTAAACAAAATCCGGGATTTTTCAGTCTGCCTGGAATTTCTCATAATCCTGTCTACCTGAAATTTCCTGAATTGACTTTTGGTGTCTTTTGGCCCCATAATTTTATTGATTTCATTGCCTTTGGAGGTCCTTAGATATTCATCTTGCTTGCCTAAGTGATTTTCCCATGTTGCACTTTAAAAAAAATTAAGTTCTGAGCAAAATCTGGGTTTTTACTCAGATCCAGGATTTTTCGGTTCATCCGGATTTTCCCAGATTCTGCTCAAAGTCTGGCTCTGGGCGAAGTCCGGGTTTTTGCTTGTGTTCAGGATTTTCCGCCCAACCCGGATTTTCTCGGATTTCGTCAATTTTCTGAAATGTGCCAAAAGTCCAGAATTTTATGCCATCCGCGGAAATCCGGTCCACCTAGATTTTTTCAGATTTTCTGCCAGGCTTTGTGCAAATTGAAATACTGGGTTAAATTGATGAATTTGATGATAAATGCTCAACACCCCATGCTTAATTTGATATATTACACAATGTTACACGCATTCTTGGTTCGTTTTGATGATCTATTGTTGAAATTTTTGCCTCATTTAGTAAAATCCGCCTGGCCTGAAATTTTCCAAATTTTCCCCTTGGTCTGATTTCCCCGGAAGGGCCCAAATCCTGAAATTTCCCAGAATGGAAATTTTTCCGAAAATAATTATTTATTTATTTTTTCCAAAAGTGGAAATTTTAAAAAATGATCCTAAAATGAAAATTTCTTGAAAAATTTTGAAAATAAAATTTCCAAAAATGAAAAAAATTCCGAAAATGGAAAGTTTCCTTTTAAAAATAAAAGTTTTTTTTCTTAAAGGCCAAGATTTTATTCGAATTTAATTTGGACATGTGGGCTATTAATGATGATATCTATTTTTCAGGACTAACCAAATATTAAAAGGGGGACTTGCATATGGATTCGTGCCAAAAGGGGGGAATCTGGAAGTGTTCAATTTAAATTTTTAAAATGGGACTTGCCTAAGAATCCGTGCCAAAACTGTCTACAGCTGGAGGACTTTCTGGAAGACACGTGAATCTGATCTTGCTGGAGATCATGTTCCGACATGGATAATATTCATGCATTTAATGCAAATCTTGTCCTATTTTAAAATTTTCCTGGCCGACCTATTTTGGGGCCAGTTATTATTGTAAAATCTAATTGGGCCAATATGTTTGGTGTTTTCTATAAATGGCATTTGTGCCTCATTTTTAAAGGGAGGGAGATTAGGAGAAGATTTGATAGAGAGTGAATTTAGCAGTAGAGTAGAGGTAGAAGCTAGTCAATTTCTGAGCAAGTGATGTAACAGAACATTGGAATTGTTGCTGGAGTTTGGTGATTCAATACAATTGAAGGCATTGTGATTTTCTGGTGATCTCTTTTGTATTGACTTATCTTGCATGATTCTTATGATTCTATTTTTAAAATTGCTCATGGTTACTAGATTTAGATTTAGATCTGATTCAATGATGTTCATGATTTAATGTTTGAAGTGTTTACAGCAATCCCTGGTACATACTTTTTGCAGCTAGTTGATTGTTAGTTGCTTTGTAAAGTTAGCCTAGATGTTTATATTCATTGTGCTTGGTTCAATTGTGGAGGTTTATTCATTTCAACTGCAATTGGGTTGTCTTGGGTGAATGTTCATGATCTGAAAATCTTTAAAACCTTAGAAGGTTGCACTATTTCTGTAAGATTGTAGATTTATCTTGATCAAGCAGAGATTGGTTTCATTGGGATTGGTCCACTTCAAGTGTTTTATCATTTGCATTGTTAATCTTAGGAGTTAGAATAGAATAGAATCTCTCTAAACCCTTATCTCTTTTGCTGTTTATTTTGAATCTGGGTTAGTTTTAGGATTGAAAGCATCACCATATTGTTACATCTAATGAAAATTCACTTCCAGCATTGTTCATTTGTAAGGCCCCTTGTGATTACCAACATTTTCACATAATATCTGAGTTGTTTGTGCATTGTCATGCCCTGACACCCGAGAGACCTTGGGGTGATTTTCAACAATTTATTGTTGAAGATTACCTTTCAAGATAGATAGAATATTATTTTCTATCTGAGTTGCTGCTGTGCAGAAAACACCATCAATAGGAGGTATGTGAGGAACGTTTGAAGTTACGAGTGATGACGTTTGGGGAAAGTCTTCAACAACATTCTAATGCGGAACTAGAGTTTTTTCTTCGTCATGCCCAAGTTCCTGTTTATCACCTTCTTGTTCTTCTTCTTGATCACCTTCTTTTCCTTTAGACTCTTGTTCTCCTATGAAATATTCTTCCTCATCAGAGTCTTGTTCTTCAGAATCTTCTTCATGAGTAGATTCTTCACTTGAATTTTCTTCTTCTTCAGAATCTATCTCTTTAGAAACGGGTCCTTTTCCTTTTGAGTGAGATGTTTCAAATTTCTTGGCTTCTTCTTCTTGAACTACCCATGTATCCTTCTTGCCAACATTGAATTTTATTGTAGGACCTCTTCAGGAAGAAGAGGGAATATCCACTTGCTTATCTTTTGTGTAGAGTCCTTGTTAATTGGTTGACTTTTGCCCTAGGTATTTCTCCTTCCGACTCTATCTTGAAGGCTTTCAATCGGAAACCATGTTTATGTAACCAATCTATAGTGTTAGCCAATATAGGAGAAAGCCTCTCCCTGATGGAGATACATTCCTTCTTAGACCATTGTATTGTATTGTAGGAAAGGGTTTCCTAGAAATCTTATTTTCATCATAGGCAACATTCATGATGTCACCAGAGTCCTTGAAACCCTCTAGTAGGTTAGAAACACCAAGATCCTTGATTTTCTCTACGGTCAACCTACAGTAATCCATCTTGTGAATGTCCTCTTCATCTTTGCATTCAAACCATATGTCTTCAAAGTGATACTTGTGGTTGTAATCTTTCTTCAATATTCTATTCACATTATGGTAATCAAACTCAAATATTTATCTATAGGTCCTTATTGCCATGACCTAAATTTCTGCATAGACTAATATGGCTTTTTGCACACTATTAATGGTATATCTACCAATCATCAGTGGGAATTTGAAACAAGGTTTGTGAATCCTCATTCATTCTTTGTGAATTGAAATCAACTCTCTACATAACTCCATGAGTATCCACTTGTCTGAGGGATATCTGGGCAACATGTAGGGGCACCCATTGTAGCACCCTACCCTCATGTAAGTGAAAGTTGGAAATTGTAAGAATATGCACGCGACCTTGCTTACCACTTTATAGGCCTCGTCTAACACTCTCTTCTTTTTGAGAATTAGATCAAAACTATATAGCATAGGTGTGAAGAAGGCATTTGTGACCCTCTTGAAATGGTGAAGACTCTCCTTCAGCTCCAACTAATAGAAATGCTTGTACACTGGTACAAAGTATTGATTCCCCTTTGTAGAAATTCCCAAGAATTGTCTCATCATGGCTGTAGCATATACCAAATAAGAAGTCATATAGAACGTCAAAGTGGTTGGTACATTAATCAACTGCGCATGGATCTCATCACTGTTTTGAGTTACCTAGTCAATATGAGTCTACTTTCTCCGTATGATCCAAATGTATTCATACATCTAGTCCTAAAAATGAGATGATTCTGGTAGGCCTTTGACCCTACTCAAGAGAGTGATCATGTCCCTGACATCCTCTTTGAAGTCACTTCGTGGAAGCCCTTTTAGCCATCTTGAGATAGTGTGCCTGGGTTCTTTCAACCACTGACTATTAATCAAGTTCTTAGCCTTATTGGGATTTGATTCATAGACTTCTTGGGCCTGCTGAATAGAAATATTTGTGTATTGTTCCACGTGTGGAATTTTGAAAACAATATCAAAGAATTTGGGATCAAGTCTCATTATCACTTGTCCAGAGGAGTCTATCACACTTCTACTTTCCCTAATGTAATGGGATGCAACTTGGAGGACAAACTCTATATTATGTGCAAAATTTGGGAATGTGGACACTAGATGTAGATTGTTGTGTAAAATGACTCTTAGGGTGTCTTCAAGAAGCTTTTGCTCAGTCCTTTTCATGAAGTCTTCAAGATCTTGATGATTGACCTTAGTGTCTTTTATTTCTTCCACCTTGGAGATCACCACTGTAGGTGGAAAAAAACCTTGATACTTATATTTCATTTTGCACTCTTTTCTAGAAGTCGATGGAGGCTTCTTGGCTATGATATAGAAGCAACTAAATCAAAGATGTCACCTTTAGGATCACTTGACAAAATATGGAGAGAAACTACAAGGATGGTGAATCAATGGGCGTTAGTAGAAAAAGTAGCATTGGGAAATGTTAAGTGAGAAAATGATGTTGAACAAGCGTGAAATGAGTAATTAGGCACGAAAAATGAAACATGAGTGAAGAAATGAGATCTGGAGCGAAAATGGAGAAATTTTGAAGTGTTTAAGGAAAAAACTGGCAAATATGTAGGAGCACTAAAAATCAGCACTCCTACACTTAGATGATTTCAGATGTAAGGACGCTGAAAATCAGTGCCCTTACATGTCCTTCATGAAGTTTTGCAAAATGTGTCAAGGCGCTAAAAATTAGCACCCTGACACTTGGTCTCATACTTAGAGAAAAAATTGAAGTGCACAAGCAGGGTTTTTAAGCGCTCTTGCACTTTGGTGAATGAACTCCATGTAGGATTGGTGATTTTCACCCCTCCTACACTTGGAGTTAGTGAAAAACTCAGGTGTAATGGTGAACAAAAACACCACTCGTTCATGGAATTAAGTGAAAAAATGAATGGAAAAATCTTATGTGGAAGGGCGAATATTTTCACTACTATTACAATGGTGGTAAAGACCCTTGATGTTTGAGCAGTGATTTACTCCATTCGAACAGGTGGAATAAAGAATGATCATTCAAAGATCATGAAAAATCCATCGTACTTCTTGCAATGACTAGGAATTTCGCTGCTTGATCATGAAAAGAAAGAAAGGAGGGGAGAGATAACAAAACTGAATAAGAGAATGAGCAACTCAAAATGCAAGGAAGATTGCTAGGGCACACATTTGTAAAATGAAGTCAACACTCTAACACACATGCATACGAGTAGGGCACAATAAAATAAGAAGAAATGGTGTGTTTAGAAAGTGCAAGCAAAGATTCAAAAACCCCAAATAAAAAAGAAATGAATGTTAAGATGAAATGAAACTTACAGAGCCATATTAATAAATGTAAAACAAAGAAAACAAAGAAAAGGAAAGAAACAAAGGCACACCTATTTAAAAAATGAAAACCCTAGCTCAATTCAATGAGAAATCTTTAAACAAGGGTTTGCAAGAGGTTGATGATCACCCAACATGATGAGGAGTGAGTAAATGACAATTAGATTGAAGTAAAGTTAACTTAAAATCACTTTTAAGTGATTTAAAAGTGTAATAAATGAACTCCCAAGTTGCGCATTAATTTTGGTGCACTAAGTGGCGAGACTAAGAAATATGCACTGGTGGTGAAAATCATCACCCATGCATCATTTTGACTAATTATAAACAAAAATTGCACGAGCGCTAAAAAATAGCGCTTGTGCACAAAAGATTGACTTTGAACAAAAATGCACTAGCGCTGATTTTTAGCACTTGTGCACTTTGAGGACTTAGAAAAAAAATTAACCTCAACATGTAGGAGTGCTAAAAATCAGCGCTCCTACACTTTTTCCAATTTTCACAACTCCTAAAAGCTGGAGGCTGATGAAGATGCACATTTTGAAGCTGTTTGAAATATGAATGGGGAAGGACATTCAAATAGATTATTTGAGATTTTGGAACACATATTGAGGTGGATTGAAATTGACCCCATTTTGCATGCTTGAACACCTTGAACCTATGAAATAGACAAGTTTTGTACAGGAGTTATTCGTGGATAGAGCATTGCTAGATTCCATGATAGTAGTTGGCTCCTTTTGGGGATCTTCCTTCAAAATTTCATTGTAACGAATGAAGGGAGAAGAAATCTAGAATTCAAGTGCCTTTATCCATCCATTGGGCTTGGAGTCAGGCGATGATGACAAAAAGACTTAAAATGAAAAGACACAAGGAATGAAAGTAAAAAATATTTACATTTGAATGCCTGTTACTTTATTGTGTAAAGTGTTTGAGATGTTGCCCACTATGAGGAAGGGAAAATGGTGTTCCATTCTTGTATACCAATAGGAAACTATTTTCACCATGTAGCTGATGAACCTTGAAAGGTCATGTCCACAATGAATCAAACTTTTCATGCATACCTTTTGGTTATCTTCGCTTGTCCCATAGGAGAACAAGATCACCAATTTGAAAATATCGAGACTTGGTCTTCTTGCCGAAAAGATTCTTGAACTGGTCTTGATGTTTTGTGATGGGTTTAGCCACCTGAACTCGATTCTCTTCCAATTTAGAGAGATACATAATACACTTATCAATAGAGTTATCAAAAGTCTCATCCTCAATAGCCTTATCCAATTTGAGGACTGGAAGTTCCAAGGTTATTGGAATCTTGACATTCAACACGTACAAGAGTTGAAAGGGAGACATACCAATCACCCACTTCAGAGTTATTATGTCTGTCCACAAAGCATCGTACAGAGCTTTGTGCCACAAATGTTGATTTTCGTTCAGCAGCTTGCAAATGATAGTTACCAAATTCTTATTACTTGATTCGGCCTGACCATTACCTTATCGGTAATAGTTAGAAGAGTGTGACAAAGTTATGCCATGTTCAAAATAGAACTCAGTGATCTCGCTTGACAAGAAGGAAGAAGCATTTTCAACAACAATTTTGTTAGGCACACTGAACTTGGAAATGATATTCTCCTTTAAGAAATTACACACCACTTCAAAAGTAGCATGCGTAGTTGGAATTTATTCCACCCACTTGGTGAAATAATCAGTTGCAATTAGGACATAGGTGTGTCCAACACTTGATGATGGATTTACTACATCGATGAAGTCAATTCCCCACTGCTGGAAGGGCTCTTGAATCACAACTAGTTTTAGGGGTAAAGCTGCCAACTTCAGCTTGCACAAAAATTGTTGACACAACTCGGACTTATGCACCCAAGAGTACGCATCCTAAAAGAGTGTGGGCCAGTAGTAATTTTCTCTCATAATCTTATGAGCAGTAACTAGCACTGAAAAAAATTCCTCCACATGCTAAGTCATGATATGACTTTAGCAATCTTTCTTATTGTTCTTGATCAACACATCGCAAAAAGGTCCCATCCAATGCACGCTTGTACAAACAGTTGTCCCATAAGACGAAGTTTGTTAATTTTAGCTTGATGGTTTTTTTTCCTTTGAGGTCAAATGATCAGGATGTTCCCCATATGTGAGGAAATGGGCAATGTTGGAATACCATTCGTCGATGGTGTTGACAAACAACACCATTGGAAGTTCACTTGAATCTATCTCTTCATTTTTTGAAACTTCATTTTTTGAAATTTCTTCATCAGGATTATTTTCAGCGATGAGCTGACATAGTCCATGCCCACTTATCAACTTGGTAGGTTTGATTTCCATGTCATATTCCTAAATCTTGGTGATCCAATTGCCTCTTTTCATTCCAAATTCCTGCTGTGTTAGGATGGACTTAACAGTTGAATCTGGGACTAGAACTTTGACATGGCTATTAAGAATGTAGAACCAAAAATGTTTAACAGCTTTGACCACAATGAAAACATGCTTTTCCATATGGGATTATTTCAATTCATAATTATTTAGAGGGCAGCTCATGAATGTAATTGGAGATTCAAAACCTTCACTGTTCTCTTGCACCAGAATCGCCAAAAGTGTATGCTCAGAAGCATAACTATACATGATGAATTCTTTGGTGTAGTTAGGGAAAACTAACACTGGCGCATGAGTAATGGCCTCCTTTATTTCACCGAATTCAGGTTTCCCTTCCATCGACCAATGAAAAGTGGTATTGCCTCTCATCATATTAACAATATGACAAATCTTCTCTATAAAGTCTGGAAGGAACCTTCACAGAAAGTTTACCTTGCCAAAGAAGGAATGGAGAGCCTTCTTGGTTGATGGTAGGGTAAGTGATTTGATATTGTTGACTCTTTTTGAGTCAATCTTGATTCTCTCTATGGAAACTACATGACCAAGAAGTTTTCCCTTTGCAACCCCAAAAATTGACTTTTGGGGATTCAAGGAAATACCATGTTGTCAGCATCTCTCCAAGATTTTCCTTAGGTGGTAATAGTGTTCATGATTCTTTTTGGAGAACACCATGAGATCATCAAGATACACCACAATAAACTTACCCATCACATCATGAAAAATCCAAGTCCATAGCATGTTGGAACATGGCACCAACATTGATCAAGCCAAAAGGCATTTTGTGATATGCAAGTGAACCTAGTTTGTAATTTCAATGGTTAAACAACAAAATCACACAATTCTGTTTGCGATCGGGAAAACCTATAATTAGGATTAATTTTCAAGTTATTTTGTAAACCTCTAATTATAGATCAAGTTGGTATTAGAGCCCGTTTTGCAGGAAATTGTAGAGTGAATGTTAACCAGGTTGAAGCTGAAACAAGGAGAAGGTGCACTAGAAGAGTTCAATCCAGAGATCAGGAAACGAAGGACCTTTCCATCAAATATTTTAGAGATGGTAACTGAACATGAAGTTCCAAAACTTGATGAGAGGGGATTTTGAAAAGTTTTCCTAGAAATGAAGTCAATGGCGGAAGTTATTTTTCAAGAGAGAAGAGAATGACTGAGGAAAAAGGAACGTAAGGCTAGAAAGGAGGAAGCTAAATCCTCATTGCAAGAAGACAAAGGTGAAGGAGTAGGAGGTGGTGGTGACCCTCCCGAACCTCCATCCCCATCCTCTTCATCTTCTTCATCCTCTTCTTCTTCTTTGTCTAATGCTTCTAAAAAGAAACAGCCTGTGCAAGCTAATGCACCTTTGTTAAAACTAGATGTTAAATTTGATTTTCCAGTCTATAATGGAGAACTAGATGCAAATAAACTAGATAATTAGATTAAGCAAATTGAAGTCTATTGTAGAGTTCAAAAATTTACTTAGGATTCTCAGAAAATCCAATTAGCTACTCTTCGCCTAGGAGGCACAACTTTAATTTGGTGGGAGAGTAGAACACAGGAGGATCTAAGTCATTATGGTAAAATTATTTCTTCTTGGTTTGAGTTTATAGCTGCATTAAATAAATAGTTCTATCCATTAGGTCATATGCAAAAATAAGTAATGAATTAGCAATCATTAAAGCAAGAGAGAGGACAAAGTGTAGAAGATTATACACAGGAGTTTAGGAAAAGAGTTCTTATGTTGGGCATTCGATTATATACACAAGAAACTTTGTTAAAGTACATAGGTGATTGTGTGATAATTTGCATCATACAATACTTATATTTAATCCAAATAACCTTGATGAAGTTAGTGTGCAAGCTATCCATTTGGAAACAAGCTCGAGGAATAGCCAAGACAATTTGTTGTTGGACTCAAGTACGTAGAAAGAAAGCAAGAAAGGGAAAGAGAAATCACAGCGAACCACTACTATAAAGGAGGACGAGAAGCCTTATTGCTCACATTGCAAGAAGCAAGGGCACGAAGATGTGAAGTGTTGGAAATTGCATCTTGATTAGAAGCCTAAGTGGTTCAAGGATTGAAAGGGTAAGCAAAAGTCCACAACTATTGTGCAAGACCTTGGTATGGAATCTGGTGATGAATCGAAGATTTCAATTGTGGGTTTGAAAGGTAAAGCTTTTGTTGGTAATGGTTATGCCATTGATGTTTCATGTGCTTCTACTTATAAAAGTCATGTTGTTCCTAAAGATAGAAAAAGATTTGAATTGTTTCATATAAGGGTGATTTCTAAGAACACTAAGATTGATACACTGATAGATAGTGGGTCCCAAGTTAATATAATTTTAGAAGAAGTTGTTAAGCAGTTGGGATTGCAAAAAAAGCCACATAAGAAACCTTATCCATTAGGTTGGGTGTGCAATGATAACAAATTGTGAGTAACTAAGCAATGCAATTTAAGATTTGCAATTACATCTAAGTTTATAGATGAGGTTGAATTTGATGTGGTTCCACTTGATATCTGTGAAATTGTGTTGGGTAGCCTGTACTTATATGATAGAAAAACAATCTTCTACAAGGAACATAATCAATATCACTTGTTTAAGGAAGGAGTTGAATACATTGTGCATTCTCATCCAATTAAGACTGATAAGTCTTTTGTGACAACAGGACACTTGAAAAGGGTAGTTAATGCAAGCAATAATTTGGCACATATGTCTATTCCACAAGAAGTGTCATTGCATAAAAGAATATATGATTCTAAGGTTGTTCCAGTTACGAAAGACAAGTTTGATGTTGGTACATTCTTTTTCTTGTCTACAAGTTCAACTTTGTTATTCAGCCTTCTACTTTTAAGTAGTGTATGGTTGGTAGCAACAACACTAAATGTGGATGTGTATATGGATAATGTACTTAACAATATCAGTGCAATTTTGATTGTTGTTATGATGAGTCAAATGTATAGGTTCTAGAAAGGAAGAAAAGATGATACTGGGCAAGTGGGGCAACATTTCCCTAGCTCAATTTGTACATAAATAGACCTTTTGGAGGTCCAAAAGCTTCTCAATGGGGAGGAATGATCCAGAAGAACCTAAAATTTTTAGTCTTAAAATCTCTCAGAACTGGTGTCATTATGTAGAGCTTGCCGACATGAACTCGACACAACTCAAATAGGCTCAAAAGGAGTCCGTATGCAAAATTTGTGAGCATTCAAAGTTCTAGTCAACCGGTAAATCAGAGGGCTCAAAAAAAGGGCAAAAAATTGAAGTCATCAAAGGTGGTCAAATGGGGTGTCGTTGTGAAGAGCTCACCGAGAGCTTTCTGACACAACTCGTTTTGTCGAAAATAGAGTCCATTTGCACAAGATACAAGCAGTCAAAGTTGGCAACATACGTTGACCAGTCAACGATTTGTCATCAGTTCAATCAGCACAATGGCCAATCAGCCCTTGGAACTTGGCATCATCTCACCTCTCCACATGGCAGGCCATTATTGGAAAAAAGTGGCATAAATATGGATTAAACCACATTGTTAAAAAAAACACGTATGGTTTAAAAATTAAAATATTTTTATGATTTCAAGAAGGATTTGGTGGGATTTTATCCCTTAAAATCCTCTTTCCTTGTGCATAAAACAAGGAGAGAGAAAAAATCTGTAAACTCATATTTTAAAATTAAAACCCCCTATTAATGTTCATAACCCATAGTTTTAAGTTATCTTCCCTATTTAAAAGGTTAAAACTAAAATCCTAAAAAATAACATAAACCCCTATTTTTAAGCTTTGTATAGCCCGAGAAAATAAAACTATAAAGGGCTTAAATTACATATTTAAGATATATTGAAAGATTTTATTGGGATTTTTAAAGGGGTTTTTAAGGGCTCGGGTTAATATAAGCCCTATATTAAAGATTGTTAAATTCAAAACAGGAGATAGGGGAATATTTAGGATATTTTTTTAAAATATTATCAAGGGGCTTAAAGAAATTTAATAATATTGTATGGGATATGTAGATTTATCCATGTAAATAGGGGGACATTGTAAAAAAAATTTGCTTGTAATGGGTGATATGGGCTGATTTTTGTAATCATATGGTTGTAAACCATATTGAAAATTTTTTATGTATAAAAGGGGTGAGAGTTAGTTGTTTTCTAATAGAGTGAGGACATTGAAAATTATCTTGGAGAGAATAATTGTATTATGGGGAAAATTATTGAAATTTTGAGAGTTTGAGGAGAGAGAATTCTTTTGGAGGAGATTTATAAGGTGTTTGCATACACCAAAAATTGTAAAGTGAGAGATTGTGAGGAAATTGTATGTAGGTTTCGAAGGCTTGGGTATTGTAACAAAGCATTGTTTTGCTTGGCATTATCAATAAAGCGGTCCCAACATTGAGAAGCAGACCCGGAGACGTAGTCCACATTAGATGAACTCCGTTATCAATCTGCACATTATGATCCTTCTGTCTTCTGTCTCATTCTTCTCTCTTCCATCTTAAATTCTCTCTAGTTATTTTAGTATTTTCAATTATCATTTGAATTCTAATTACTTGAGTTTAGTAATTAGTTAATTTCATTAAATTGTGTAAAAGTGAACCTAGTTTGTAATTTCAACGGTTAAACAACATAATCACACAATTATGTTTGCAATCGGGAAAACTTGTAATTAGGATTAATTTGCAAGTTATTTTACAAACCTCTAATTACAGATCACATCACATCACAAAAAATCCAAGTCCATAGCATGTTGGAACATGGCACCAGCATTGATCAAGCCAAAAGGAATTTTGCGATATGCTAAGGTACCCCATGGTGTTGTGAAAGCCGACATGTGCTAATCACTTGAATTAACTTCAATCTGATTGTAACCATAGAAACCATTTAGCATGGAGATCATTTCGGATCCGGTCACATTTTGTAGAACTTGGTCCATCACTAGAAGAGAATAATTATCCTTGAGTGACAGTTGGTTAAGATTTCTGAAATCCACACAGTTACGGATCTCACTGTTTTTCTTACGAATGAGAACAATATTTTCTATCCATGTTGAATGATGGATAGGGAATATTATTCGTGTGTTTTAGCATTTTTTGAACTTCCGCAAGGATTTTTCCAGAAATATTTGGGTTGTATTGCCTTTGTTTTTGCTTATAAGGAAATGCTCCAACCTTAAGGGGAATTTCATATTGCACCTCCTTTGGCCGGAACGATTTCAGATCTTCATATAAATATGGTAAGACATCCATATACTCTTGTAACAACTAGGAATTTTTTTTCCTTTCTTCAACCGTGTAACACTTGCTAATGTTTACCATCTTAGGATCTGATTTAGTTCCTAAGTTGATTTGTTCAACCTCATTAGATGAATCAAAGTTTGAGAGTTGCTTCTTGACATAGCAATTGTGCTTATCAAAAAGTTTCTCTAGAGATACCAATCCTCTGGGAATTTTATTCCTTTTGAGCTGCAATAATTCTTCACCCATAATTGGATGCATATCACACATAGTTTCTCGATGTGGATAATCACTTCCTTCAAAGTATAATTCATCAAAAAAAAATTCCTTCTCTAAAAATGAAACAATTTGATGATCATCGTTGAAAATATGCCAATTCTCTGAATTATCAGGAACACTTGGGCAAAAAAACAACTCAATGGTATAGGTGTAACCTTGAAAGTCTTTATGCAATATCAAGAGCATGGCTGAAACTGCTAAGGAATCTGCTCTGGTATTATATTCCCTTGGAACTACAGATATATCAAAAGCCTCAAATTCTTCAATGGAATCCAAAACAAGATTGTGATAATGCCTAAGCCTGTCATTTTTTGTTTGGTATAAATTTCTCACCTGACATACTATCAACTCAACATCACCTTGTGCATAGAGATTTTTAGTGCCTTTCTTTAGTGCAACTTGCATTACTAATAACAAAGCTTCATATTCAATAGTGTTATTAGTGTTCTCAAATTGTAATTTGAAAGAGAAAGGGAACAATTTTACTGTAGGGGAAATGAAAACCATTCCTACTTCGGAATCAGTGGAAGAGCAACTGCCATCAAACTCGAGTAACCAAACATGATTTGGGTCACTAAGGTTGATAGTATCAAAATCTAAAGATTCATCATCTAATGAAGTTGTATACGCATAAAAATGGTCATGTCTATAATCCTGGCAATTAATTAAATATTTATTATTTAATTAATTTTTCTAAAGTCCTCTACATATGATTAAATTTAATTAATTTAATTATATTGTTCATTCATTTTATTTTTCTTCCATAATTAAATAAATTTATTTTATTTAATTATTTTCACACGTCCACTTAATTAATTAAATAAATACATTCTATTTATTTAAGTTAATTATCATTTGTTTGAATTTAAATTAAATCTTTGATTTAATTAAACTTAAATATCTCTTTTTCTTCTATTTTAATTTCTTCTTCTAATTAATTAAATGTTTCATTTAATTAATTTCATAAAAGTGATTTAATTAAATAAATCTTATTTAATTAAAAATATCTTATGATTTCTTTCTAAAAATCAAAATTAGGTATTTTAACCTAATTGTGCAATCTTCTCATATCATAATTAAATATTTTATTTAATTATGAGATATTCTGCTTTTTTCAATAAAACATGATTAAAACTCTTTTCTTATCACAAGCTTTCTTCTGCTTTTAAAAGCTTAATTAAATATTTTATTTAATTAAGAAAAGTTGAATGTCCACAAATAAATAATTGATTTTTTTAATTAATTATTTATTAGCTTTTAAATCTTTCTTTTATTCTTTTAAAGAAAGATGATTTCTTATCCTCTCTTTTTTTTCCTCTTTCATAATAAAATAGAAAAATATGTTTCTAGGGTTCTTCTATCTTCTCCTTCAATTTCATCTATCTTCAGGGTTTCTTTGATTTAATGTTTTATTGATTGTGTTGTTATTGATTTAAATTGATCATATTTTTATACACACATTAATTTGGCGCCCACCGTGGGGCCTTGCCCCATTTTTAACATTTATCTGCAGGTTTTCTAACAGGATTTTGCATTCTGGAATTCAACTTTCTGACGAAAATTCTCATTTTAGAGAATCCAAGGGTTTTCTGTAGTGCAAACAAGGGTTTATGTAGTGCATACAAGGCTTTTACTGGTGTTTTTTGCAAGTTTTTACTAACTTTGTTTTGCAGATCTGACAATTTTTGGATAAAACTGCAGGTTTTACAAAGTTCTTCATATCTTCTACACAGCTGCGAATTTTTTTACAAGATTTTTACAGAACCTTGTACATCATCTCAAGAGACTACAGTAAAGAAAATCGAGGGTTTATCATTATTTTTGTGGAATTTATTACGATTTTAAGTATTTTCATAAAATTGACTTTCTGGACGCACATCAATGAATTTTTCAGAACTTTTTACCTTTTTGGAAAGCTCACAAAATTCTAATGGGTGTCTATGTTTTACAAATTTAGTTTGGAGGTCAAATAGAATGCGAAAAAGTTCAATCTTCTTTTTCTGTATGGTTTTCATAAATCCGAGATTCTGAGAGCAAAGCAAGGAATTTTTCTTACTTCTTTACATTTCTGGAAAGCTCTCAGAAAATTAGTAGGGGTCTCTTCTTTGATATTTCATTTTTCAGATCAAAAAAATGTCAAAATACTAAAATATAATTCGGCTCTGTCAAAAGTATCTGAAATTGAAATTTTCTGATGAACTTGTCTTTTTCTTTTCTTTTTCTTTTCTTTGGCTGCATTATAATATTGTTTTTTTTATCTTGTAGGTGATCATAAGGAGCTCTAGTAGCAGCAATATCATTCACATCAAAAATTGGGAAAGCGAAAATAACCAGGTGCACTTGTTTCATCATTCATCTCTTAATCTTGTTTGTTATATCTTTCAATTTGGGACATAAAATAAAATCTTGTTTGATCACATCATTGCAATTGGTTTAAAAAAATAAAAAATAAAAAAATCTTGTCTTCAATCACATTTCAAAAATTGGGTCTAAAATTAATCATTGTCTTCCATCACATCTTGATTTGGGATCTAAAAAGAACGAGTGCTTCATTGTTTTCTTCTAAACATTTCAATTTCTAAAGGGAAATTAATCACTGTGAGCGTGAATCAAGTGGGTGTCTTCCAAAACACCTCACTTGGTTCGCTTTTGTCAAAACCCTTTTTAGGAGGCCTGCTTGGAGTACACACCCCTCCAAGGGACGACCTCAATCAAAGTGTGAATCGAAAGACATGCTTGTTTGGAAGTTGGAATCTTGTCACTCTGAGCTAAGCCCCAAAGAACTTTATACCTTTGGGAAGTGAAGGTGAAGGGTGGGTTACCCCTTTCTCCCAGCTTATTGGCAAAATTTTGCTTTCAAGATCATCCCTAGTCAACCTTGTAAAAACTCACTTGAGACCTAATTGGCCATACCCCACTTGACTAGTCATCAGGCTTGTTGTTGTGTATTCAAGTGTTTTCTTAATCATAACATCTAATCTTGGAAGACAAAACTTATCATTGTGCTTGGTGTGTGTGTTCATGCATTTACATGTGAAATATTGTGTTTGATAGTGCCCAAGTCAAATTTCCAATAAACTCTTGCCACATCATCCAAATCATCCAATCTTGTCATTCCATATCATATCCTAATCATCGTCATCTCTTTAATCCAATCAACATCCTTTTACACCATGGAAACATGGGAAGACATGGCACAAGAGCTTGTCCACATGCTTCATGAGGCTAAAGCAAGTCAAGCACTTTTATCCCAAAAATTCATTCAAAGCGCCCATAACATTATCCAAAAACTTCAAGCAAACAATTCACCTCAAATCCAATACCTCGTAATTCAAGCCAAATACCTCATAGCCACATGTCAAATCCAACAACCACAACATCATCCCCTATCCATTCATTATCAACCAATTCCACCTCAACCTAATGTGTCATCCCTTTCCACCTCATACCAATCTAATCAATCCACTTCTTTGAATGACAATTCCACATCAACCTATCAATCCACATCACGAAAAACATCATCCAAATTCAATATTCTTGAATTTTTTGGGAAGCCCAAATCTAAGCCATCAAATAAAATTGACCAATCTAATCCATCTACTTCTTTGCATTTCAATGCCACATCAACACATCCATCAATATCACAACAAGAACATAGGAGCCCAAATCCACCTTTGCAACAAAATCAAGAGCCTTTAAGTCTTAATGCAACCATTGACAAGGGGAATACCAATCTAGATCATGCACCCTTACCGTCATCCAATCAAAACCAAAACCCTAAGCCAACACCTTCCACCCCTACACCTACAAAGGATGTGACCCAAGGGCTACAAGCAAGGAATCAAACATCACCATGTCCTCCAACACATATACTTGAACAAACAAAAGAGTCCTCAAACGTCATGCCAAGTCCTTCAAGTCAACCATGTCATCCACAACCCCTTGAGTCAATTCAAGAGTCTCATGTCATAAGTTCAAGTCACCCTCTTTCATGCTCCTATGTTGTTGACCATCAAGAACATGCCAAGTCTCTCCATGAGAAATCCCCTTCCACTTCCGTTCAAGAAACCCAAGAGTTATATCAAGAGTCTACTCTCAAGCATGTGGAAACATCAAGCCCTAGTCCTAATCAAGATCAAATCATTTTCATCCAACCTATCCATAATCTATATCGTTTTTATGATCAAGATGATATCCATAATGATGAAGAGCCTATCCATGAGCAACTTGATCCTATACACATCCATGAGAAAGATATTCCAAATTCACCTCCACCTAGTCCTATCCATGATCTATCAAAATCCACTTCCCTTGATGAGACACATGCCTCCCAAGCCAACATAGAAGATCAAACAAATACCTTGGATCTAAGTGAACACAATGCTAATCAAGATCCTAATGATCCTCCATCACCCACTATCGACCCCATTGTAATTCCTCCATCCTATCCTAATGGTCTTTCCACCCTCATTCATGAATGTTCCTCCTTTGAACAACAAAAACCATCATCTTCCCTTGCTTCATCTTCTCCATCCAATAAGGAATTTGTGTCTAGTGTTCCACCTGCACCTAGTCCCATTATTCATTGCACACTCCAAAACATGAACCACCGAGATAAAGGTCTAGACCTTCATGAACAAGATATTTTGGAGCCCATCCATGTCAAAGTCCCTCCACGCTCTTATGACCTTGGACCTACACCCGAAGGACAACAACCTAAAGATGTTGGTACTTCTTCCATGCATCCTAAGTCCACTTTCCATCATAAAGCCTATTGTATCCCTAAAAAATATGCTGCCATTCCCCCTCCATCATCCTACAAATGTCAAAAGCATGTGACCATACACCTTCCACCATCAACTTTTCCACCATTTCTTCCAACTCCTAATATCCCTCCATCAAATTTGCCACCATTACTTCCAACTCCTAATATACCTCCATCTAATCTACCTCCACTTCTCCCAACACCTAATATCCCCATTATCCAATCCCCTTATCCCTCCATCCATAAACACCCTAACATTCCTAATCATGACCAACAAATGCACACATTGTATAAACATGAAGCTTCCACCCATTCCACCATATCCATGGGATTCAAAAGAAATAATTTCAATGCCTCTACCTATAAAGTCAAAAATCCTAAGGGTTCTCATGCCTTAGGACATCAATACAAAAAGTCAAATCAAAATACATCCAAAAAGGTATATAAGCCCATACCTCCAAAAGTAAAGACCAAAACTAAAATGGTTTGGGTACCTAAGAAAAAAGAAATCAAGTTAAATGAGGCATTCACATCACAAAAATCCCAACCATCCACTTCCATCCCACATTCTCATTCCATTCAAAAGTCTCAAATTCCTAAAACCCACAAGCAAAATAAAAATCATAAAAATACTAAGTCTATGTGGGTACCAAAATCACTTCATCCACCACCTCCTAAGCAAACATCTCCATTTCTTCCTACACCCCATCCACATCAAAAGCTTCAACATTTATCATAGTGTGTGCAACCATTGGTCATGGTTCCCTTCCATTTCACAACAATCCCACATACCTCCATCCCCCCATCCTTCAACTACTATCCTACATATCTTCCCAACCACCTTCCTATGGTCCATGCTTTTGCATAAACCTTGCATCCATCCTTTTGCACAAGTCCTCATCAATCCACATCATCATTCACTATTCCTCATCCATTCTTCCATAAGCCTTTCATAAACCGCCATCTACCTAATCCATCCATTTCATGTCATCCCTTACCAACATCTATGAGAATTTGACATGGTCCATGCAATGACATCCATCTAGTGGGACTATCACCTTTCATGCAACTAGACACTTGAGTCCCTCCTATCCATATTCCCCTTCTCCTATCCAAAAAAAAATAAAAAAAATAAAAATTAAAAAAAAAAAGTAAAGAGAAATCCCTTCATCCAACGGTGAAAACCTGGTAAACAGGCGCCCTGGATAAGTACCATGATGAAAACCTAGCAAATAGGCATCATGCATAGGTTGATCTTCTATGTCACTTACACTTGGGGGCACAATGTCTTATCTATCCAACCTATCATTTTCATGTCATATCATTTCCATCTTACCTGCCATCTTTAGCCATCATACATACCTATCATAGCGAATTCATTCATCCACCCTTCTTCTTTTGATCTTGATGAAGATATAGGGGCAAAATGTTGAAACATGTTTTGAGTATCTCTTGATATACCTCATCCTTTCAAACAATCATGTCATTATCCTATTGCCATAAGCTGTCATGAAAATCCTAAGTATTGTACCTAGAATGGGGCATCTTATTCCTATGCAACATAGTCTTTGGAAATCACATCCTTGCTCTCTTATGATGCATACATCCATTTCATTCACTGTGACTTATCCTTTCCATCCATCCATATATCACGAGCCTTTCATCCCATCACCCTTACACCTAGACTTGGTTTTCCCCTTGTCATTGGTATCTAGCACAAAGGCTACTCAAATTTTCATCCTTTGACACCTCCAAAACATCTCAAAAATCCAAAAAAATCAAAACATCTCAAAAATCCAAAAAAACCAAAATATTCTCAAAAATCCAAAAAATCAAAACATCTCAAAACTCCAAAAAAATCAAAACATTTCAAAATAAAAATAAAAATAAAAATAAAAAATCAGAAAAAGTCCCGAAGAAATACAAAAAAAAAAGTCCACGAAAAAATAAAAATCAAATATCCAACAAAAATCCAAGCAATAAAATCATTTCAATCACATCAATTCTTCTATCCAATCATTCAACCATTCCACCAAATCAATCATCTTCATCAAAACCATTGCAACCAATCCACTCAATCACAATCATTCCAATCAAATCAATTCTTCAATTCAATCAATCAATTATCTAATCAAATCACTTCAACCTAAATCATTCCAATCACATCAATTCTTCTATTCAATTCATCACATCCTATCATCCAATCAATCATCATCTCCTTACAAATAGTTTCTTCAAATCAATCAAATCATCTTCAAACATTCCAAGCAAATATCCAAATGCAAGTCAATCCTTAATCCATACCAATCAAGTCGATCAATCTTGTCAAATTATCCAATCACATCCTTTGGTCTTGATCCTCATCTTGTCGTAAACCAAATCAACCAATCAACCAATCAATTATCATCATCCTTGTGTTGCTCTAGGGATATATCGCTTCCCAACAATGACAACACTATCCACATCTACTCTTTGTTTTTCAATCGCGAGAAGCAAAGTTATCAAATTCAACATCCATCAATCAATCAATCAACGGTTTACAGCTTGACGGGGGCAATTCCTTGTTTGTTTTTGTATCATTTGTGTATGCTTGCTTGCTTGCTTGTGTGTTTTATCATTTTATCTTGCATTTGTATCAAATATGTATCATTCTAGCTAATATTCATATCTTGTGTATGTTGGAATATCTTTTTGCATTATCCTTTGCATCTCAGGTCACATAATACCTTTTGTGCATTAGGACTTTAATGCTCTAAGCCTCTCTCCTCATACGTCTAGACAAGGTTGTATTATGCTGGGGCATGAGACACATCGTCACCTTGGTCCTTATACCTTGGTGCATAACGTCTAGTGCTATATCAAACATCATGGTTGCTCACTTTCATTGCAGCATAACGTATCCATTCATCTCCTTCATCCACATTCTCTCTTGCATCATCCTATCTATCCTTATCATTTCATTTCGAGAGCCTACCCGCGTTTGTTCAACCCGCCTATCCTCTTGAGGGGGCATCATCATTCCATCATCATCCTATCTTTATATCATTATCTATTTTCCTCTATCCATACCTTAACTTCTTTGAAATGATGTTACTCGACACAAATCTCATCATCTCGAACATCACTTCAAAGAGGGGCAAAATGTATACGCATAAAATGGTCATGTCTATAATCCGGCAATTAATTAAATATTTATTATTTAATTAATTTTTCTAAAGTCCTCTACATATGATTAAATTTAATTAATTTAATTATATTGTTCATTCATTTTATTCTTCTTCCATAATTAAATAAATTTATTTTATTTAATTATTTTCTACGATCCACTTAATTAATTAAATAAATACATTCTATTTATTTAAGTTAATTATCATTTGTTTGAATTTAAATTAAATCTTTGATTTAATTAAAAATATCTCTTTTCTTCTATTTTAATTTCTTCTTCTAATTAATTAAATGTTTCATTTAATTAATTTCATAAAAGTGATTTAATTAAATAAATCTTATTTAATTAAAAATATCTTATGATTTCTTTCTAAAAATCAAAATTAGGTATTTTAACCTAATTGTGCAATCTTCTCATATCATAATTAAATATTTTATTTAATTATGAGATATTCTGCTTTTTTCAATAAAACATGATTAAAACTCTTTTCTTATCACAAGCTTTCTTCTGCTTTTAAAAGCTTAATTAAATATTTTATTTAATTAAGAAAAGTTGAATGTCCACAAATAAATAATTAATTTTTTTAATTAATTATTTATTAGCTTTTAAATCTTTCTTTTATTCTTTTAAAGAAAGATGATTTCTTATCCTCTCTTCTTTTTCCTCTTTCATAATAAAATAGAAAAATCTGTTTCTAGGGTTCTTCTATCTTCTCCTTCAATTTCATCTATCTTCAGCCATTCGATCTGCCAGGAATTATCACAACCGTTAATCATATCAGCCAATCAGAAGTTTTTAAAAAATTCTATAAATACAACCTCTCACAATTCATTTAGGAGGTTGATTCTTAGGTATCCACACTCTGTCAAAATTATTCTTCAAATCCAATCATTCTCCTTCAAACCTTTATTCACATTGTTATGCTGCAGAATTTGAGCAACCAACATTCCTCCATTATCAACCTTCAAAATCTTGCATTCTTAGTATAGTATGCATTTATTTTTAAATCTCGTTCTTCAGTAGCCTACTTCGTTGAGCTTGGCATTCCAGATTTGAGAGCAACTTGAGCAAAGACGAAACGCTGGAGATAGAGGACAATAAGATGACTTCGAAGAAACTGCCATTAACAGTTTGCTTATTTCTGTTTTTCTTTTGGTTTCTTTGATTTAATGTTTTATTGATTGTGTTGTTATTGATTTAAATTGATCATATTTTCATACACACAGAAGTATCATGAACTGAGATAGACAAGTCACCTGATGATGACTCATTTTTTTTAGGAAGAATCATCACTCTCCAACTCATGTCTGGTTAAAGATTCACCAATCTCTTCTATTTGTAGGTAGTACGTTCCAATTCCTGAAGACTCAAATAGAATTTGAGCTCTTGGATCATCAGATTGAGTAACTAAAAATTTTGACTCCCTTTTAGGAATCAACTTCTCCATCATGCCTTTTATTGGTATCCTAGCTTCATACATGTCCATGTTTAGTTCACCTCCAACATCTTTATAGAAATTGCATCCAAGGAGAATCTCGTAGGATGCTGGTACACCAACTACTAGAACCGTCATCTTTATTTTCTTTTCTGGGTACGCAGCAAAAGTGTATTGTGCATCTTTGATTTGGCCGATCAAGGGTACTTATTTGTTCTCCATGGAGAAACAACAACTAAAGGTTTTGGTCAAATTCAAACCTAAGGTAGTAGCCACCTTGGTTGGCATCACATTATTTGATGCATTGGAATCTATAACACAATTGCTCAATTTAAAGCCATTGACAAGAAAAGAAATAAATAACGAATCAATACGCCCAAATGCCACTAGAGGTGTAGAAACAAGGTTGTTTTGTGGTGTCTAGGGTTTTGGATTTGATGCAGTAGGAACATTAGGAGGTGGATCCTAATTTGGGGCAATTCCTTTATCTTTCATGAATTTGACAAGTCTGTGAAATTGGTCAGGATTGGATTTGAGGTACTCAGCCTTAGACATTTGTACCTTGGTTTTCTTGGCATGGTCAATAATGTTGAAAGCTTGGTATTTTTTTTGTAAAATAGATGAAGTAACTTCACTGATTGGTTTAATAAAAGGCATACTGGTCTTCAGATTCGGGATATTGGCTTTAGGAACGATGGGAACTAACAAAGGGGGATGAGGAGAACTTATTTGTGGATTTTTGCCTTCTTTGGTTGCCAAGGGAGAGGAGATCCTCTTTTATCAATAGTAATGGGTGGCTTCTCCTTTGTTGGTGGAGCAACAGCTTGAGCTTGGTCAAGCTGATTTTGTTGATGCTGCGTAAAAACAACATATGTGTTCGTCACTAGGTCCTCATCATTTTCGTCTGCCATTTGCAAGTAGACAATGTTGGAGTCACCAACTGATTCCATTTCTTTGTCTTGAAAGAGATCAACTCTTTCTTCCACAGGATAATTTGGCTGTGCATATTCATCTTGTTCAGCCTCATAGTATCCTGCAATAGTATTGGTTGGTGGAGCTTGAAGTTCAAGTCTTCCTTGTGGTGCTAGAAGGAAATTTTGATTCCTGTTTCCAACATAGTTGGGGAAAGTCCTTCTTGGGACATCCTTGTAGGTGTTGTTGTTGGAAACTTTCTTTTTCAAAGCTAAGATTTCATTCACCAGCCTTTGGACCATTAGATCAACAAATTTGGAACTGGCATTGGGAGTATTGGCTTTTGATGCTAAAGATCCTAATGCTTGCATCCTTTTGTTGGTGTTGGTGCTCATCCTTATTTCTCCAGCAAGGATCATATCATCTTCAAGATTGGTAACTAATTGTTGAGCTACTTCAATGTTGACAAGATTTTCCCTACGTAAGAAGAAACTTACTTTGGGGAGTTGTGTGTTGATGAAAAAGCACTTTAGGTTATGATTTGTTGGTTTGGCATCATTTGGAATCTGCATCACTAGCTTTTTGAGCTTAGCTATGAACTCGTGCATGGGTTAATGGGCCTCTTTCTGCATGGTTGTGAGTTGCACCAACAAAGCGTGTGAATCTCCAGTAGTTTTGAATCTTTCTTCAAACTTGGTGCGAAGGGTGGCCCAATTGGTGACTGGAGCATTTGGAAGAGTATAGAACCATTTGGCTGCAACCCCTTGGAGGGAATCGATGAAAAATATTAATGAAACGTCTTCATGCGCTATTCCAAGAATACCACAAGCGATGTAGAAGGCCAAAATGTGTTCATCAGGATGTTGTTTTCCATCGCCTAGAAACTTCAATAGATGCTTTCTTGAAACACGAGAAAGTTCATGTAGAGGTGCAGCCAAATGGAGGGAACTAAAAGCATTTCCTCATGATCTTGGAGGTGGTGCAACCATGACTTGTTGTGCAAAAAGTACTTGAACTAGATGCTTGTGGTAAGTTAAGAATTCACTCAAAAGAGGAGATCTCAATCTTATTGGAGGATAACTTGTGCACTTCAATGGTGACCTTACTCGTGGAGGAGTAGGTGGAGAGTTATGTTGCAAAAAGTCTTTAAAAAATGGATCTACTACTCCTTGAGCCCTCAGTCCTCGCATATATCTTCTATCTTCCAGAATGTAGAACTGAACAAGATAGAGATTAAAGTAACAATATACAAGAAAACAATAAGAAATTGGAAAAATTATTCACTTCAATCGAAAGTGTGAGGCTTTAATTATGTGTGTCATTCCCCAATGGAGTCGCCAAAAAATTGTTTGGTGAAAATTATGTAATCACCTTTTCAATAGATTACACAACCTAGATTTCAACCACAATAGTGTGAGATATAATCTCTCCTCTGAGAAAGGGGAGGCACCCTTCTTACTGCTAATAGAAGTTAAGTAAAACTAATCAAGTATTTACAAAATGTACACTAACTTACGAAATGGGGGGGTGTGTTACATTCATGCTTCTCTCTTTTTTCAGAGAAGATGTTTTACAATGCTTCACAGTTGACAGTTCTGATTCAATACAACTTTAAACTAAAAACAAAGTAGTAATTCCAATATATCTATCATGTCAAAGCAAAGCTTAGAGATACTAGCATGATAATAATAAATAATAAAATATGAAAGAAAAGCTCATGAAGGCACAAAGTTGTTTCATAGCTTTTCACTAATGGATCCTTGAGATATGTAATCAATGTTGTATTAGAAGCACAAAGTCTTCTAGATACTCCATGATAGATACATGAACAACATGAAAAAATGTAAGCACAAAGTCTTGCAGATAATCCACCAATGATTACTCAAACATAAATGTAAATTAAAATAAAGAATGTAACACAAAGTTTACATAAATTTATTTGAAGCCCTTCAGATCTCATCTACTAATCACTACCAATATGATCAATCCACAAGATTATCGATTCCAACACAAAGTTTGGTATGTAATTCTCTTCTTTATTGATTAGATTTTCATTCACAAACATGAACACAAAGTTTCACAAATTTTGTTGAAAAGGGGTAACACTTCGTTGCAAAATACTAAAGGTAAATATTATAATAGAAATCCCTCTTATTTATAAAAGAGAGGGAAGAGAAAATCTAGGAAATTAGTTGAGTAAAATTAGGAAAGTTAGGTGAGCTAATTTAGGAAAATCTCACCTAACTTTGACTAAGTCAAAATGTTGTCCATCTTTGTGGAACTACATCTCAGATTTTTAATGTAATTACATTTTCCGAAAAGATATTTAAGATGTCAAAAACTATTTACAAGATGCATAAAGGGAAGCATCAAAATATTCAACACTAGAGATCAAATGTTTTCATGGTTCCTTGCTTTAGGCATAAAATTCTTCATACTTCTTCTTGGTCTCCTAGAGGAATACATCATCTAGACTGATTGTGTAATCTACAAGGGTGTGAACTCTTGTGATCAACTTTCTGGTAGATAAATGAATTTTCTTGCACCTGTGAAGATGCGTCTTGAGATTATCAAGAGTTAGCCATATCTCATAAATGACATTTATTGAGGCTTTTGAAAAGCTGGCATCCTCAACTTGCTGCCTGAAAGATTCTTTGTAGATCTTGGAAAGTTCGTTGGCCAAGAGGAAAATACGATTTTCTTCAAGAAGCTTTCCCGACAACTCCTTAATTCCCTTCTCCAGGATAGCACGATGTCCTTCAACATATTCTTGAACATGGTGAAGATCTTCAATAAGAGATTTGATCACTTCGATGTGGTGCTTGAGTGATTCTCTTACCTCTACATATTGTTCCTTGTCGGGAATTATCCCAACTTGCACCAATTTATTGAGCTTTGCCTATTTCATTTGTGACAAAAATGATAGGAATTTTTCCATCTCTTTTTTTCTCTTGGGTAAGAATAATTTCTTCCTTATCAAGCTCTGATTTGAGCTTGGCTATTTGGGTGGCCTTCTCATTTGTAGCAACTATTACCTATGAACCATTTTGTATTAATTCATCAATGAAATCATACAATGCTTTACCTTTGGAGGCAAAATTTTCTTTCTTTCGTACAACTAGTTCTTTAAGGTTTTCAATAGCCATGGGTTGGATATTTCCTGAAGAGTTTGCAAGTCTCCTCAAAATAGTTGCATATTGTTCGGCCTTCTATTTGTACATGTCTCAGGCTTGTCCATTTTATCAAGCCTCCCCGCCAACTCATCTAAGGTTACATGTTCATCTTCCTTTTCACTTTCATTTGTGACCTTGCCAAGTTGGACTCTTGTTATAGTGCAGTCCTCCATATTTTCATCCCCTTCCTCTTGTGGAGGTATACCAATCTCTGCATACTTATCACTGGCCTTGTCAACATGAAGTCATGAATGTAATTTTTCCCTTTTATTCTCCTTGGCTTTTGGAGGGGCTATCTCTTCAAGATTGAGTTCCTTTGAGATCATTACTTTTTCCTCTATGATACTTGAGATACCAACCAAGGGGGAAGAGAGGAAGTATGAGCTTTTTGACTAATTGTCAACTCTTTTGTCACAACCGTTTCTGTAAAAATGAATGGTATGGTGACAATTGGGGTAGTGTTTTTCATGACTGGACCAATAGATTGCACATCGAGTTGACCATGCAAGGATTCCTTCATGAACCTATTGAATTCAACCTTAGAAGTGATTTCATAAGATGAAGATGAAAAACTAGGTATGGATGATGGAGGACTTGATAAAATATCAACCGTTTGTGTATTTGAAACTAATGGAGGTGTATCAAGTATGGTTGATGTTGTAGGGAGATGTGGAATTCCCACTACAGGTATTGTGGATGTAGGAGAAGGTGGAGGATTATTAGGATTAGGAGGTGTTTTAGGAATGTTTGAAGTTATAGGTGATGATGTTTGGGGAAAGTCTTCAACAACATTCTCATGTGGAGATAGAGTTTGTTCTTCGTCATTCCTGAGTTCTTGTTTATCACCTTCTTGTCCTTTAGACTCTTGTTCTCCTACAAAATCTTCTTCCTCATCAGAGTCTTATTCTTCAGAATCTTCTTCTTAAGCAGATTCTTTGCTTGAATTTTCTTCTTCTTCAGAATCTATCTCTTCATAAATGGGTCCTTTTCCTTTTAAGTGAGATGTTTCAGATTATGTGGCTTCTTCTTCTTGAACTTCCCACATATCCTTCTTGCCAATAGTGAACTTTATTCTAGGACCTATTCGGGAAGAAGAAGGAATAGTTTCCTACTTATCTTTCGTGTCGAGTTCCTATTGTTGGTTGACTTTTTCTCTAGGTATTTCTCCTTCTGAATTTGTCCTAAAGGATTTCAATTGGAAGCCATGTTTGTGTAACCACTTTGTAGAGTTATCCAGTGTGGGAGAAAGCCTCTCCTTGATGGAGACACATTCCTTCTTAGACCATTGTACAACAGGAAAGGGTTTCCTATAAATCTCGTGTTCATCATAGGAAACATTCATGATGTCACCAGGGTCCTTGAAACCCTCTGGGAGGTCAGCAACACCAAGACCCCTGATCTACTCTATGGTCAGCCTGTAGTAATCCATCTTGTGGCTATCCTCTTCATCTCTACATTCAGCCAATATGTCTTTGAAGTGATACTTGTGGCTATGATATTTCTTCAAATTTCTATCCACATTCTGGTAATCAAATTCAAATCTATGTCTATAGGTCCTTATTGTCATGACCTGCATTTCTACATAGACTGATTTGGATTTTTGTACACTCTTAATGGTATATCTACCAATCATTAGTGGGAATTTGAAATTGGGTTTGTGAATCCTGATTCATTATTTGTGAACTAAAATGAGTTGTCTGCATAACTCCATGAGTATCCACTTGTCTGAGGGATATCTGGGAAACATGTAAGGGCACCCATTGTAGCACCCTACCATCATGTAAGTGAAAGTTAGAAATTGTAAGAATATGCACCTAACCTTGCTTACCACTTTATAGGCCTCGTCTGACACTCTCTTCATTTTGAGAGTTGGATCAAAACTGTATAGTGGAGGTGTGAAGAAGTCATCTACAACCCTCTTGAAATGGTGAAGACTCTCATTCAACTCCAATTGATAGAAATAATTGTACACTGGTATAGAGTGTCGATTCCCCTTTGTAGAAAGTCCTGGGAATTGTCTCATCATGGTTGTAGCATATACCAAATAAGAATTCATATAAAACTTCAAAGTGGTTGGTACATTAATCAACTACTCATGGATCTCATCACTGATTTGAGTTTCCCAGTCAATATAAGCTTTCTTTCTCCGTATGATCGGAATGTATTCATACATCTAGGCCTGAAAATGAGACAATTTTGGTAAGCCTTTGGCCCTACTCAGGAGAGTTATCATGTCTTTGACATCCTCTTTGAAGTTACTTCGTGGAAGCCCTTTTGGCCATCTTGAGATAGAACGCTTGGGTTCTTTCAATGACTGACTATTAATCAAGTTCTTAGCCCTATTGGGGTTTGATTCATAGACTTCCTATGCCTACTGAATAGAAATATTTGTGTATTGTTCCATGTGTGGAACTCTAAAAACAATATCAAAGAATTTTGGATCAAGTCTCGTTATCACTTGTCTAGAGGAGTTTATCACACTCTTGTTTTCCCTAATGTAATGGGATACAACTTGGAGGACAAACTCTATATTGTGTGCAGAATTCAATAATGTGGACACCAGATGTAGATTGTTGTGTACAATGGCTCTCAGGGTGTCTTCAAGAGGCTTTTGCTCAGTCCTTTTCATGAAGTCTTCAAGATACTAATGACTGACCTCAATGTCTTTTATTTTTTCCACCTTGGAGATCACTACTATAGGTGGAAAAACACCTTAATACTTATATTTCATTTTGCACTCTTTTCTAGAAGATGATGGAGGCTTCTTGGATGTCATATAGAAGCAACTACATCAAAGATGTCACCTTGAAGATCACTTGATGAAATTTGGAGAGAAACTGCAAGGATGGTGAATCAATAGGTGTTAGCAGAAAAAGTAGCATGGGAAGCATGAAGCGAGCAAACGATGTTGAGAAAGCGTGAAACGAGCAATCTGACAAGGAAAATGAAGCATGAGTGAAGAAACGAGGTTTGGAGTGAAAATGAAGCAATTTTGAAGTGTTTAAGGCAAAAATTGCCAAATGTGTAGGAGCGCTAAAAATTAGCTCCTACACTTAGAGAGATAATTTCAGATGTAAGGGCACTAAAAATCAGCACCCTTACATGTCCTTCATGAAGTTTTTCAAAATGTGTCAAGGTGTTGAAAATCAACACTCTGACACTTGGTCTCACACTTAGAGAAAAAATTGAAGTGAACAGGTAGGCTTTTTAAGCACTCTTGCACTTTGGTGAATGAACTCCATGTACGAGCGGTGATTTCCACCACTCCTACACTTGGAGTTAGTGAAAAACTCAGGTGTAATGGTGAACAAAAATACCACTTGTTCATGGAATTAAGTGAAAAAATCAGTGGTGAAAGCTTATGTGGAAGGGAAGGTATTTTCACCGCTATGACAATGGTGGTAAAGACCCTTGATGTTCGAGTGGTGATTTACTCCATTCGAACAAGTGGAATAAAGAATGATCATTGAAATATCATGAAAACTCCATTGTACTTCTTGCAATGACTAGGAATTTTGTTGGTTGATCATGAAAAGAAAGAAAGGAGGGGAGAGATAACAAATCCAAAGAAGAGAATGAGCAACTCAAAACACAAGGAAGATTGTTAGGGAACGCATTTGTAAAATGAAAAAAAACTCTAACGCACATGCATACGAGTAGGGCGCGATAAAAGAAGAAGAAATGGTGGGGTTCAAAAGTGCAAGACAAGATTCAAAAACCCCAAATCAAAAAGAAATGAATATTAAGTTGGAATGAAACTTATAAAGCCATATTAATAAACCTAAAAGAAAGAAAATGAAGAAAAGGAATGAAACAAAGGCGTACGTATTTAAAAAATGAAAACCCTAGCTCGATTCAATGAGAAATCTTTAAGCACGGGTTTGTAAGAGGTTGATGATCTCCCAACATGATGAGGAGTGAGTAAATGACAATTAGAATGAAGTAAAGTTAACTTAAAATCACTTTTAAGTGATTTAAAAGTGCAATAAATGAATTCCCAAGTCACGCATTAATTTAGGCACACTAAGTGGCAAAACTGGGAAATATGCACTGGCAGTGAAAATCACCACCCACGCATCATTTTGACTAAGTATAAACAAAAACTGCACGAGTGCTAAAAATCAGCGGTTGTGCACAAAAGATTGACTTTGAACAAAAATGCACAAGCACTAATTTTTAGCGCTTGTGCACTTTGAGGAGTTAGAAAAAAATTTAACCTCAACATGTAGGAGTGCTGAAAATCAGCACTCCTACACTTTTGCCAATTTTCACAACTCCTAAAAGTTGGAGGCTAACGAAGATGCTCGTTTCAAAGTTGTTTGAAAGATGGATGGGGAAGGACACTCAAATGCATTGTTTGAGATTTTGGAATTCATATCAAGGTGGATTAAAATTGACCCCATTTTGTGTGCTTGAACACCACAAATCTATGAAATGGACAATACATGGATCAAGAGCTGCTAGATTCCATGATAACACATCCCCCAACAACTCAACTCTTATTTATACTATATTCAACCTTGAAACTATTCTCCAAGGTCAACTATGCACCTCAACTATATAAATTCAAATTAGGTCAGCACCAAAACATCCCCATGGTGGATAGGAATGAAGGCAGACCACAACACACATTATCTAGGACCTAAATGCATTCATACATGCCATGTCGCACTTCCACAAACACCAAAACACCTTCTCTATTTAGTGTAAACAACTAGATCAACTGTTACCCATGTAAACGCCATTAATATTTTAAGTACATTCTTCCTTTTATCCAACAAAAACTCATGAACAACAAATTTCACTTGAACACAATCTAGAATATTCCACAAACACCTTAAAATCCAACAAAATCCTTTGCAACAACTTTTGCCTGAAGAATGGTACACACCCAGTACACTCAAACAACTCTATCATACCCTGTAACTCAAGAAACCAACTTTTGAAGCAACAAACCTCAAACAACTTCAATTGAAGAAAGATACCAACACTATCAGCATGCCTTCATAGCTACAAGATATGAAACTCAATTGTGGAGAAACACAAAGAGAAAACATTTCAAAAAAGACACCTCTCCAATACACAGTTCACACATTGGTAAACATAAATTCCTCTGCATAGCAATCCAACACACCAAATTCTAAATATAACACCTCTAAACAACTCTAATCAACATATCCGAAATACATAGGCAAATCTTCAACCTAGAAGAAATGTTGAGAAACACCAGAACACTAATTTGCAACCCAAAACCACATTGTAACTCACTATTTCCTCTTTTTATCAAATTTTCTCAAAAGCACTTGGAAACCAAGCACCAAAGATACATCCTCATTATCTTCATTACTTCTAGAACCAACTACAACCTAGTGACTCAACCATACATCCATAGACATAAGCTTATCAAAGAAACACTAGAGGTTGACACCAATGGCTTACTAATGACAACGTAATGTAACTAATCAAAGCATCATTAATGCAACAACATAGACAACACCAACAACTAAAAATACTCTTGCAACAATCTTCTGCTCATGAATGACAACACCAGTTGCTCACACTTGTAACAATCTGCCCCTTTGTTATTGATGGCAACACATGATGTGAAAAACCATCAATAATAAACACAACTCTACTCCATTACTATTTCCTTTTCTCTTTTCTCTCATATGACTTGTTCTTTTTCTCTTTCACATTACTCACTCTCCCCCTTTCAACTTATCTTTCTCAAATGCTTCATTCTCCCCCTTTCAAATCAATGAAAAAGGACAAAATATTTGCATTACTTATGTTTCTCCTTTGACATCAATCAACATTCTCACAACTGCTCTGCAACTGTCTTTCCTTCACTACTCAGTATACTCCCCCTTAGGAGCACACACCATACTGCACTAATCAAAAACCACTACATAATGAAAACACACACTCTCTCTAATTGCAACAACTAATAATGGCATTACCTACTCCTCTTGAGAGATATCCATCAATCATCAGTCCAAACCAAAGAGTAAATCTTGAAATCCATTAGATTGATGCATCTCCTTATGAATCTAGTTCAAAGGAGGGACAATAACCCATAACTTCTCCTGAAGATACTCAAAAGTATCCTTAGGAAGATCTTTAGTGAATATATCAACAACTTGTTCCTTTGTAGGCACATATTCAATCTTCATTTCATTCTCTACAACCTTCCCTCTCAAAAAGTAATATCAAAATGATATATGTTTTGTCCTTGAATGCATTACTGGATTATTTGAAATATTCATAGCACTTGTATTGTCACAGAAGATAGAAATTGGTTTATCATATACCATTCTAATATCCTTCAATGTTTGTTTCATCCATAACACTTGTGTGCAACAAGATGCTGCTACAATGTACTCTGCCTATGTAGTAGATAAAGATATTGAATCTTATTTCTCACTTAGCCAAGACACGAATCTACATCCAAGAAAGAATGCACAACCACTTTTACTTTTTTGGTCATCCACACAACTGGACCAAGCTACACTTGTGTAAGCACTTAGGGTGAAATTAGTATCCTTTGTATACCACAAGCCATGATCTAGAGTGCCCTTCAAGTATCTGAATATCCTCTTCATTGCTACAACATGTGACTCTCTAGGATCTTCTTGAAATATAGCCACAATAAAAAACTACATGCATGATATCTGGTATAGTAGCAGTTAGATATAGTAGTTCTCTAATCATTGATCTATACTTGTGATTAGCCTTAGAAGATTCATCATTCTTACTCAACTTGTAATGACTAGACATAGGGGTACATATTAGTTTATAATATTCCATTCCAAACTTTTTCAACATTTCCTTGACATATTTTGATTGTGAAATGAAAATACCTTTATCAGTTTGATTGATTTGTAGCCTAAGAAAGAAATTCATCTCCCTAACCATAGGCATTTCAAACTTTTTCTGTATTTCTTCTACAAACTTCTTACACAAATTTTCATTGCCTCCAAAGAGTATGTCATGAACATATACAACCACAATCAAGATTTGATCTTTTTTAACTTTAAATTAAAGATTGTTATATGTGGTACCTTTATTGAATCCTTGTTTCATCAAGTACCTATCCAACCTTACATACCAAGCTCTAGGAGCTTGCTTCAATCCATAAAATGATTTCTTCAATCTATTTACCATATCTGGTTTGTTTGATAATTGAAATCCTTCTAATTTTTCTATGTATACCTCTTCTTCTAGTTCTCCATTCAAGAAAGAAGACTTCACATCCATTTGATAAACTTTCCAATTTTTGTGTGCTACAAAAGCCCAAAACATCCTGATAGCTTCCATTCTTGCCACTAGAGCAAATGTCTCCTTAAAATATATTTCTTTAACTTGTGAGCAGCCCTTACACATAATCCTTTCCTTGTTCCTTAACACTTCTCCATTCTAATTTAGTTTTGTTTCTAAATACCCACTTAGTTCAAATCATATTTTTGTTTGTTGGTCTTGGGACAAGTTCCCAAGTCTAATTCTTCTCAATCCGCAATAGTTCTTCCATAGCCTTGATCCAGTATTCATCTTTGCATGCCTCAATCACTATTTTAGGTTCAACTTTAGAAATTAAACATATGTTTACCTATTCTTTAGCAGCTCTTCTTCTTGTCAGTATACCTCTTCTCTTATCTCAAATGATCTAGTCTTCAAAATGATTATTCTGCACATACTTAAGAGTTCTATGAGTCTTTTATGGAGCTTCTTGCTCTTCAATTTGCACATCTTTTTCTATAGTTTTTTCTTCTTCTCTGCAAGAAGAATCATCTTATTCATATCCATCTATAACCACTAAATTCTCTTGTAAAAATATTCATCAACCTTGAAACTTTCTCTCAACAATATTTCTCAATCTCTTGTTGTAACATTGGTAGGCTTCACTTCTAGTAGAATATCTAAGGAAGATACCTTCATCAGACCTTGCATCAAACTTTCCTAAATTTTCTTCATCTTTTTTGATATAGCATTTTCTTCCAAACACTTTGAAGTACTTGATGGTATGAAAAATACCATACCATAGCTCATAGGGACTCTTTGTGTCACTAATACATTTGAATGCAAAATACGACGAAACTGTCTGACGAAATATGTAAAATTCGATGTTCGTCGGGTGCATGTAAAATTTGATGTGTAATTTCCAATTTTTTGAAAGTTTATCCCTAATGTTCATCGAAATTTTGACGAACCTAGGATTCGTCGAAATTTTGACGAACTTGGGGTTCGTCGAAATGTCGGCTATTATTTTCATCGAATTTCTGACAAACATGAAAAATTAAAAAACAAAAAAATTGTGGCCAACATAAAGAAAAGTGAGTTCGCACCTAATTTATTGCGACAGTGTTTTTCTCTACTTGAGACAGTTTGTGGAGAACTAAGGACGATTTTCTTAGGAATAAATTAGAAAAAATTCAAGAAAATATCGCCAGGTTGAGGGTAGTCATTGTCTTTTTGCAGAATTAGTTGTGAAGTCAAATTTGTAGTTTCAGGTTTGAAAATCATATTTTAAAGCAACATCTCATCATATTTTATTTTTAGAGGTTAAGGGTTTTGAGAATTTCAAGTCCATATTTTGTTGTGTGGAATCACCATAAGATCACAACGAGGAACATGATTCTTGTGACTATAATTATGTGATCCATAACTCTATTGGTCATGTGGCATAGTTGAGCTATAACAAATACATGATGCATTCATGTGTGACCCAAGTTTAATGTGGCTATGTTGTGATAGAAATGGAGGCACTCATATAATGTAGTTAATTCAGGTTGTATAATGTAGGTGTCAATCATCATTGGGTGCATTCAGGTTGTCTCAAGTTTAACAGGTTAGGATGTAATTATAGCATGGTCGAAGAGTGATTACCTCTTGCTGCATTAAAGACCCTATAACTCTGGTTGATATGTAGAGTGCTTGTGTTATATCAATTATGTAGTGCATTCAAGCACAACCCATGTTTAATGGGCTATTCTAGAGAGTGATCAAGATTTTCTAAACCTTATGAATGTTACTTGACATACATTTGCATAATCTGAAATTCCTTGGGAGGCACTAGAAGTATCAATGCTTATCTATATAGGGTTTAGAATGATTTATTTTAATTAAAAATAAAATAAATGATGTATTTCCACGTAATTAGATAATGTGGAGATCTCCTAAATCTGCCCCAGAACACTATCCTCTTTGGCACTGTATTCATTACTCTAGCTACTAGGTTTTTGCATGTGACATCTTTAATATCTTCATGACCGTGGCTTTTAAATAGATCTCAGTCTTTGCTTTAATCCTTTTCATGGTAAGCCTTGAGTTCCATAATCCACCTTCAATCTCTTCTAAGAACTTTGTCTTAAGCTAGACTACATAGTATGAATATAAAGCAAGTCCTTCATACCTGCCATTGTTCCAAACCACCACTCACTGCCTTGCTTAAAATGTTGCCTCCATAAGCACAATAGCATGTTTTAAAATCATGGTTGCCAGTGATTGACCATTAA
>VDFB02047144.1:41553729-41568522 GCA_007258455.2 Sequoia sempervirens
GAGAGAGTGGGAGAGAGTAAGAGAGAGTGGGAGAGAGTGGGAGAGGGTGGGAGAGAGGGTGGGCGAGAGTGGGAAAGAGAGGGAGAGGGTGGGAGAGAGTGTGGGTGAGAGTGGGAAAGAGTGGGAGAGAGTATAGACAAAGAGAGAAAATAAATCTATAAAAAAACCAATTTTCTCATAATGCGAGCACATTTTGAAGAAGTATAGACATGATCGTTTTAGCAAGAATGAATGAGTTTCACTTTTTTTTTCTTTTAACATATAATAATGCGAGCGTGTTATGACACACTCGCATTATGGGCTCGTTGTGGCCGAGCCTCAAGCTCGGCACACAAATCTATAACATGAGCGCATTATAATGTGCTTGCATTATAGTGCATTCACGTTATGACTTTTCAAAAAAAAAATTTGAAAGTGGCCACAAATTTGCTACCCATCTCCATGCACCCGCCCCTCTGTGTTTCTGATGTGTTGATTATTTATGGTTTATGGTTCATTCATCACATCTGAGATTAAGTTAAGTTTGAAAAGTTTAAATATTTTGTGACAACTGATTCACCCCCCATCTCAATCGTTTGTCCTTGTTTTTTCAACACTCATTTGCAACCCTTACGAGCCTAGCCATGTTTTAATCTTTCTCTAAGTGATTTTCAAGATCCAATAGCCTCCTATCTAGAGCCATGAGATGCTTTATAGGAATAGGGACGACTTCGCTCTTGTCTAGAGGTGGTGGTGAAGGTGAAGCAGGAGGTGTAGGGGCATGATTGGTTGCATTGAAGTAACTCACATTTTTTGTCAACACCATCTCTTGAGAGGCAAGAGCCGAAGTGACCCTCATAAATTCTATTCCTAAGTGTCGATATCGTGCACTCCTTCTAACTACGTACCTAAAGGTTGTAGATTGAGTTGTGAAGCTCATAAAGCTTCACAACATGCCAACTTACAATCTGCACATATACAAAGGAGAGGACCTCAACACAAGGAATGAGTATCAAAAGGTTCACGTCGGGTTCACCAAAATGTAGAGGAGGAGTACCGACTACTCAGGATCCCAGGTCAGAGGAGGGTCTAGAACAATCAGCTGCCCTGATCTACCTCACACATGATTGTTTAAGGTAAGTTTATTGTTGTAAGTGTATAGGCACGAATTTGTACCCCTTACAAAAATTCCCCTTTTACACTTCCTCACCTTAGAAAACCAAATCCGAAGGAAAAATTCCACATCAACCTACTACCTTCATTCCACTTGGCGTTTGTCTTTTGCATTGGTATAAGAATATTTTTCGGGGATGTCCACATGACGCGTAGATTTCCAGGTAGTGCACTTATGTCCTTGATGGATTCATGTTTTTGAAGCTAGGAAAGGCATTACACTACCCATTGGGGATGGTTTGTAACATCCCTCTTCAACCAACCGACCCTGAAAATGGTAGTTTCACTCATCCCACCTTCAAAAACACTCTACATTCATTTCATCTTCTAAGCATTCAACTGATCTTCTTCACATCCTCTATCAATCTTCTTCACAAGTTCTAGCAATTTCACTCTCATTCTCATCCTTCAAGTAGTACTTTGGCACTTCATAGTAGCAACAAAAAAACTCCATCAACTCCGTGAAGCGAGTGTGGAACAAGCCATAGCAGCAAGGGCTTGAGGTTTTGCAACACCTCCCTTCATCATAGTTGAGGTTGTGGTGATTGTTTAAGCTCTCTTTCTCCATCATTGGATAGTGAGCTCTTGGTGGAGGTGGTAAATGTTTTCACTCATCTCCTTTACAATTTGGTTGACTAGCTCTTTACTATTTTGTAGTGTTACTTGCTTTTTCTCCTCTACTTATTTATCGAATATTTCTCTATCAGTTGCTATCTTGGCTGTCTGTGGAGGTGGAAACACCAAAATGGGGATCTGACTCAGGTAGATGCCTATACAACCCCCAACAATTTTCCCTCTCTCTTGTGTGTAGGTGGACATGCATTTGGAGCTAGCTAGTGAACGATCATCTTTGTGAGATTATCTTTGTCACTTTATCCTTCATATACTTGCTTTATCACATTCGTTTGTATCTTTCCTACTTCATAGTTTTTTTTGTTCCCTTAGAAGTGACTAGCTAGGTCATCAGATTGTTTTCTAGTGGTTCATACTCCGTTTTTGGTTGTCTGGTCGTATAGACAACAATGCACCATGCTGTCATATTGGAACTGTACTTCCATCCTTGGGCAAAGAGCTACCTGATGTACATTGTTGAACCTGAAAACTAGCTTGCCTAGCCCCATTTTGGATTTTGGGTCTGAAGAGTGGTTGCAGGGCCTTATAGTCCTCATCATTCTCATCCCTCGCATAAAATATCCCTTTAGAGTGAGGTAAGTTAGGGCAACCTTCTGCTCTTGGCTCTTTGTGACCTGGGGCCTTGATGTGGTCGATCCCCCTCTCTTACAATAAGAGGTGTGAAAAGGAAGGACAACAAATCTTTCACTATCCTTTTATCAACTTGAGAGGTTTAGGGAATCAGAGCAAATTCTTGAATCAAGACTGTGACTTAGGCAACTCTCTACCAGAGGACTCGAACATAGGAGATAGATGACAACACAATGTGCTGGCATCTGTATGGATAGAAAGTATGAAGGAAAATAAAGACTTAATAGAAAACTCCCTAACTACTTAATAAATGGAGTTTTATGCAATGACATAAAACATAAAGAGCTAAACTACTGAAATGAAAAGAATAAAACTTTAACTTAAAAGATAAAAGATGATGAAAATGAAGGTGGTAGAAACCAAACTGACAGTTGATCCCACCTCCTACAAGCTCCACATGAACATGCTACCTATACACATGATAATGGGGAAAAATGTTGGGGCTGTTTTAGGGCGTACTACTGTCAAACCCCTATTTTGGTGTTCCCACCTCCATGAACAACCAGAATAGCCACAAATAGAGAAAGTATGATAAAGAATGTATTGGAATGGAAGAAATACCAAACAATGCTAGCAACAATATGCTATGTACACTGAATAACTATGCTAAATGAAATGGATACCGCCTCCCAAACAAGATGCCCTCAAGCACGTGAAGGGAGATGTGAGCTCGCATTCCTATAGATTCCAACGTTTTCAAAAAAACATGAGAAGAAAAACCAACATCGTGTCATCTTGGAGCTTCAACAATGGAGAAAGTGTTATGAAATGCTTAAGAAGTATGTAGAAATGTGAAGTGAGATTGAAGAAGGTTGAATCAATGGAGAAGATAGTTTTTTTAGGATGAATAGAAGCCCAAAAGAGATGTTTGAGGTTGGTCAAGGGCGCAGGGGAATTATGCTTCATCGCCAATGGAGAAGTGTAATGCCTCTGTAGATTCCAAAGGTGGGAATCATGTCAAGACAACAGCGTGTTAGGTAGATGTCTGTGCACTGCGCTAGAGTCCTTGACAAAAATTCCCCAACCAACACTACAAATAGTTGCCAAGTGGGTGGAAGCGGGATGGGTGAAGTGGAGAAGCATTGTCAGGTTTGATTTTTCTAAGGTGAGGGGATGAAAATGGGGAATTTGTGAGGGGTGAAAATTCACTCCATTACAAGAATTAACTCACAATATAAAGTAATATCAACATCAAATACAATAGGGCTCATTGTCGAAGGGCTCACTGCCCAAGAGAAAGAAAGGCTCACTACCAAAGGATGACTACCGAAGTAGAAAAGAAGATAAAGAAGAATGTTACATAGAGAAAACAATCTCAAAGCAACATGAAAATCCACCAGAATTTCACTAATACTTTCGTAGTCTAATTGAAGAATTGTCTACACCTACTCACTACATCCAGTAATCTAACACATGAAAACCTGCACTACACTCTACAAATTTGCACCTCACAACTCTGCAATTCATATTATACTCTTTTTTCTTTTTTATCTTATCATCCCGTTGGATGAAAATTATGTAATCACCTTTTCAATAGATTACACAACCTAGATTTCAACCACAACTATGTGAGATATAATCTCTCCTCTTAGAAAGGGGAGGCACCCTTCTTAATGCTAATAGAGGTTAAGTAAAACTAATCAAGTATTTACAAAATGTACACTACACTTACGAAATGGGGGGGTGTGTCACATTCATGCTTCTCTCTTTTTTCATAGAAGATGTTTTATAATGCTTCACTATTGATAGTTTTAATTCAATACAACTTTAAACTAAAAACAAAGTAGTAATTCCAATATATCTATCTTGTCAAAGCAAAGCTTAGAGATACTAGTATGATAATAATAAACAATAAAATAAGAAAGAAAAGCTCATGAAGGCACAAAGTCGTTTCATAGATTTTCACTAATGGATCCTTGAGATGTGTAACCAGTGTTGTATTAGAAGCATAAAGTCTTGTAGATACTCCATGATAGATCCATGAACAACATGAAAAAATGTAAGCACAAAGTCTTGCAGATAATCCACCAATGATTACTCAAACATAAATGTAAATTAAAATAAAGAATGTAACACAAAGTTTACATAAATTTATTCAAAGCCCTTCAGATATCATCTACTAATCACTACCAATATGATCAATCCACAAGATTATCGATTCCAACACAAAGTCTGGTATGCAATTCTCTTCTTTATTGATCAAATTTTCATTCACAAACATGAACACAAAGTTTCACAAATTTTCTTCAAAAAGGGCAGCACTTCATTGCAAAATACTAAAGGTAAGGATTACAATAGAAATCCCTCTTATTTATAAAAGAGAGGGAAGAGAAAATCTAGGAAATTAGTTGAGTAAAATTAGGAAAGTTAGGTGAGCTAATTTAGGAAAATCTCACATAACTTTGACTAAGTCAAAATTTTGTCCATCTTTGTAGAACTACATCTTAGATTTTTAATGTAATTATATTTGCTGAAAAGACATTTAAGATGTCAAAACCTATTTACAAGATGCATAAAGGGTTCAACATCAAACTATTCAACACTGGAGATCAAGAGTCTTCATGGTTCCTTGCTTTGGGCATGAAATTCATCATACTTCTTCTTGGTCTCCTGGAGGAATGCATCATCTAGAACAACTGTATAATCTACAAGGGTGTGAACTCTTGTTATCAACTTTATGGTGGATGAATGAAATTTTATGCACCTGTAAAGATGCATCTTGAGATTATCAAGAGTTAGTTGTATCTCATAAGTGACATGTATTGAGGCTTTTGAAAAGCTGGCATCCTCAACTTACTGCATGATGGCTTCTTCATAGATCTTGGAAATTTCGCTAGCCGGGAGGAAAATATAGTTTTCTTTAAGAAGCTTGCCAAACAACTCCTTAATTCCCTTCTCTAGGATAGCAAGATGTCCTTTGACATCTTCTTGAACATGGTGAAGATCTTCGATAAGATATTTGACCACTTCGATGCGGTGCTTGAGTGATTCTCTTACCTCTACATATTTTTCCTTGTCAGGAATTACCCCAACTTGCACCAATTTACTGAGCTTTGCCTATTTCATTTGTGACTAAAATGATAGGAAATTTTCCATCTCTTTTTAATATTGGGTAAGAATAATTTCTTCCTTATCAAGCTCTGATTTGAGCTTGACTATTTTTGTGGCCTTTTCATCTGCAACAACTATTACCTGTGAACCATCTTGTATTAATTCATCAATGAAAACATAAAATGCTTTACCTTTGGAGGCAAACTTATCTTCCTTCTGTACTATTGGTTCTTCAAGGTTTTCAATAGCCATGGGTTGGATATTTCCTGAAGAGTTTGCAAGTCTCCTCAAAACATCTGCATATCGTTCGACCATTTGTTTGTACATGTCTCAGACTTGTTCCATTTTATCAAGCCTCCCTGCCAATGCATCCAAGGTTACATGTGCATTTGCCTTTGCAATTTCATTTGCAACCTTGCCAAGATGGAATCTTGATATAGTGTAGTCCTCCATATTTACATCCCATTCCTCTTGTGGAGGTAGACCAATCTCTACATACTTATGATCGGCCTTGTCAACATGAAGCCGTGAATGCACTTTTTCCTTTTTCTTCCGCTTGGCTTTTGGAGGGGCTATCTCTTCAAGATCGAGTTCCTCCGAAGAGATCATTGCTTTTTCCTCTTCGATACTTGAGATACCAACCAAGGGGGAAGAAAGGAAGTATGAGCTTCTTGACAGACTGCCAACTCTTTTGTCATAGCCATTTATGTGGAAATGACTCGTATGGTGACAATTGGGGTAGTGTTTGTCATGACTGCACCAATAGATTGCACACTGAGTTGACATGCAAGGATTCATTCATGAACATGTCGAATTCAGCCTCAGAAGTGATGTCATAAGATGTAGATGACAAACAAGGAATGGATGATGGAGAACTTGAAAAAATATCAACCATTGGTGTATTTGAAACTGATGGAGTATCAAGTATGGTTGATGATGCAGGGGGATGTCGAATATCCACTACAGGTATTGTGGATTTAGGAAGAGGTGATGTGGGAAAAGTAGGTGGAGGAGTATTAGGATTAGGAGGTGTTGTGCAGTTTTGCACACACGCCCCACTGAAAGTAGGGACCCTCTTTTTGCTCTAGCTTTTGGTTTTTTTTTTTTCCCCCTTAATTTTATTGATTTCATTGCCTTTGGAGGTCCTTAGATGTTCATCTTGCTTGTCCAAGTCCTTCCCCTGAGTTGTTCTTCAAAAAAACTAATTTCTAAACAAAATCTGGGATTTTCCAGTCTGCTTGGAATTTCCCATAATCCTGTTTGCCTAGAATTTCCCAGATTGGCTTTTGGTGTCTTTTGGCCCCGTAATTTTATTGATTTCATTGCCTTTGGAGGTCCTTAGATGTTCATATTGCTTGCCCAAGTGATTTCCCCAGGTTGCACTTTAAAAAAAACTAAGTTCTGAGCAAAATCCGGGTTTTTACCCAGATCTAGGATTTTCTCGGATTCTGCTCAAAGTCTGGCTCTAGGCGAAGTCCAGGTTTTTGCCTGCATTCGGTACTTTCCGCCCAACCCAGATTTTTCTGGATTTCGTCGGTTTTCCGGAATGTGCCAAAAGTCCAGAATTTTATGCCATCCGTGGAAATCTGGTCCACCCGGATTTTTCTAGATTTTTTGCCATGCTTTGTGCAAATTGAAATACTGGGTTAAATTGATGAATTTGATGATAAATGCTCAACACCCCATGCTTAATTTGATATATTACACGATGTTACACGCATTCTTGGTTTGTTTTGATGATCTATTGTTGAAATTTTTGCCTCATTTAGTAAAATCCACTTGGCCTGGAATTTCCCAGATTTTCCCCTTGGTCTGATTTCCCCGAAAGGGCTCAAATCCCGAAATTTCCTAGAATGGAATTTTTTTCCAAAATAATTATTTATTTATTTTTTCCAAAGTGGAAATTTTTAAAATGATCACGAAAATGAAAATTTCTTGAAAAATTTTGAAAATAAAATTTCCAAAAATGGAAAAAATTCTGAAAATGGAAAGTTTCCTTTTAAAAATACAAGTTTTTTTTTCTTAAAGGCCAAGATTTTATTCGAATTTAATTTGGACATGTGGGCTATTAATGATGATATCTATTTTTAAGGACTAACCAAATATTAAAAGGTGGACTTGCATATGGATTCGTGCCAAAAGGGGGGAATCTGGAAGTGTTCAATTTAAATTTTTAAAATGGGACCTGCCTAAGAATCCATGCCAAAACTATCTACAGTTGGAGGACTTTCAGGAAGACACGTAAATCTGATCTTGCTGGAGATCGTGGGTCAACATGGATAATATTCATGCATTTAATGCAAATCTTGTCCTATTTTGAAATTTTTCTGGTTGACCTATTTTGGGGCCAGTTATTATTGTAAAATCTAATTGGGCCGATATGTTTGGGGTTTTCTATAAATGGCATTTGTGCCTCATTTGTAAAGGGAGGGAGATTAGGAGAAGATTTGATAGAGAGTGAATTTAGCAGTAGAGTAGAGGTAGAAGCTAGTTAATTTCTGAGCAAGTGATGTAACAGAACATTGGAATTGTTGCTGGAGTTTTGTGATTCAATACAATTGAAGGCATTGTGATTTTCTAGTGATCTCTTTTGTGTTGACTTATCTTGCATGATTCTTATGATTCTATTTTTAAAATTGCTCATGGTTACTAGATTTAGATTTAGATCTGATTCAAGAATGTTCATGATTTAATGTTTGAAGTGTTTGCAGCAATCCCTGGTCCATACTTTTTGCAGCTAGTTGATTGTTAGTTGCTTTGTAAAGTTAGCCTGGACCTTTATATTCATTGTGCTTGGTTCAATTGTGGAGGTTTATTCATTTCAACTGCAATTGGGTTGTCTTGGGTGAATGTTCATGATCTGAAAATCTTTAAAACCTTAGAAGATTGCACTATTTTTGTAAGATTGTAGATTTATCTTGATCAAGCAGAGATTGGTTTCGTTGGGATTGGTCCACCTCAAGTGTTTTATCATTTGCATTGTTAATCTTAGGAGTTAGAATAGAATAGAATCTCTCTAAACCCTTATCTCTTTTGCTGTTTATTTTGAATCTAGGTTAGTTTTAGGATTGAAAGCATCACCATATTGTTACATCTAATGAAAATTCACTTCCAACATTGTTCATTTGTAAGGCCCCTTGTGATTACCAGCATTTTCACATATTATCTGAGTTGTTTGTTCATTGTCATGACTTGACACCCGAGAGACCTTGGGGTGATTTTCAGCAATTTATTGTTGAAGATTACCTTTAAAGATAGATAGAATATTATTTTCTATCTGAGTTGTTGCTGTGCAGAAAACACCATCAACAGATTGGTGCTAGGAGGGCGAACAAGGTGACATAGCTGAAAGTTGAATGAGCCTTCATGTTGACAATTTGAGACATGACAGATCTCTAAATCTGAAAATACAAGCTCCAAGTCAAGATGGAAAAGCAACGTTATGTCTTTCATAATGGAAACAGTCTTTAGATTGATTTTTTTCAAATCTGTAAGTCCTTGAATAGGAGGATAAAGCAATGGAATGGCAAGGGTTTGCATCATTGTGCATTTTCAGACAAGTGTAGGCTTCATAATACCTGTAGACACAATGAGTTTGAATGCTTGGCCTTTCTAGACAACATTGAGATGGTCTTGCAAAGGAACCTTTTCATGCAAAACCTGTCTGAACCATTAGCCTCCTCAGATCTGGGGTTTATTGATGTTGTAGTTGAGGCATTCACACAGATGGTCGAGGATCAGTTTGCTAGTGGTAAATGTTTGCAGGATTTTCTTTCGTCTAAATGGTGTAGAGTCCATGATACAGCTCATTCAGAGTTCATCTGTCATTCGTGTGGGGACATTATCTTTAAAGTTAGAGAATACCTGAAATGGAAAGGTGAGTTAAGCAAAGAATGCACTACAGAAGGGCTGACTAGTTTTGAATCTAGGGATGGCATTGCAACTGATGTTGACGTGACTTTGGAAGGAACTTAGTGTCATGAAGATGAATCTGGGGCATCAAAGATAACAGAGGAATATTTAAGTGAAGAATCACCTATGGAGATCAAGAAGGATGCTCCTGTGGAGGCTAGTCAAGTTCTGGAAAATACAGTGGAGGCTGAACAAGAAGTTCCCCTACAAGCTCTTCCTTTCCTAGACGAAGATGTGATACAGACCAGATACAAAGAGTTTGTTGCCAGAATTATAAGAGATTGGTCAAGCCTAGGTTGTGGAGTCTACCTAGAGGACATGTTGTTGCCAGCTTGGTGTATGATACATGAGGAAGAGCATTCAGAATTTGCATGTTTCTAGTGCCAAACAGTTATAAAGGAGGTGGAAAAACAAGTACAACTACTCTTACGTGCTAATGATACACAGACAAATGCATCAGACAAGTCTCTGACTGAGGAATGTAAACTAGTTGCTAATGAATGTCTTGAAGAACATGAGGAAGCACTCAGTGAAGTGATCAACATTCCTGATGATTGTGATCAAGAATCTGAGCTAGTGCCAATAGAAGATGAATTCAGGGAGTCTTCTCATTTATCAAATTTTGTTTTGCCTCAGCTGATTGATGAACTGCACAATGAAAACTCACAGATTCTATGTGCTATTGATGGGGTATCTAATGTGGTTCATGCTAATGTACAGAAAAATATGAATGATGTCGAAAACAGAAATGTTGCAGTCAGTATTGGTGAACATGCTCCAACTTCTCCAAGTGAGAATGTGCTGGAAGATCGATCTGTGATACCTTCGGATGAGCATCCTACTGAGGAAATTGTTGTACAAGATAATGCCTCTACATTTTCATTGTTGATCCCTCATGGAAATACTCAAACAGGTGAAAAGTTCCATGTTCCTAGTTTTGAAAGTCTTCAATATGAATTTCACTCTGCATCATGTAATGATTATTCTAATTCTATCTTGCATGTTTCAAATGCAAGTGGAATATTGCACCATCAATGGAGACCCCCTGATGACACTATGATCAACTCTTCACAAGTGCAAGATGATGAACACAACATTCAGTCTGCAGAAATGCAAAATCAGGTTGTTTCTTTCTTTGCTGAAAATTATGAATCTTGTCAATTTGATTATGGAGATTTAGGAAAGACAACTTGCATATGGGTTAATCATGGTCCTAATGAGTTACCTTAGTTACTAGTTATTCCTAATTTTGATATGAAGTTTGAATACTACAATGTAGAGATTTATTTTTTTGAATATAAAGACAAGTTTGCATTTCTGAGGATTGTTACCTTCACCTTATTGCTTGTCCATGCATTGATTAATCATATGGGGATGAGTCTCAGTTTATCCTATCTGATTATGAGCCACTTTGAGTCTCTCTGTACATAGTGTTGATTTGAATAAATGCAGCTTGGTCTGCTTTTCTTTTGCTTTTGTCTATTTTGTTTATGATAGATTGCTTTAGTTTAGATTGCTTTTCCTTACTTCTATTTTGGCTAGTTTAGTTTGCTTTGGGTTTCGGTTTGGTTATTTTGCTTCTCTGGCTTGGGTTTTCTATTTTCTTGTTGGGGAAGTGTCTTTCCTATGCAATAATTCTTTATTATCTAGGATTTTTCTAAGTGTTTCATTGATAGACTTTAATCATGTGTCTTGAATTAATAGTCAAAGATCTTTTGTTGGTGTCAAGCGGTCTGAATGTCTGATTTAAAGAGAATGGGTCATTGGTCTGACTTGAACCTGAAGTATTCTGAAATCTTATATCCTTCATACATCTTAAGAATCTGAAGGTTGTAGTAGGGTCCTTGCGAGGTCTTGTTGGGTGAAAAATCATATTTCTACTTCAATGCCACTGTGGTTTTCATCCCTGAGTGTGGACTTCACTATTCACAGGTTGAAATCAAAAGAGTGAAAAAAAAATATCAAAAGGAAAAAAAAAAGAGAAAATATTGAGAGTCAAAAGAAAGAATTCAACTTATCAGGAGCATCTGAATATCTCTACCGAGGCTATGGATGCCTGGCTGGCAGTAGAGCTATGTTCAGGAGAATCACAATGATAACCTCATCGAGGCTATGGATGCCTGATTGGCAGCGAGACTCTATCTAGGTTGCTTTTGGAGCTAGAATCTTTACGTAGCCTAACTTGACTGAGCTTGGTTTCTGCAGTAGCTCAAGGAGGGAAATGAACTCACTTGCACACACTTGGATTTCAGTTTATGGAAGGTCTAGTCTATCTTCGGTTCTGATTCTTTAATCTTGCATTTTGATTTGTTTGCCTAATAGGGAGATTGAAACCAGAGATTTTGGGTTCATGATTCTTGTTCCATCATCAAAATGCTTTGGAGCATTTTCCCAGCGGAGTCGCTATTTGTTGTGCAGTTTTGCACACACACCCCACTGAAAGTAGGGACCCTCTTTTTGCTCTAGCTTTTATTTTTTTTTTCCCCTTAATTTTATTGATTTCATTGCCTTTGGAGGTCCTTAGATGTTCATCTTGCTTGTCCAAGTCCTTCCCCCGAGTTGTGCTTCGAAAAAACTAAGTTCTAAACAAAATCCAGGATTTTTCAGTCTGCCTGGAATTTCCCATAATCCTGTCTACCTGAAATTTCCTGAATTGACTTTTGGTGTCTTTTGGCCCCATAATTTTATTGATTTCATTGCCTTTGGAGGTCCTTAGATGTTCATCTTGCTTGCCTAAGTGATTTTCCCATGTTGCACTTTAAAAAAAATTAAGTTCTGAGCAAAATCTGGGTTTTTACTCAGATCCAGGATTTTTCAGTTCGTCCGGATTTTCCCAGATTCTGCTCAAAGTCTGGCTCTGGGCGAAGTCCGGGTTTTTGCTTGTGTTCAGGATTTTCCACCCAACCCGGATTTTCTCGGATTTCGTCAGTTTTCTGAAATATGCCAAAAGTCCAGAATTTTATGCCATCCGCGGAAATCCGGTCCACCTAGATTTTTTCAGATTTTCTGCCAGGCTTTGTGCAAATTGAAATACTGGGTTAAATTGATGAATTTGATGATAAATGCTCAACAGCCCATGCTTAATTTGATATATTACACAATGTTACACGCATTCTTGATTCGTTTTGATGATCTATTGTTGAAATTTTTGCCTCATTTAGTAAAATCCGCCTGGCCTAGAATTTTCCAAATTTTCCCCTTGGTCTGATTTCCCCGGAAGGGCCCAAATCCTGAAATTTCCCATAATGGAAATTTTTAAATAATTATTTATTTATTTTTTCAAAGTGGAAATTTTAAAATGATCTAAAATGAAAATTTCTTGAAAAAATTTTGAAAATAAAATTTCAAAAATGAAAAAATTCTGAAAATGGAAAATTTCCTTTTAAAAATAAAAAGTTTTCTTGAGGCCAAGATTTTGTTCAAATTTAATTTGGACGTAATGGGCTATTAATGATGATATCTATTTTTCAGGACTAACCAAATATTAAAAGGGGGACTTGCATATGGATTCGTGCCAAAAGGGGGGAATCTGGAAGTGTTCAATTTAAATTTTTAAAATGGGACCTGCCTAAGAATCCGTGCCAAAACTGTCTACAGCTGGAGGACTTTCAGGAAGACACGTGAATCTGATCTTGCTGGAGATCGTGTTCCGACATGGATAATATTCATACATTTAATGCAAATCTTGTCCTATTTTGAAATTTTCCTGGCCGACCTATTTTGGGGCCAGTTATTATTGTAAAATCTAATTGGGCCGATATGTTTGGGGTTTTCTATAAATGGCATTTGTGCCTCATTTTTAAAGGGAGGGAGATTAGGAGAAGATTTGATAGAGAGTGAATTTAGCAGTAGAGTAGAGGTAGAAGCTAGTTAATTTCTGAGCAAGTGATGTAACAGAACATTGGAATTGTTGCTGGAGTTTGGTGATTCAATACAATTGAAGGCATTGTAATTTTCTGGTGATCTCTTTTGTATTGACTTATCTTGCATGATTCTTATGATTCTATTTTTAAAATTGCTCATGGTTACTAGATTTAGATTTAGATCTGATTCAATGATGTTCATGATTTAATGTTTGAAGTGTTTACAGCAAGCCCTGGTACATACTTTTTGTAGCTAGTTGATTGTTAGTTGATTTGTAAAGTTAGCCTAGATATTTATATTCATTGTGCTTGGTTCAATTGTGGAGGTTTATTCATTTCAACTGCAATTGGGTTGTCTTGGGTGAATGTTCATGATCTGAAAATCTTTAAAACCTTAGAAGATTGCACTATTTCTGTAAGATTGTAGATTTATCTTGATCCAGCAGAGATTGGTTTCATTGGGATTGGTCCACTTCAAGTGTTTTATCATTTGCATTGTTAATCTTAGGAGTTAGAATAGAATAGAATCTCTCTAAACCCTTATCTCTTTTGCTGTTTATTTTGAATCTGGGTTAGTTTTAGGATTGAAAGCATCACCATATTGTTACATCTAATGAAAATTCACTTCCAGCATTGTTCATTTGTAAGGCCCCTTGTGATTACCAACATTTTCACATAATATCTGAGTTGTTTGTGCATTGTCATGCCCTGACACCCGAGAGACCTTGGGGTGATTTTCAACAATTTATTGTTGAAGATTACCTTTCAAGATAGATAGAATATTATTTTCTATCTGAGTTGCTGCTGTGCAGAAAACACCATCAATAGGAGGTATGTGAGGAACGTTTGAAGTTACGAGTGATGACGTTTGGGGAAAGTCTTCAACAACATTCTAATGCGGAGCTAGAGTTTTTTCTTCATCATGCCCAAGTTCCTGTTTATCACCTTCTTGTTCTTCTTGATCACCTTCTTTTCCTTTAGACTCTTGTTCTCCTATGAAATATTCTTCCTCATCAGAGTCTTCTTCTTCAGAATCTTCTTCTTGAGTAGATTCTTCACTTGAATTTTCTTCTTCTTCAGAATCTATCTCTTTAGAAACGGGTCCTTTTCCTTTTGAGTGAGATGTTTCAAATTTTGTGGCTTCTTCTTCTTGAACTACCCATGTATCCTTCTTGCCAACATTGAATTTTATTGTAGGACCTCTTCGGGAAGAAGAGGGAATATCCACTTGCTTATCTTTTGTGTAGAGTCCTTGTTAATTGGTTGACTTTTGCCCTAGGTATTTCTCCTTCTGACTCTATCTTGAAGGCTTTCAATCGGAAACCATGTTTATGTAACCAATCTATAGTGTTAGCCAATATAGGAGAAAGCCTCTCCCTGATGGAGATACATTCCTTCTTAGACCACTGTATTGTAGGAAAGGGTTTCCTAGAAATCTTATTTTCATCATAGGCAACATTCATGATGTCACCAGAGTCCTTGAAACCCTCTAGTAGGTCAGAAACACCAAGATCCTTGATTTGCTCTATAGTCAACCTACAGTAATCCATCT
>VDFB02047144.1:41568622-41745755 GCA_007258455.2 Sequoia sempervirens
GCTAGGGTCATACAAGAGTTGCTATGTTATATTTTTTTGATAAAAACAACACCAATTTGTGTACCTCCCTCTTTTGAACCCCTTAATCTCAACCATTTTCAAAATAAATTAGTAGTTTAGAAAGTAGACTCAGAGCACTTCGATCCTTGTTTTGTTCCATCTCAAAATTTTGAGTGTAACTATCCTCAATTTCATGTCCACAATGGTGATTTCTGATTTCGTAAAAAGTGGCCACTTAAGCCCCCTTTTTGGGAACCATCTTGGTGCACTTACCCAGAGAACACCAATATTTTTATGTGGAAACCCTGTTAGGGAAAAAACCATGGTGGATGTTAGTCCACAATATTCTACCCTATTAAAAGTATACGAATAATGGGAATGCACATGCATTCAGGCACACTGCCTAGAGCTCACTGCTCAAATATAAAAGAGGACTCACTGTCCAAAGAAAGGTTTGGATTAAGACCATCCAAATTGTGAACTGATAAAATAGCTTCTACACAAGCCTGATTACAGTTCCAGTTAAGCACATAAAACCTTCTTCACTCTTCGCTTAAACTTCTTCACACTTCGCACAATCTCCTTCACACTTTGCTCTGCAATCTAATGATTTGGACACTATTCACACATCTACACTTTCTCTGGCATACATACGCTCTTATGCACACACTAACTTCACTCAAATAATCACTCTTATATATCTGCAACATGAGATTACATCAACAACTTAGTTGGCCAGAAATATAAAATACATTTTCAATGTCAGCCCAAATTTACAAATAAATTTGCAATGTGAATCCACCAAGGTCAGACACAACATAGTGGAGACCCAAATTAAAAACTCCAACACAAAAATATTTCAAATAATTTTTCCTCAAAGATCCACAACACACTACCATCATCATGTCAGCTAAGAACATGAAAAACTGAACATACGGAGAAAATCTTCGACCACAAGCACACCGATCAATGTGGACATACCACAAAGATAGAGCATGATCTATAAGCATCCACAAGCACCAAGAAATAATAGAGAAACATCTACAGCAACAGAAACACATAGATTTAATTCAAGAACACTGACATAACCCACAGAAATACTATCAAAACACAATTATTCACAGCACAAACAAATCTTCACGTAGACCTCTGAAACTTCTAGAGGATCAACTAGATACACTCAACAAAAAATCCTTTAATCCATAACAATTTATCTTTGACGTACAAAACAAGACACCTTCATGACCTTTAGAGTTTCACAGGGAACCTACAACACTTCTTTTAACAATTTTCTCAATATCCTCGACATATACAACCTTCAATACACCAAATGCGAATAGTGTTGAAATCAATGACAACCACATATCAACAACACATCCACAACATCCAACAATGAGATCAGGTATATGCTAGGTAAAGATCAGATGGCCATAGATTTTATTCATGGCATTACCAATTTAGTGCAAACGTATGTCCCCTCTTACAACCCTCGGTCAAGCATTACTCGAGGTCATGATCACGAAACCTATGAAAGATAGATCAATGTCTTGATGCCCGTGACATCAGTATGCATGGCTGAAATAGGCCCTTCCATTAACATCTGCGCTCCTGATCCACCCCCTACTGTCAAAGCAAGTAGGGTACCTCTAGGATTTGAGTTTCTTCCTCTTGGGGCAACCCTTTCTTTGGAAATAGAATCTCCAATGGAGTGGGGGCTGGTGGTTCTAGTATGTTTTGTGGTGGCTCCAATGGTGGTCACAACAATGGCTATGGTGGTGGCTCTAGCGGAGGCCATGCTGGTGGCCATGGCAGTGGTTTTGGCAGTAGTCACGACGATGGCTCCAGAGGTGGTTCTGGAAGCGGTGGTTTTGGTGGAGGTTACACTGCTCCTTTGTCATCTTCTGACCCTATTTTGAATGCTCTCCTATAGAATATGGGTCAAATGAAAAACTAGTTGGTGAATTTGTCTCAAGCCTCTACCCAACCCATCTTTCAGCCCTTCTTCTGACATAGTCCCTTATCGGTGAAAATTATAAACACTCCCTTCCCTCAAGGGATGGAAATTCCTAAGTTTAAAAAGTATGGTGGTAAAGGAGACCCTCAAACACACGTGTTAGCTTTTAATGTGACGTGTACAGATTTATTTCATCATGATGATCTAATGGCCAAACTCTTCCTCAATCTCTCAAGGGTACAACACTAGAGTGGTATTGTTCCTTTCCTGACAACTCTATATTCTCATTCGACCAACTTGTTAATCAGTTTCTTTGATAATTCCAAGCTAACATTGATTTGGATATGACCTTCTCTGATCTCATCTGATGTAAGCAGGGAGAGCACGAGAAGATCACTAATTTCACTATGCGATACCAAGCACTCTTTTCGCAAATATCTTACCTGCTACTTGACTTATATGTACAAAAGGTGTTCATAGGAAACTTGCAACGAGCTTGGCAGGAGAAATTTTCCTTGATGAAATATTATTCTTCCACACATCTTTGTGCTGAATTGTGGGAATACCAGTAGACTATTGTTCAGTTCGAGGGATCCTCCTCGTGCTCATGTCCCAAAGGAAAATCTATAGTTTCCATCTAAAGAAAAGGAAAATTTGTTGCAAATATATTCACCATGACTAATGATCGAGGCCTCAAGCGCAATAGATAGTTTACTAAACTATCTGAATCTTATTCTTCTATTCTATAAAAGTTGTTGAAGGATAAGATTATAATTAGAAGATCCTCGACCTCTAAGAGAGCCTTATCCCGATTGGTATGATGAAAATGCATTCTTCCAGTACAATCATGTTCACGGGCATAATACTAAATGTTGTATGCACCTGCATCATGAAATACAAGATCACATCGATGATGATACCATCCATCTCAATGGTAAAAAGCAGAATGTGAATAATTTGGTGGCTAAGGAAAATATCATGTTGCAGATTTGTATGGACCTATTTTCATCACTCTTAATTATTGATCCTTCTGATGCTTATCCTAAGGCCTCAACATACATAAATGTGGTCTTGTTTACTCCTAGTCCTCCCCCTCAACCTGCGACTAGTTTGCTAGATGTAACTTTTACATCGCAGGATTTACCCATGAATAACAAAGCCTCTCCCCTATACATTCTTGCTTACCTCAATGGAAAAATTATGATAGGAGTCCTAGTTGACCCCGCAAGTCGAGTGAATTTTATTTTAGAGGAGACTTTGTGGCTAAATTCATTATAGAGGGAGGAATACGAGAAGACAAAAACTACTATATGTACTCATGGCAACCTCTCACTTGCCTCGTATGTCTCTATAATTCTTTTCATCCTAGTGGGACCTTTTGATGGCCAAATTGACACAACAACATGCAGGAAAGATGTAATCACCTTACCTCTCTTGAAAAAGACAAATGATTGTTAAATTGATCACTTTCCAAGGTCTTGGATGTTGGGTCACAACATTGCTATTTTGTTGAGCGGTTAGTGAGGCTGTAATGTTCAAGGGTCCTGCTAGCAAGCTTTTTGGTTGCTGCAAGATCAAACTCCTATCTAAACCTACTCTAACCGAGGGGTTTAAAAAAAAGGAGAAAGATAGATCAAGGACGTAAGAGAGAAAATAATGTTGATTCATTTAGTTAACTAGACCTGTTACTCTTCAAGGAATTCCTAAACTAGAACTCCAAAACAAATCAACCTATAATCAATACAAAGTTGAACATTCATTCACAGTGCAAACTTTAACAGTAGATCACAAGTCACCATTCAAACAAAAGAAAAGATATACTTTATTCATTCCTTGAAAAACTTCAAATCGAACAATTAACCAAACACATATCATTTCAGAGTGCAATTCAAGACAGGTTTGAATTTGACTATTTCTACTGCAATGAGATAGATAAACAACATTTACAATTCTAAAAAATTCACCAGTGTACAAAAACCAGTATCTTTAGATCCACCCAACTACGCTAAAAATGTAAGAAAAATATATCATCTACTTTATTGCAAAACTCTAATCAGCTAATCTTTAAAATGTCTAACTAATTTTCCTAAAATTCTCCAACTCTTTTCAAATGAGCAGATTTGACAATTAATAGCTCAGCAATTCCCTAATTTCCTCCAAAATGGAGACATTAAAAGTTGTAGCTTTTTTGTGCATATATTCACTCCTCACAAGAAACTTTATGTTTGCAGCCCTTGTTGACTTTAGTGAGCTTCAGTTGATAGTTGCAGCTTTCCAATTTCACTTTAAGTGCCACTTTGAGTTCACTTCTTCTTGTGATGTAAATCAGCATCCTTCTCCAAAGTAACTCCATGAAATGCTCAGTTCACTTTCAGTTTGATGATTTTTTAGAAAATCCCCCCCTCCTTTGTGCAATTGCTTTGCAAATCTCCTTATGATCTTTCCTTGAAAAGTGCCTATAAATCATTGAGCACATTAATTGATAAAATTAATTAATCTATAATTAATTCCAAGATCAATATATTTCACACTATTTCAATCAAATATAAACAAAATCATAATTGAAATAATAAACTTTGTCTTTAAATTAGTGTTATTTTAAAATAAAATAACATTAATGAAAATCATGTCTTGTGCTAATTCAATATATTGATGCTCCTCCAATTCGAAAGTTCATCTCTAGATTTGCAAGTTAGTCTCATAATATCCGAGATTGAAACTTGGAATTATTTGTCCCGGAAGGTACATGTAGAAAATCAAAATAAATGTATAATCAATTCATCAGATTAATGACTCCCATTACAAATGTATAATTAAGTAATAATAATAAAATGATTAATTAATTATCTTACTAAATCCATTATGTGTATATCCTTGTGAACATTGCATCTCTAAAATGAAGGTTTATTTGGGGCATTCTCTTCAAACAAACATACTATAATCATTTTTGTTTCATCAAACATCACCTCTTTTGAGGCCCTCTGCAAAAAAAAATTAAGGACCCTGTAACTATGCTTCTCACATTTTGCACGCATGTCTGCCAGGGCAATTGCAACTACAAAATTTGATTGATCTTCTTTAATTACTCTTTTTTGACACCATGTTCTATTGCTTTTATGAGATCACATTTATGAGGGATAGCATTCATTGGAGGCGTCATTTCAAACAATTCTTGCGCACCTTCCCCTCTATATTTGGTGCATGTTCATAGGGACAGCTTACAACTACAACATCTAACAAAATCCTTCAGTGAAATGAGACTGCCTCTTGCAAAATCTATCCTCTGCACATTTGTTTTGTTCAACTTGCAATCATGGGGTGACATGAGACCACTTCTTGAGGTACCCTTCCTTGAGGGATTCGGTCAAACAATACATTTTGTGCAAATCCAATGATCAAGCATTCATGAAATGTAATTTCTTTGAGGTAGTTTGTCAAACAGTGCACGAGCCTTGTCCATGCTTCCACATTCTTCATGTAGGTTTCCCAAGGCAACTGCAACTACACAAATGATTCACCATTTTGAAGCTTCCATTTTTTCACATATGTAATTATAGCATTCCATGAAATGATATTTTGTTGAAGCATTATGTGTACTAATTTACATGAACAATGCCCTGTGCTTTCACCATTTTGCATAAATTTCTGCCAAGGAGGATGGAGTTAATGAATGTTGAACTTGGCTTAATCCTGCACAGACTTACATTCTCTTGAAATCATAATTTCTTTGAGGGGTTTTGTCATATAGTTTGTTTGCATCCTGTCGATGCTTCCATATTTTGCATGTTTTTTTGCCCGGGCAATTGTAAATATAGCATCTTTGTATTTCTTTTGTAGTCATTCTGTTAAATAGTTCACAAGCTTTGTCTATGTTCTCCATCACTGCACAGTCTGCCAAGCATTGGCGCATATCATACTTTTCTTAAAAGCATTTACATTATCAAACCATATCCGCTTTGTTGTCTAACCTGTCAATAGTGATTGTTTTGAAAGTTTTATGAAGACACTTCGATCGGTTCCATATTGTGCACCTCCACCGATCATTCATGAAACCATATTTTTTTTATGCATTCGGTTTGACCACCACATGCATTTTTTATGCCTTCATTTTGTATGCGTGGATCCATCAATTATTACCTGCCAAGGGCTAAGATATATGTGGTATCTAATAACAGTTTACACACACTATTCATCTTGTACCCTAGCACGGGCAAAACAAGGAGGATGTTGGCGAAGACTGAGGAATTCAGCTGCACCATCCACCCATTTCCAATGCTCGAAAGTTTAAGACCCTTCAATAAGTCCATTTTAAGCATATGTTGCACTCATCGCTCCCCATCCTATGTGCGTGCTTCTCCAACGATCAAGTACTCTCAAAGACCACACTCCCTCATTTTGCTCGTGTCGTAAGATAATGGCGAAGTTTGTGGCATTCGGCCTTATGCCCGCAATTACATTTGCTTCAAAGTTTTTAAAGCCTTTTCAATAAAACTTTATGGGAAAATCTTGAAATCATTCCTTTCCGTGAGATCACATTCATTTGAGGATTTCCAGATAGCTCGCTATTTTTATAACAGTTAATTTTTTTTGCTTAAAAACTCTGGGTGACTTTAGATTTGCATATCCATTTTGAGCATAATCCGCCATTGATGGCGTTCCATGAGACTATGTTTCTTCGAATCATTTTGTTCATCGCAAGCAGGGAGTGGGAATGAAACCTATGGACCTCTAAGTCCATTTCAGTATTTTCTTTTTTTTCCCTCACATGCGAAGGCGGATTCAAAATTTTACGAATGCGAGGTTTCACTTTAGTTTAGACCCTTTTCACTGGTCCATCGGAGCCAACATTCCCGATGGATTCATTTAATATGCACTTGCTTTGATACTATCAGCGTCAAGATTGAGATTAGTTTATAACCATGACATTTAAATATGTTTGGTCCAATTTTTGGTTTGAACCCGATCGCGATGGTTCTTCTTTGTGCGGGAGCAGAATTCAGGCATGTATCTGCACCTAGCACATTACAATTTTTCTGGGAGCCAAGTTCTTATCGGATTCTGATTCCTGCAACCTGGTAAGACACCTCAAAATTGTTTTATTCCTTAATGTTGAGCGGGGTCGGGTTTCGGGTCACTCCCGAAACTTGACATTTTATTCATTTTTTTATAAAGTTTTCACCTTTTTTTATTTTTTTTATTTACCTTTTATGTTATAACTTATTTATTTTTTATGATTTTTAATCTTTTAAATTTAAAATTATTTAAAAAGACTTTATTTAATTTTAAAATTCATATCTTTTTAAATTTTAAAAGTTTTTATTTAAAACTTTTAACTTTAAGAAGATTCAATTTATTTTATTCTAAATTTTATTTATTTATAATTTTTTAATTTATTTTTTTGTATTTTTGTACTGTCACATTTTCATATTTTTTTTGTATTTTCGAGACTCTAAAGATAGGATGGGTGACGTGTAGATGACACGAGGAGACAAGGATGAAGATGGATAAAAGAGACAACGAAAATGCACAAAAGATGAAGATGAAAAGAAAACGATGCAACAAAAAGACAGGGATCAGGAATCAACGAGGCATCGGGATCAGAACTTGGCTAGGAATAGGATTGGAACTTGTCTAGGAATGGGATCAGAACTTGGCCAGGAGTAGGATCAGAACTTGGCCAGGAACGGGATCAAAACTTGACCAAGAACGAGACTGGAACTTATCTAGGAATGGGAGCAAAAATTGTCCAAGAACAAGACCAAAACTTGTCCAGGAACAGGACCGAAACTTGTCCAAAAGTGCAAGGTGTCAGTTCTAGTCTAAAACTTAAAAGACAGACACACAACAAACGCAAAAATTAGAATTGAGTTGGAACCAAGAATAGGAACCTTCTAAAGAGGTTCAAGTCCAGGTTCTAGTCCGAAGCCCGACTCTGAAACAAAGCAAAAACAAGCAAGGTTAGGGTTGTGAAAAACTCTCAGACAAGACCAAAACAACAAAAAACACAAAATGAGAGACAAAAACCAAAACAAGCGAAGAGGGAAGAGATGAAATGAGAACAACAAAGCACAAAACACAATGAAACAAACCAATGAAACGAATGAAAATAGAGGAAGTCCCTGACTTTTCCAAGAAAAATTTGGGGTGTGTATGCAAGGTATAACAGGACCTAGGATTATGGATACTGCTTCTGATGTCATTCTAGAATTCGACTTGTTCAGGGTGAAGTTAGGAATCCCTTGGCTAGCTTCCATGAATAGAGTCACTTCTATTATTCATAAATGTTTAAAGTTCTCTCACGATGGTGTCGTGCATGACACTGGGTAGTAGCCATTGGTATCCCATTCGGGTTATTCCTTGGATCATTTTTGGCCCACCTCGATTGGTCTGCTTCCCCCTAGGATGGGCGTAATTTATCAAAATTACATTAAGTATAAGACCGGGGGTAGGGGGAAGCCAAAAATGACTCACCCTATAGCGCAGCAATGAGTTGCCTCTTCCATTCAAAAGGGGAAGGGTAAACCTGCTCACACTCAGGACCCTTCTTCCTCCTCTATTATCCCACCTGCCACTTCCTTCTGTCTAGCTTCAATTCCCTCGAATTCCACTCTTATGCGTCTCTTAGAGAGTCTGATGGTGCCCACTTAGCAGAAGGCCAAGCATCAAGATTTTGAAGTTCCTATCTTACCCACGGTGCCTTGGCCCATTTTGTATGGTAAGGGGAAGGCTCCCCGTGGAGCATCCTCTGTGTCTCAGCCTCTGTGGCTTCCTACTACTTCTACCTCTAAGATAGTGAATGGGAAGAGGCCCATCATTGAGGTGTTTGAGCCTACTCCCCCTACTATTGTTGAATCTTCTTCTCCATCTCTTCCTCCTGTTCCCATCCTTGATGCTAGAATTGTTGGAAAATAATATTGTTCCCCTTCAAAATGTTATCATTTTCAAACTGAGTGTCCCTTGAGTGGACACCCTCTCTTTTGAAGGGTTCTCAAGTGACCCCTTTGAAATCTCTTCCTTCAATTGTTGACTATATGTGTGATTGTCTACTCGTCTACCTGTGTGGCTTCTATTTGTTATCTAACATGTTTTATCTTCGGATTAACATGTTGCTTTGCAAGTGCACCTATGAAGCTTATTTCCAATCAAACTCTATGGAGCCTCTTACATCTGGCTTCCTTCAGGACCAAGAAACTAGAGGGTGCCTCCTTTGCAAGTTCGTGGACTTGTGAATTGCTTACATCCTGTGGGATCTCTTTGTTCAACTCTGTAGCTCTGAGGACCTACAAACCCTTTTTTCACCTTTCATAGGTCTACAAATCTATGATGCATTTTTGTTCAACTCTCCTTGGGTCTGAGGACCTATGGAGCTAGCTTCTTTTCCTATGCTTTTGGGTGGATCAAATTGCGATCTACTTCCTCAATGGCTCAGGTATACATTTCTAAACTCTCTAAATATACTTTACCTCGCATCTAGTAGCACATATACTCACTAAAGTGGGGGAAAAATGTAATGGAGTGAATTTTCACCCCTCACAAATTCCCCATTTGTATCCCCTCACCTTAGAAAAATTAAACCCGATGATGATTTTTCACTTCATCCATCCCACTTTCGTCCACTTCATGGTTGTCTGTAGTGTCAGTGAGGGAATTTTTGTAAGGGACTCTAGTGTGACACATAGACATCTACACAATGTATTGCCATCCTAACAAGATTCCTGCCTCTAGAATATGTAGAGGCATTACACTTCTCCATTCGTGATGAAGTGCAACACCCCTGTGCCCTTGATCGACTTTGAACAACTCTTTTGGGCTTCTATTCATCCTAAAAAGACTACTCATTGATTCAACCTTCTTCAATCTCACTTCACGTTTCTACATACTTCTTAAGAATTTCACAACACTTTCTCCATTTTTGAAGCTCCAAGATGACATGCTTCTAGTTTTTCTTCTCATGTTGTTGTGGCAACATTGACATCTACAGGCTTGTGAGCTCACATCTCCCTTCACATGCTTGAGGGCATCTTATTTGGGAGGTGGTATCCATTTCATTTAGTGTTGTTATTCAGTTTACGTAGCATATTATTGTTAGCATTTTTTGGCATTTATTCCATTCCAATATGTTCTTTATCATACTTTCTCTATTTCTGGCTATTCTAGTTATCTCTAGAGGTGGGAACACTTCAATGGGGGGTTGACTGTGGCAAGCCCCGAAATGGCCCCAACATTTTCCCCTATTCTACTATGTGTAGGTATCGCGTTCGTGTGGAGCTTGTGGGAGGTTGAACCGACCATAAGTTTGGTTTCTACCACTTTCGTTTTCATCAACTTCTATCTTTTTAAGTTAAAGTGTTATCCTTGTGATTTTAGTAATTTAGCTCTTCATTTTTTTTCTCATTTCATAGAACTCCATTTATTAGGTAATTAGTGAGTTTTTTGTTAAGTCTTGATTGTCCTTCATACTTTCTATCTATATGGATTCCAATGCCCAATCAGGACACTAGCACACCACATTGTCATTCGTCTTCTGCATTGGATTCCTTTGGCAAAGAGCTTCCTCGGTCACAGTCTTGTCTTAGGAATTTTCTCACTTGATTCCCCTAACCTCTTGGCTTGATAAAATTATATTGATAGACCTATTTTCCTTCCTTTTCACCAATATTGCAACATTAAACTTACCTTAAACAATCCTTAGCATGAGGTGGATCAGGGCAGTTGATTGTTTTAGACCCTCCTATGACCTAGGGTCCTGAGCAGTCGGTCCCCTCCTCTACAATTCTCACCATGTTTTTTCCCACCTTGGGTTTTCCACATAAATCTAGTGTCTCTTTGTGCATGGTGTTGATTTGATTCAGTTTATGTTATTTGATTTCATGATAAATCATTCTAACAAGATTAAGGGTTAATTGGATCAATGTGAATTTGAATTTTTGTGAGGGTTTTGAAGTTTTAAAGTAAAATTGATTCACCCCACCTCTCAGTTTTCTTGTGCATTTTGTTGGATGTTGTGGTTATGTTTTTGATATGTGGTTTTCATTTATCTCAACACTATTAGCATTTGATGTATTGAAGGTTGTATATGTCAAGGATATTGAGAAAATTGTAAAAGAAAGTATTACAGGTTCCCAGTGGAATTGTGAAGGTCATGAAGGTTTCTTGTTTTGTACGTTGAAGATCAACTGCTGTGGACTAAAGAGTTTTTTTTATAAGTGTATCTAGTTCATCCACCAAAAGTTTCAAAGGTTCATGTAAAGATTTGTTTGAGTTATGAAGATCTATTTTCTGACAGTATTTATGTGGGTTCTATCAGTTTTCTTGATTAAAGTTGGTGTAATTCTGGTAATTCTAGTTGTTGTAGATGTTTCTCTATTGTTTCTTGTTTCTCATATATGTTTCTAGATCGTGCTCTATCCTTGTTGTATGTTCGTGTTGATCGGTGTGCTCATGGTTGAATATTTTTCTCAGTATGTTTGGTTTTCATGTTCTTGGCCAACATGATTGTTGTGGCATGTTGTGGATCCTTAAAGATTTAATTTTGAATGTTTGGTGTGCTTGAGGATATTATTTTGGGTTGCATCATGGTATTGGCTGATGGTGTTTGATCCACATTGAAAATTTATTTGTAAATTTGGGCCAACATTGAAAATATGTTTTATATTTCTGGCCGACTAAGTTGTTGATGTAATTCCATGTTCTGGATATATTAGAGAAATGTTTTGAGTGAAGTTAGTGTGTGCATAAGAGTGAATGTATGTCAAAGAAAGTGCAGATGTGGGAATAGTTTCCAAATCATTCGATTGCAGAGTAGAGTGAGAAGAATTTTGAGCGAAGTGTGAAGAAGGTTTTTTGTGCTTAACTGGAACTGTAATCAGGATTTTGAAGAAGCCATTTTCTCAGTTCACAATCTCGATGGTTTTAATATGAATCTTTCTTGGGTAGTGAGCCCTCCTGTATGTGAGTAGTGAGCTCTAGGCAGTGTTCCTGAATGCATGTGCATTCCCATTATTTTTCATTATACTTTTAACAAGGTATAATAATGTGGAATAACATCCACCGTGGGTTTTCCCCTAACAATGTTTCCATGTAAAAATCTTGGTGTTCTATGTGTTTTTGATGTGTTGTTTGTTCATGGTTTATTGTTTATTCATCAGATCTATGATTAAGTTAAGTATAGTTTGAAAAAGTTTGAATATTCTGTGACAACTAATTCCCCCCCACCTCTCAATTGTTTGTCCTTGTTTTTCCAAAACATTCAACATTGTGTACCTATAAAAACCTCATTAAGCCTCAACCTATCCTTGTTCTTGCAATGAAAATTTATATTCAACTATTCCTCATTGTTTCTACATCCAAAGAGTTGATTTTATAGAATTATGAAGACATCTTAAGCCCCAAACATGGCTCCCAAAGATGAACCTCCATTCCAAACATCCCCAACCCTTGGAATGCCACCTTAGAATGTGAAAGGACACTAGTTTTAGATCTAATATTTTCTCTCCAACTTAGGTGCCCAAACTTGGAAAATAAACATTAAATTTAATGCAATAAATGATAGAATACCAAGAGACACTTATTTCCTCTTTCCAAGCACCCACTTGGAAAATGCCAACACTCACTCATTTTTCCTTTTTCTTATATTTTATTATCCAATTCTAGGAATCTACATGTGATGAAAATAATATTAAATATTTCTGTCCACAAGCCACCTTTACCACTGCTAGTGGAATCCTCACCCTTTATAAATGTAATACAAACAATCGTGAGAATTGATATTAAAAAATATTTTTCCTATAGACACTTTCCAAGGAAGTTGATACCATGAATATAACATAATATTTACAATTTATATGGCACCTTAATCCTAACATTCTCCCACTTGACATCATACATTGGAAATATGCCCATAGGAATCACAAATAAGGAAAAAATCCCTTAGCCAAACATGTACCATTTAAATATTCACCATGCTCTCATGATATCATTTGAATTTGATGTTTTTGTTCATGATAATATTGCATGTATCTACCTTTCCTCGGAGATTTTTTTGTTCAAGTTTTCCACAAGGTTGGATAGTGTGTTGCATGTTTATGGTAGTGTTGTTGGTTGTATAGAATGATGGTGTTCTTCAGTTATAGGTGGTTATGGCAGTGCTACGAGATATTTTGATGATGCTGGAATATTTTTGGATATTGTGTGGATGTTGTGAAGTGTTTTTTTTGGTTTGCATATTGTTTTTAGAGCTAAAGAAGTGTGTATGTGGTCACTTGTTAGTGTTAGTGTAGGTTAGGCCGACCTGGGTGTGGTGCAGGAGCACCCAAGCCCTTCAAGGAACACTTCAAGTGCCAGGAGGTTGCAGGGGTCTTGAAGACTTATAAACCACTCCATAACATCAACTATGATATCTTGCAACCTATAATGGCATTTGGAATGGATAAGAGTAGTTGGAAGATTAAAAGTCCTAAGGGTCCTGATAAGGACCCTAGGACCAAAATGCAATGTAAATGGGACAGTCATGTTTTAGGGGTTTAAATAGTGATCTAATGTTTAAATTGTGTCAAATAAGGTTGGAAATTAAGAATCCAATAGTTTTAGATAGTAGAGTTTAATAAATTGTAAATTGGAAATTCAAATTTTTGAATTCCAACATTGGGCGGGAAAGTAGTTTTTTGATGTTTTAATCACTTTAATGTAAACTAATCAATCCAAAACAGTTTGAGAAGTTGGGGAAAGGTTATTCAATGCCATAGAAGTCATTTGTATGGAGGTTGGGTTGCTGGTACGGATTTTGTATGGATTGCTACAGGAAAAAGCAAAAAAATAGCAATTTCTTGTGTTCATTTAATGATTTATTGATTTCTATTGAAGATCTGTTTAGTAGAATGGTTTAGGGACTTGTATCTACATGTATTTAATCCCTTTCATGTTCTGACACATTTATAATCAGTTATTTGTATTATATTGCTGACTGTCCTCAAGAAAGTGCATATTTTTCACTAATTTTGAGGTTTTTCATGGATGATTGATCCATTTCAAGGTAAAATTCTGCTGTGACCTATGAAATGGATCATTCCTAACATGTATCATATATATATTACAAACTAATGTGCAGGAAAGAGGAATATCAAGGTGTACACTGAGTTGTCAAAGGGAAAAGTGCATGAAAATGGGTGCTAAGGTATAGCAGCAGGAGATCTGCCTTAATGAGGGGTGTTTTTTTGAGTTTGTATTGATTTATTATGTTGATCTAATGGTGAAAAGTCAAAGAGAGGGTTATGGAAGTGTTTGGAAGGTGAGTAACTAAAAAGCCCTAGTTTTGAGGCAATTTATGGAGGGTTTTGTGTTTGAGTGTATTAAGGGTGTCATAGAGGACTAAAGGCTTGAAAATATTTGGTTTTGAGATATTTTAAGAGATTGTTGAAAGTTTCATGGTCAGGGGATAATTTTAGAGAGGGGTTTCTTTGAAAAAGAGGGCTATTTAGGCCTAGTTTTTGAGGAAACAACAGATTTTGGAAGGGTTTGTCTGAAACAAGTGATATCAGGAACCTAGTATGTTGTGTAGGATCATAAACCTCATCTCATTCAGCCATTATATTGGAGGTCCCTTTGGGAAGTTTGAGAGAAAAGTCTAAAATCCTTTGCTAGAGGCCTAATAGGGCTAGAAGGCTACTTAAGGTGAAAAAGTGGATTTTGTTCAAGACAGAGGTTTGGTCTTTGGGAAAACCTTCAAGAAAAGTGTAATTGTGCCCCTTAAGATCATTCCTAGGGTTTGGATCTATTGAGGAAGGATTTGATTCATGAGTGAGCCATTTAGGCTTTGTTTCCATTAGAGTGCCTAGAAGAGTGGTTGAGATTGTATCTTGCAAACCTTGATAACTTTGTGTTTTCTTTCAAAGTCTCAAACCCTCTACATCATAGTGGTATTAGAGCAGTGAGTAGGTCCTTTAGGGATTGAATAATCATCAATGGCACCAAAAAATCAACTAGCAAGAGAGTTGGAAGAGTTAAAGGAAATCTTGGAAAGGGAGAGAAGGGAAAGAAGAGAACAAGAACCAGCAAGAGAGCAGGCCAGAGCAAGAGAAGAAAGGAAATGGAGGAGGGAGAGAGAGACCATGCAAGCAAGGATAAATAACCTTGAGAGGAGTAGGAGGAGAGAATACCAAGAAGACCAAGAAGACAATGATGAAGATGAAGAGCATGTGAGGGTAAATCAGGAACAACAAGCAGATGAGACAGAGGACCCTGAGGAAAGGAGGTTACTGAGATTGTTGAAGGTAGTACAAGGTCATGGAGGAAAGAGTCACATAGACTTGCCTATCTATCAAGGGAAGATGGATAGTGAAGAGGTTTTTGGATGGCTTGATGCCTTAGAAAACTATTTTGAGTTTGAGGAGATGGATGAAGAGAGGAAGGTTAAATTTGTCGAAACTAAGTTGAGAGGCACAACACTAACATGGTGGACTAGTTTTCAGAATGATAGGATGGCTAGAGGATTGGAAAAAGTCTCTACATGGGCTAGGATGAAGAGTTTGGTTAAGGAACAATTCCTACCATCTAATTACACAATTCATGTGAAGAGGATGAGGCAGAATTTAAGACAAAAGGACATGGATGTGATGTCCTATACTGATCAATTTCACAAGCTTAGTATCAGAGGAGGATATGAGGAAGAAGATGAGAAGGTAGCCAGGTATATCAATGGCTTGAGGTATAATCTACAAGATGAGATTGGTTTGCAAATGCCAAGGACATTGGGAGAGTGTTTTCAATTGGCCATTAGAGCTAAGGAAATGGTGAAGAGGAAGCAAGAAAGATCAAGCAATTATGGAAGAGGAGGTAGTTCAAATAGGGGCAGAGGTAATAGAGAACAAGGACAAGGCAGCAATGACAAGAGCAAAAATGACAAAGGCAAAGAGGTGTTTTCTGATCCAAGAGGTGGATACACTCCTAGAGGAGGAGGCAGATTTGGACAAGGTAGAGGACCATTCACAGGTAGGTGTTTCAATTGCAATGAACCAGGGCATCCTTCCTTCAAGTTTCCTAAATGGGAACAAGCTGATAAAGGGGCAGAGATAGGAGAGCTAACTTGGTACAAGAAGAAGAAGACAAGAAGGAGGAATCAAAAACATTCATGGCAGACCCTATGACTGATGGTGAGTTTCTTATGGTCAAGCAAGGATAAAGAGTTCATCAAGAGCCAAAGGTAACTATCTTTAAGACTAATTGTCTCAATCATGGTAAAATATGCAGATTACTCATAGATTCAAGGTCACATAGCAATTTAGTTTCAGTTGATATGGTAACCAGGTTAGGGATTGAAACTTTTGATCACCCTACTCCCTATAAGGCCACTTGGGTAACTCAAGGACAGCATGTAGAGATTTGTAAGATGGCTTATGTAGATTTCTCAATTGGATCATATCATGATAGGGTGCTTTGTGATGTCATTCCAATGACTTGTGGTCATATCATCTTGGGGAGACCATGGCAGTATACTAGACATACATTGCATGATGGATACCATAACACATATTTGGTTCACAAAGGAGGTGTTAGATACAAATTAGTGAATTTTCCTTTGGAGCAATCAAATGAAAGTTTTATGATCTGTTTTGAGAAGACTTTGCAGGTGAATAAGAAGGGTAAGATAGGTAAGACAGGGGAAGATACTGGTTGGAGGAGGAGTGATGAGTTGCAGTAGGGTTGTGTAGCACACAATCCTAGAAATTAGAATCTGTGGGACTTAGACAGTGTCAAGGTTTGAGACATTGAATGCCCTATAGTTGAGGGTGATAGAGGTGGTGTCCTTTCACAAGGGAGTCAGTGGAATGAGGGCAGGAATAGGGCACAAAAATAGATTGAGTTCAAACAACCTAGAGGACAAACAAATCACTGTTTTGGTTCTCACATGATGAATGACAAGAGTGCAGATTGGCAGAAGAGGAAGATAGTGACTTTGGGAGATTACATGCCCTGTCATTTGAAGATTCAAACATATGAGAGCAAGGGGTCTTTTGGTGGCAACACATGGGATACTTCTTGGGGCAAGAAATTTTTCTTTCTTGGGGAGAATGGTGCAGGAGCACCCAAGCCCTTCAAGGAACACTTCAAGTACCAGGAGGTTGCAGGGGTTTTGAAGACTTATAAACCACTCCATAACATCAACTATGATATCTTGCAGCCTATAATGGCATTTGGCATGGATGAGAGTAGTTGGGAGATTAAAAGTCCTAAGGGTCCTGATAAGGACCCTAGGACAAAAATGCAATGTAAATGGGACAGTCATGTTTTAGGGGTTTAAATAGTGATCTAATGTTTAAATTGTGTCAAATAAGGTTGGAAATTAAGAATCCAATAGTTTTAGATAGTAGAGTTTAATAAATTGTAAATTGGAAATTCAAATTTTTGAATTCCAACATTGGGTGGGAAAGTAGTTTTTTGATGTTTTAATCACTTTAATGTAAAATAATCAATCCAAAACAGTTTGAGAAGTTGGGGAAAGGTTATTCAAGGCCATATAAGTCATTTGTATGGAGGTTGGGTTGCTGGTACGGATTTTGTACGGACTACTACAGGAAAAAGCAAAAAAATAGCAATTTCTTGCATTTTTCTTGTGTTCATTTGATGATTTATTGATTTCTATTGAAGATATGTTTAGTAGGATGGTTTAGGGACTTGTATCTACATGTATTTAAGCTCTTTCATGTTCTGATACATATTTATAATTAGTTATTTGTATTATATTGCTGACTGTCCTCAAGAAAGTGCAGATTTTTCACTAATTTTGAGGTTTTTCATGGATGATTAATCCATTTCTAGGTAAAATGTTGTTGTGACCTATGAAATGGATCATTCCTAACATTTATCATATATATTTTACAAACTAATGTGCAGGAAATAGGAATATCAAGGTGTACATCGCGTTGTCAAAGGGAAAAGTGCATGAAAATGGGCGCTAAGGTATAGCAGCAGGAGATCTGCCTTAATGAGTGGTGTTTTTTTTAGTTTTTATTGATTTATTATGTTGATCTAATGGTGAAAAGTCAAAGAGAGGGTTCTGGAAGTGTTTGGAAGGTGAGTAACTAAAAAGCCCTAGTTTTGAGGCAATTTATGGAGGGTTTTGTGTTTGAGCATATTAAGGGTGTCATAGAGGACTAAAGGCTTGAAAATATTTGGTTTTGAAACATTTTAAGAGACTTTTGAAAGTTTCATGGTCAGGGGATAAGTTTAGAGAGGGCTTGCTTTGAAAAAGAGGGCTATTTAGGCCTAGTTTTTGAGGAAACAGTAGATTTTGGAAGGGTTTGTCTAAAACAAGTGATATTAGGAACCTATTATGTTGTGTAGGATCATAAACCTCATCTCATTCATCCATTAGATTGGAGGTCCCTTTGGGAAGTTCGAAAGAAAAGTCTAAAATCCTTCACTAGAGGCCTAATAGGGCTAGAAGGCTACTTAAGGTGAAAAAGTGGATTTTGTTCAAGACAGAGGTTTGGGCTTTGGGAAAACCTTCAAGACAAGTGTAATTGTGCCCCTTAAGATCATTCCTATGGTTTGGATCCATTTGGGAAGGATTTGATTCATGAGTGAGCCGTTTAGGCTTTGTTTCCATTAGAGTGCCTGGAAGAGTGGTTGAGATTGTATCTTGCAAACCTTGATAACTTTTTGTTTTCTTTCAAAGTCTTAGATCCTCTGCATCAGGGTGCTAGCACTAATTGTGGATATTTTTTGTTGTTTTTGGAAGTGTGGCGAACTGTGTCGATGTAGATTTGGGTCCTAGTTAACCCTTGGCATAGTTTTCCTTCACTTCTTTCCACCGTGCAAGTGTTTGGTGCTGACCTATTTAGTGGTTTCCTATTTGAGGTACATATGTTTCATTGTGGTTGACGTGGAGAAATTTATTGAGGTTGTGGAGGATATATAAGAAAGGCTAATTGTTGGACATGTGTGGATTTTGTGGTGTACATGAGATGTGAATTGATAAAGTGTGGTGATATGAGTGCCAGCTTAAATGCCTATGAATCTTGATGCATTGAGTATAAGGTTTCCACATTTTTAGTGTGCCTAAAGTTGCTAGAGGAAGTGAGCCAAAGGTTAAAAATGGTGCAAAGCTACAATGGTGTATTTTTTTTGTTGCTCTAAGATTGTGAATCTCTCTATAAAAATATTCTTCTATTCTTCTTTCTTTTGGGCAGTGAGTCCTTGGTAGTGAGCCATCGACAGTGAGCCTTTCATCTCTTTTGGGTAGTGAGCAATTCTAGAAGTAAGCCTATTGTATTTGGTGTTTCTATTCATATATATGTGAGTTAATTCTCATCATGGTTTTTTCTTGATTAGGGTTTTCCACATAAATCTAGTGTTCTCTTATGTATGGTGTTGAGTGTGTTTATTTTTCACATTTTTTACATTTTGTTGATAATTAATAAGATTTTGATGGTTGATGATGGTTTAAGGTTTTCAATGTGTAGCATAGAAAATTATACTCCCTTGTAGGTGATAGTACAATTTAACGCTTAGTTTGGACCTATTTTAGTGACCTTACATTTGTGCATTTTCATGCTTCCTAAATGGGCCCTATATCCCTTCATTATGCATCCCAAAGCTTATTTTTATCATTTTCCAACACTGAACACATGCATTGAATAAATGCATTCAAACATACATCTACCTTGGATCATGTGTGTCCTAAACTTATAGGACAAGACCCATTTTCTGACAAATGGGTCCCCTTTAAGCGCCAAGACAAAATTTTCAAATATTTTTTTGGTGGTATTTTTATGATTCAAATTCAACTTACAAATATTGACTATTGGGATCTAATATTTTAGAAATTAGAGAAGAATCCTATAAAGCCTAGTATTTTCATAAATTCAAAAATAGGGAAGAAAATAAAGCAAGATACCATAAGAAATCATATTCAAGCAAGAAAAAATCAGTCTTGGAGCAACATTATTTCTAATTGTAGGTCTTCAAGTTCATTTGTAGATTTTTATCAAGCTTTTATCACATGATTGAAGGTTGATGACAATAGGACATGATAGATTCTAGGTGTAGGAGATGCATTTGGCCATTTCCTTTAACCTAATGACTTGTTTCCTAGTGTTCTCATCCTCAAGCTTCATTCTACTAGCAACCTACATCATGGTATCATTGTATTTTAGATTTATTTTGGGTGTTTTGACTTCTCCCTAAGTGAATCTTGTCATTGTTATATAGGAATCATAATCTAATACACTTGAATAGGGATTTTTTCTTGTTAGCCCATAACCTTAGATGCACTTAAGGTTAGGGTTCACCTACTGTCAATTATCAGATCTTTTTCTTTCATCAAGGTTTAATTAGCAAACTTAGGGTTTGACCAAGGAAAACCCCCATACAAAAAAATATTTTTAGTTTACAGATTTATTACACATCTAAATCCAAAAATGAATATTTTCAAGTACAGGAAAAAAGTGCAAATAGAGGACTACAAATTCATTTTATATAGTTTTAGAAAGGATTACCAGGACCCATTCACCCTAGGGAAAACCTATCCTTCAGCAGATCTCAAAAACCTTTTAGTGATAGGTACATGTGTCCAAACCCTTCTCAAATCTACCTACAAATTGTAATTTCAATTTCTGTACTTTTGAGAATTTTTATTTTAGGTGTTAGGTATTACAATTCATTTACATTGAGCATTGAAAATAATTTTAATTATGTTTTGAATCTATCCTATTATCTTAAGGACTGAGATACAGGTCTGATTGACTCACCATTGAGGTTGAAAGTCAATCTTTACACTTTTTGATCTCTTTCCTAATGAAATTCCCTTAGGGAAAGACACAAACAGAGAAGACACCCCCTTATTATTTAAGGATCCTCTTTCCCCACATTCCATTTTGGTGAAGCTGACTTTCTTACATCATACATATCTGATTTGGAGATTCTTGAAACCCTAGATCTATGTTTTCTATCATCTTGTTTTGGATTTCATTTAGGGTTACATATTACATGTTTCCACCATTTAAACTCATAAAAATCTAAAAACATTGCATACATTATACATAATAGCTTTCATTATGATGTGTTTAAGTCATTTATATCAGAATTACATTTATAATTATATTAAAAAAAATTCATTTTGTTCATACATTGTCATAAAATTACATTTACATTTCATTAGAATTCTAGAAAATATTGTCACTGTAGTAACAATTTGCAACTAGAAACAATAAACATATAGAACATCCTAGACACTCAAATTTTCATTTTTCGGAACCTTCAGCAAGGACTCATTCACCCAACGACGAATTTGTCCTAGTATAGGTGTCTTGATAAAATCTTACATGCATTTTTGTAATGGTGTCTACTTTCTATTTTTGCTAGTAAATCTATGTTCTGAAATTTTGGTATAGTGTTTCTATATATCAAATAAATTTGACCTTTTACTTGCATTTTGGAAAAAGTTAAAAAAAATCGTTACCTTTCAGTATTTAATAGCTTTAGATCTATAGACACTTGTTTTCATTTTTCATTGCATAGTCTGGATAGATTAAGTTTTTCATTTTTGCAAATAGCTGAAATCGTAGACCATCCTAAAACATTTAACAATAAGCACAGATTAAATGATTAACCTTGGAGAAAACATAATCATATGATCATGCCAGTTCTCTTTTTGCAATTGCACCTATCCCTCAAGCTCTTTAGTAGTGATGCCTTTGACATGTTAGATGAATTCCTTGAGGACTTAATCTCACCAAGATCATCCACTAAGGCTTGTAATACCAAAAAACAACAAAGAGAATTCAATGCAATTACACCACAACTTATCATCTACCCACCTTCACAACAACCACAAAACCAAACTAAACCTTTGCTTATCATAGGACCAACTCAAAACAAACCAAAACCTCCAAGACATATCTTAAATTTTGTAAGAAACACACTAGTAACAATATTTCACAACAACCAAGTTATCATACTGTTGCTTATACATATAATACAAGGAATAATAGGCAACCAAAAACCATTCCTACATCCATATCACTTCCTCAAACCATTTTTCTTAGTGCTCCTCATTTACCTTCACATAGTGGAAAGGTGTATGATCTTGCGGAACAACTTTGAAACACTCCTACTAAGATTTATTTATGGGATCTCATACAAGCATTGCCTAATTATCAGAACATGCTTCAAAATTATTTGCAACAAGTTGTGGTCCCTCCTAGTGTGCAACCAAATGATGTAGAAAAACTAATTCAAGGTATGAAATCAGTCAATATAGATATTATTTTTCATCAAGATCCCATTGTAAATACAACAATAAAATGAGGCTTTGATTATATTGGCTAGCATTAACAAGATTGGTATTAGGCATACTCTCATTGATACTTGTTTGAAACTCAATGTTTGTAGTGTAAACCTTTTGGATAAACTTAAAGTGGAAAAGACTAAAATTCAACCATATTCTTTATCTATCCATGGTTTTGATAATGTGGGAAAGCAACCACTTGGTGTGATAACATTACCTGTAAAATTTGGTAGGGTTACTTTGCAAACTACTATCCATGTCATTCCCCAAGAACTCATATAATCTCCTCTTGGGTACGCCATGGATTCATGAAATGAAAGGAGTCTCTTCAACGCTTCATTGTCTAATGAAATACACTTATAAAATAAAGGTGTACACAATTAAAGTGAAATTACAATCAAAAATTTGTTTACAAACTAAAATAGGAATGAAAAGTCCTTTGAGAATATTGATACCAACACCAAAAGTGGAGCCGATACAAGAAGAAGAGAAAGAGAAGATATTTTCAATGATCACAAAACTAATGGATGATGATTGGAGTTCATTATATTTTACACTTAAATTCATGGGAGAATACAAAGTCACAACAAAATAATCAAGGAAAAAGAAACAACGATAGTATCAACACAACATGAAGTAGAATCATCACAAGCATCTAAGACACCACCTTCTAGTAAAGAATAAGACACAACTTACACACAAAAATTTGATGATATTGTAGACACCTAAAAATGACCTAGGCCTGCAAGCTTCATTTCTACCACTTTCGTCTTAGCATAATTAAGTCATTTAATTATGTCCTTGGTCCACATTCGACTATCGATTAAATAATTCATAATTATTTAATTAATTCATGTCATTTATTCCTCATGATTATTAAATAAATAAATTTTATTTATTAAATACGTCATTAATTGTCTAAGGTCTTCCTTTAATTAAATAAATTTCTTAATTTATTTAATTCCCCTTTGTCATTTATTTCTCCTTGATTAATTAAATAAATTTTATTTATTTAATTACCTCACTAATTAAGTCATCTTCTTTCTAAAATTAAATAAATTCTTATTTATTTAATTTTTATCCACTATCCACTATAATTAAATAATTATTTTAATTATTTAATTATTCATTGGCCACTTCTCTCATAAATTAAATAAATTTTATTTATTTAATTTGGTCCACTCTCTTGAATTTTGAATTAAATCATTATTTAATTCAAAATGATTCTTTTTGTCGCATTCCTCTATAATTAAATAATATCTTTATTATTTAATTATTCATTGGTCACCTAAATTAAATAATTTTTATTATTTAATTTCTCCAGCAACCTCTTTATCTGTGCCAATCTTATTTTCCAAATCAAATCTTATCTCCTGACATCTCATTTAATTTCAACCCTTGATTGAATTATTTTATAATTCAATCTTGGCCATTCATTTCTTGTCATTGCCCTAATTTTGATCTAACCCTAATTCATACTACAACATTCAATCTTGACCATTGATTCTAAGGTATTTGTCATCTTCTCATCCTGGCCACACATTCAAAATTGCAGTTTTTATAAAATGACAATTTTATTCTTATTTTGGGACCTCATACTCATTCTGTCAACTTAGGTTATTATTATTGTCATTTGCAGTCATTGTCATTTTAGTCTATTGTGAGGTCATTTCTTTTATATAAATCCTTCAACCTTTGCATAGGGCTTTGACATTAGTCTAGGTGCTCATTGGAAATCTGAGGGCCTCATTCGATTTGCTGCAAACTAGAAGGTGTAACAAAGGTGAAGCATGGAAGATAAAGACTTATGGTAACATTGTTCCTTTTGTTTTCATGTTTATTTTATTTGTGCTTTGTTACTTCAATGGATTTTAATGTTATTGTGCTAACCCTTTAACAAAATCTGATTTTTCATTGATTACATTGGTGAACCCGACATTTTGTAGAGAAATTTGTGTGTTTTTGTTTGTTTTCACTGTTTTGCAGGTTACAGCCAAGACGTCATACGAAATCCCGTCACCTTCATTTGAGCACAGAAAAATAGGCGAATAAAATATTTTCAAACGGTTTTTGGGTTTTGTATATTTCTCTCTTAGCTTTCCAGAACATCAAATGGTTTTAAATTTCGTTGGGATTTGAGAAAGTTATTGCTATTTTATTGTTCACTATTTTTTTAATTTAATTTTTAAACCCACGTTTTTCTTTTGTCTATAACATTCTTTTTGTGCAGAATCGTGGAAAAAAAAATTTGGGTTTTCAAGGTCTATCATTTAACTTTCCATGGATATCTACCACTTAAAATTTTGTTAAGTTTTGAGCAAGTTATCGCTGTTTTAAGTTGATGCTGTCAATAAATTATTTTTTTTATTTTTTTTGTTACTAATATTTTTTTTGTAGTGTGTGGCGATCCCTATTCGTGTGTCGAAGACCATTGCATAAGGAACTACTAATCTTTTTTTTGCAGGTTTGAATGTTGAAGATAAGATAAACAAATATTGTGTTTATTTTTCTTTCATAGATTAGCAAACATTTGATTTTGGTGCATATAAAAAGAACACGTCTTCTTTGGTTGATTGTGCTTGCAAGATGGTAGGTGAGTATGCTCTCACTTGGTGAAAACCTTGTGATCAGAAAACTAGACCCATCTTTATTTGTTAATTACCCTTCACGATTTAGTATATCGGAGTATCCTCTCCCCTTGCGCATTCGTGCGATCCTGGGTGTAAGAGAAACGGTTACTAACTCTAGAACTTGGGGCTGTTCTGGTGGGAAAAAGTACTCACCCCAGAACGACTCAGACCGGTAGCACCCTGACACCAAGGGACTTCTAGCTGGTATATAAAAGTGGGTTCTTGGGAAAAGCCCAAGAATCACGAGTGTGGTTCCGATGAGATGGATCTGAAAGGGGACTCTCGCCGCATGGATCATGCCCCACGAACGGAATGCCCGAATTAAAAACCTCTTGTCTTAGTGTCCAACTGTTCTTTGGTCATTGCTTGGTATAGTGCAGGGTACAGTATCATGCCCAAAGACACTCACTACTGATCCCCTTGAGTAGAGATAACAGTTTTTGGGAAGTCACTACCCAAGAATTTGAATTTGGTGTGCTCGAATGATGTTAATGAGCCGTGGAGGGGAGCCAATGCCACCAAAATTCTAAGCTATTCGTTCTCGAGAAGGAAAGGTGTTTATCACCAATCTGTGGTATATCGGTGGGCTATACCAAGTATACAAACCCTTGGCCTATTGGATTTTTAGGATTGTACTTGTCTTATGTGTGTTTGTTTACACCCAAAACATTGTGCTTGTCAAAGTGCTTGTTGGATTTTTTCAAAACATTATACACAATATTCACAAATCTGGACACAAACAATCGACCTTGGACAACTCAGAGTTTTCAACAAGACATCAAAACACAATCTCAGTCTTCATTTTGAACTTAGACTTGGTATTGTCCATCATAGTCCTCATTTGGTATCTAAACTTGGCATTGGTCATTTTCCTTAGTCAACATCTTCATTGTCACCTTAGCATTTGGCATCCTTTCTTGACCAATTTTATCACCTTGCATTAGTCATTTCCCTTAGAAAAACATCATTATCACTCTGCATTTAACAACATCATGACATCCACCACCTTGTCTTCCCTTCGCCAAGATATGGATAGGCTTGCTAGTAAAATTGAATACGAATTACTCTGTAGAGGTCAATACCAAGAAGCCTCAGACTTTAGGAGACAATTTATCCAAGCCAAAAATCAAGGTCCTTCATACCAACAACCCATCAGTCCTAGTCCTCCGTCCATCTACCCTCACTACCAAAATTCACTTGACATAAATCCTACCATTAATTCACAACAAACGTCCACTTATCACCCTTATCCTAACCTTGACAAGGGAAGCCAACTGTCCAATAGTCCATTCCAAACCTCCACGTCATATTTTGACTCTTCACCTATTAATCCCGTCCAAGTTTGCATCCCTTCTCAACCATCTACCAACTCATGTCAAGTCCCCACATCATACCATACCGATCCGGTCCAAGTCTCCATGTCCTATTTCAATCAACCTTACACCAATCTAGTCGAAGTCTCCACGTCATATCCTTGTCCTTCAATAGTTAATCTAGTCCAAGACTCTATGACATATCCAGTCCAAGTCCCCATGTCATACCATTATCCTTCACATACTAGTCCAATGCAAGTACCCATGTCATATACTAGTCCTTCACATACTAGTCCAGTCCAAGTTCCCACGTCCTATCCTAGTCCTTTGGTCATTAATCCTTTTCAAGTCACCCCCTCACAAGCCACATATAGTCATGAAAATTCTATCATAGTCCAAAGTCAAATCCCATTGTCTAAACTTGAGGATACATGTCAAAATGAAAGCCCAAAGCATAACCTTATAATGTCACCCTCATGTCAAGAACAAGGTAGTCCACCCCATGACCCTCTCTTAAACTGCATTCAAGGATTCCATCAAGACAATCATGACATCCAAAGTACACCTACCATTGACCAAGAAGTCCAAATCCATGACAACCCCATCTTTGACCAAGACCCCACCATTGACCAAGAAGTCCAAATCCATGACAACCCCATCTTTGACCAAGACCCTACCATTGACCAAGAAGTCCAAAATGATCCACTCCTTGACCTTTACGCCATTCATGATCAAACACTTTCCAATCCTATACAAGCCTCGACTATTGACAGCTTCCAAAATGAGACACTTGCCTCTATTACACACATAGACGATACTCCTCAAGCACAAGAGTATTCCAATATAGACATATTTGAAAATGATCAAGCTATAGCTGAATTTACTGGACTCTATGACACTGACTATAATGATGGCTTCGACATTTCTTTGGAAGTACCAAGAGAATTATTTGAACCTGACATGTCACATGATCAGGCCAAAGATATCAGTCAGGAATATCTCCAATATGACAATGAAGCTAAGACACTTTATCAACTAGGGTCATCTATCTTTGTCAGAGCAGGCTTTCTCGCAAATAAAAATATTACAAGTGACAGTGTCCATAGACATCATGATGGGTTAGCATCTTGCTTTCAAAACAATAAATACCCCATCGCAAATAGAATCTGTCAAAGCATGCAATATCAAGGCAAAGGACTAGGTATACATGAGCAAGGCATTCTAGAACCAATACAACTTCAGGAAAATGATAGACATCAAGGTCTTGGCTATTCCTTAGATAGAAAATCAAACGATGTCAGTGGTACCTCCTCGATACTAGGGGAAACCTTGTCAGTACACACATCAAAATGGATTCCATGAGAAATCCTTGTCATAAGGTTGTTGCCAACACCTCGTCCACCCACACCATGAACCGTTATTCTATCATGAATCAACCTCCCCTTTGGGACCAACAAAAACAAAAGTCTTACAAGTCAAAAGATCAAAATCAAATGTCAAAGGCCATTGAATCAAACAAAAGGACAAGTGGACAAATGAAATTAAAATGGATCCCAAAGAAAGAAGTATCAAACAAAGACACCAAGTCAAATACAAAATTCAATCACAATGTGGAGCCACAAGGCAAGAGGACTCCCACATATAAAACATGTCCACCTCCTTCAAAATGGTCATCAATCAAGACATATAAAAGTGTTGGTTCCAAACACCATCCCTCCAAAATCCGTCATTCACCATCCCAAGTTTGGAAAATAAAAAGTGATTTGTCCAAATGTCCAAACAAATTTTCCATGTCTACCATCATTCGTCATAATCCTACATCTCGCCTAAAGTCCAAAAATCCCACGTCACAAATCCGTCACATCATGGCAGCAACTCTTTACCACAAGGACTCTCATAGCACTCTATTGCGATGTGTGTATTTTGATAAGGCCAACTCTAGTATTAGAAAAGATCACAATGACATCGATCAGTTGTATACAAGTGCTACAATCCTGACAAGACAACTCCTTCAGCAAGGTCATTATCAGCATATTATGGCACCAGTCTCTACATCAGCACCGTCAGTGGATTCAAAATAGTCAGTGGTTATCTAAAGCATCCAGGCTATCCTCCAGGCTATCCATAAAATTAGAAATACAAAAAAAATCAAAAATCAAAAAATCCCCACCCTGATAAAAACCTGGCAAACAGGCGTCTTGGTGACACCAAAAAAATAAAAAAGTCAAGAAAATAGTAAAGAGAAAAATTTCATCCAATGGTGAAAACCTAGCAAACAGGCACCCTGGATAAGTACCATGATGAAAACCTGGCAAACATACGTCATGTGTAAAATAAATCGTCTATGTGGACTCTTACACTTGGGGGGCAAGTTGTCTCATCTCCTAGGCCTTCCTCTTGGCATTGGCATTTGACCATTTAATCCATATCATTTCCACCTACATTAGTCTTGACATAAAACTAGCACATATAAATCATGATTTGAGAAAACTCTTGACATGTCTATCATTTGGTCATACATGATTCACGAAACATCATGTCATTGACCGTCATAGTCTTATTGTTCGTATACGATATAGTCCTTGAAAATCATATGACAATTCCCTTAGTCTCATGTCTCTCATCTTTTACCTAGGCCACCCCCTATCCTTTTATGCTTGTCACCTATCTTGGCTTTCCTTTGTCAAACGGTCTAAGGATAATCATCATCCCACCTAGTCCTAACCAAGTCATTCCAAATGCAATGAGTCTAATCCATACAAGCACATTATCCAAAATTTTACTTGACTACATTCCTGGCCCAGCTATAGACCTCCATACTTTTGTCACATTATCGTCATCGTCCTCACATTGTTTCGGGATGCGTCCTTCCCACGTCAAACAATGTTGTCATCACCTGTCAATTGGTATTCAACTTGACTAGGGGCACAATCATGTTTGTCCTTGGATTCTCATGAGTAGGCATCAGTCATTTGCATTTGTCACGATCCTCTTAAACATCAAAATCCAAAAAAATCATAAAATGAAGAAAAAAGACAAAAACATCGCAAAAAGTCCTGAAAAAAAGATAAAAACATCATAAAATGTCTTGAAAAAAAGACAAAAAAATCATAAAATGTCCTTAAGAAAGACCTAAAAATCATAAAACGTCCTAAAGAAAAACACAAAAACATCCAAATCAATGTCAAAGTTAGTCACATGGAGTCAAAGTCAGTCATGTCAGTCAGTCCATGTCATTGTCGAACTACATTGTCTCTGCGCATTTGCTACGTAGGCAAGGCCATCAGTCGATGAGTCCCCGAGACATTAGGTCAGTCCTTTTAGGTTGGTCCAAATAAAATCATGGCATTTGTCACAATTGTCACATCAGTCAAATACGTCAGACATAGTCAAACTTAGACACAAGACAGTCATTTGAAACGTCAATGTCAAAATTGGTCAAAATTAGACAACACAGTCCAATCAATCGTACAGTCAACATCAGTCAACTTGCCAAAACATATTAGTCAAAATAATGTCAATCATGTCACTCTTTGGTCCTCTTCAATATGTGTCCTTCTTGGAGTTAGACCTCGTCAAAATGTCATTTGCCTTTTTCAGGATGTGTCCTTCTTGACAATAGGCCCCGTCAAACCGTCAACACCGTCAAATTGGCAAAACTCTTAAACTATCAAAACTATCAAACCGACCAGAAATCAATCTTTGGCAAACAAACATTGGCAAACAAAATAAAATAGCTGTTAATCTTTCTGGTCTATCTTGTCTTATCTTTTGACTATCTTGGCTATCTTGTCTTATATTTTTATTGTCTTGTCTTTTGGTCATGTTACTAGCTACCTCAAGGATGTCCCATGAAGGATTTAGAGGTGCGATGATGTCTCCTGGCCTATTTTATTTTCTCTGACTGCTATCTGTGGGTTGTCTTGACAAAAAGACTGGGGCAACTTCACCTTTAGTATGAGTTAGGACATTCTTTGTCTGTGACTGTCTGTTTTTCAAGTGGATGACCTTGCACACCTTGGTCTATGTCATATCATGGTGTTTGTTATCCATTTGTGTCATTTTTACTGCCCAATGATGATTAAGAGCAATAAATATTAAAGTCCTATGGCAATGTTTTGAAGGATTTGGTCTAGGAACTAACACGCATCTTCTTTAGTCTTGTCATCTTCTCTCACTCGTCTCATATAGGCATTGCATCCATATCATCATCCATATCTTTTTCACTAACATTTCTTTGTCTCTTCATATTCTAGTCTTCTCATCAATTTCGAGAGCACACTCATGTTCTTAGAACCCGTTGTTCTCTCGAGGGGGCATACACAACCCTCCTCGTCATTCTTCCTCATCTTATTTTGCACCGGGCATTTTGCTTATTTTCTTTGTCACAATGCGACAAGCAACATTATGACAAAGAGGGGCAAAATGTAGACACCTAAAAATGACCTAGGCCTGCAAGCTTCATTTTTACCACTTTCGTCCTAGCATAATTGTTATTTAATTATGTCCTTGGTCCACATTCGACTATCGATTAAATAATTCATGTCATTTATTCCTCATGATTATTAAATAAATAAATTTTATTTATTAAATACGTCATTAATTGTCTAAGGTCTTCCTTTAATTAAATAAATTTCTTAATTTATTTAATTCCCCTTTGTCATTTATTTCTCCTTGATTAATTAAATAAATTTTATTTATTTAATTACCTCACTAATTAAGTCATCTTCTTTCTAAAATTAAATAAATTCTTATTTATTTAATTTTTATCCACTATCCACTATAATTAAATAATTATTTTAATTATTTAATTATTCATTGGCCACTTCTCTCATAAATTAAATAAATTTTATTTATTTAATTTGGTCCACTTCTTGAATTTTGAATTAAATCATTATTTAATTCAAAATGATTTTCACATTCCTCTATAATTAAAAATAATATCTTTATTATTTAATTATTCATTAGTCACCTAAATTAAATAATTTTTATTATTTAATTTCTCCAGCAACCTCTTTATCTATGCCAATCTTATTTTCCAAATCAAATCTTATCTTCTGACATCTCATTTAATTTCAGCCCTTGATTGAATTATTTTATAATTCAATCTTGGCCATTCATTTCTTGTCATTGCCCTAATTTTGACCTAACCCTAATTCATACTACAACATTCAATCTTGACCATTGATTCTAGGGTATTTGTCATCTTCTCATCTTGGCCACACATTCAAAATTGTAGTTTTTATAAAATCGCAATTTTGTTCTTATTTTGGGACCTCATGCTCATTCTGTCAACTTAGGTTATTATTATTGTCATTTTAGTCTATTGTGAGGTCATTTCTTTTATATAAATCCTTCAACCTTTGCATAGGGCTTTGACATTAGTCTAGGTGCTCATTGGAAATCTGAGGGTCTCATTCGATTTGCTGCAAACTAGAAGGTGTAACAAAGGTGAAGCATGGAAGATGAAGACTTATGGTAACATTGTTCCTTTTGTTTTCATGTTTATTTCATTTGTGCTTTGTTACTTCAATGGATTTTAATGTTATTGTGCTAACCCTCTAACATAATTATAGATTTTCCCTTGATTACAGATATTGATCATGAGAAGCTACCATCATCAAAATAAATGGAAGCTCTTTATGGACAAGGATATCAACTCTTGAAACAACTTGGCTATAATGGAAAAGGATGTGGGGTGAAATATTTCACCAAGGCATTAGAGTTCCTATAGAACCTAACATACAAGAAACAAAAAGAGGTCTTGGATATTATCCTTCATAGATAATAAAACTATCAAAAAATAATTCACTTGATATCAACACTATAACAAAGGATTCTTCTAAGACAACTCTCACATTGATGTGTCCTGAGTTAATGGATACCACAAGTGATGATATGCCAATGGATTACTTTAAAAATGATGAATATCTAGAAAAAAAATTGGGAGTCTATGATAATTTACCAACTCACCATCACAATTGAAGATTCACTTATTATTTAAATACTAAGGGATATTTTGGAGATGAAGCTAAAACAAGTGTTATTGAAGAAGATGCAAATCAATAAACCATTGACATTCCAAATCAAAGTGCATTACTTGTGGGGGATACAATAAACATACCAATGGATACATCTAATGATGAGAAGGTAATTCAAATAAGAAAATGTCTTGATGATGATGAACAAGAAGATCATTCAACATTATTACATGACTTTCCTAAAATATTTTCTTGGACTTATTCAGGTATGTCGGGTATTCATGCTAAGATAGAAACGCACAACATTGTTCTTGAGAAAGATGCTAAACTCGTGAGACAAAAGATATGTAAGATGAATCCTAAGATAGCTTTGTTCGTTAAATCTGAAATTAAGAAGCTCTTAGATGTTGATTTTATTCATCCTATTAATTATTCTCCTTGGATATCCAACTTTGTTGTAGTGGCAAAACTTGATAATCGCAATAGGATGTGTACGGATTTTTGTGATCTAAACAAAGAATCTTTAAAAGATGATATCCCCCTTCCTAATATTAACATGATAGTAGATTCCAGTGTAGGACATGCCTTATTATCCTTCAAGGATGGATTTTTAGGATTGTTACCCTAATTTTGGTCATCACTCTTTAAATTGATGTCCTCATCCAAATTTTGGTCAAGTTTATAAGCCAGACAGTGTTCAATTAAACTCGTCTAACTTTGGCGGTGATTTCCCATGTTTTTCTAACTCACCTTTTTACCACCCTTTGTTTAATTTTTTCTTTATCTCTCATGGGTGGTGTGTTGTGTGATTGTCATAACTTCCCGAGCATTGTAAGTCTTCTAATTTTGTGGTTGGCGGTCCATACCCGAGGTTTGTCAACTTATCCAAAATATCGCTAACGATTAATTTTTAATTTTTTTAAGTTTGGGCCGGAGTTTTAGTGGTTTCAAAAACCATTGACAGTTTTTAACTTAGTTTCATGAACCTCCCATTTTACTACCTCAAAGAAAATTTCTCAAAGAAAGAAAAAAGGGAATAGTAGTACAGGTTACTTATGTTATGATGCATTCCAAATTTTAAATAATGAAATCCTAAGCAGTGTATGACTATGAGATATCAGATGCAAAGAAATAATATGATCCAATGCCATGAAAAGATACAGTGAACATGATTAAAACATAGGAATCTTCAAGGAAAGCCAAAACACAAGTATATCAAAATGTTGTATTTTATATATATATATATATATATATATATATATATATATATATATATATATATATATATATATATATATATATATATATATATATATATATATATCGTTGGCATTAAACAAAATTTGATATTTTATTACAAAATTGGGGCATCAAAACAACACTTTTCAAACACACAAAGTAAACATTAGCACATGAATTCCTTCCACCACCTCCTAGGGACACTCAATCTAGGTAGACAATAGTAGATTTTCATGGGATTGCAAGAATTAAGAAAATAGCCCTATATCATTCTTTACCAGCCTTGCACAAAGGAGGGTTACAACTTCTTTGATTGCTTCATTTTGGGTCACGGTCACAATGTAAATGGCATCACCAACAAATCTACCCCATGGATGGTTACTGATCCCAACAATTGCCACATTCACTCTATGAAGGAATTCAACCCTAACCAGGTGCTTCACTACTCTCATTCCCTAGTCCCAACATCCATATGTACAAATAATGGTGTAAACAAAATGCTCAAGAAGTGTGGCATTATGCATATGTTTTTGACTCATAAATGCTTCTCCTAGTATGTTGCGCAACACTTCTTCCTCTATTTCGATCTAGAAAACAAAGATCTCCCTCAACTGATCTAATAGCAACCTAAAGAGAGGACTACACTCAATTTCCTCAATGGCAATGAAATTGTTCATAAACACTCTGTCACTCTAAGCACTCTCCATTTTGGATACTTTAGGATGGTGAAGTGTGGTTATGAACACCAAATTTATAAAAATTTGCTAATGCATTCGAACTAGTATTATTTAAGACTCAATGAATGATAGGATGGTGATGCAGTTGAAATTAACTATTGATGTGACCAAGATCCAATTAATCTTTTGACTAGACTATCTGCATGTGTGACTCAATTGCACACCTAAAATAGCTATTTAGTGAATAGTTTGTGAAGCATGTTAATTGCACAAGAACTAATGACCACAAGGAAAAAAATAAAACAAAAAATGTTCGATGATTGCCTAATTTTGTATCACTAGAAAATGTAATCATCCCAACCATTAATATTTCTTGTCTATTGGTTTTGAGGGTAGGTAGTTAAATGACAAGAAAATGTTTCTATGTTTAGCAACCGTTGGGTAATCGTTAGGGGAAGGAAGAGATTCCTATATCTTTGTAGAGAACAACTCTAAGAGGGTCCATTTTTTCTTAGGTGCACTATGTTGCAATAGGGGAAAGGAACAAATTTGCTTGGTTTTTAATTAATTCATGTTGCAATAACTCACAATTTATGAATTGGGAGATTTGAGTGTGATGTTGTTTGTACTGATCTATGTGTCTTGTGCATACTTAGAGCACATTTGCTGTGAAAAATATTCTTTGTTGCTTTAAATTCATTTATTGCAATTATGAATCTCTCTTGTCTTTATTTTTTACAATCACCAATCATCCTAGTCTATGTGCTAGTTGGTTTATGCTTTCCTTGAACTTATTTCACGTTGGATTCATTTTTATGAGCTAATGTTAGTTTCCTTGATTGCTTTCTAATCAAAAGCACAACAATTATCAATTAAATCATATGAGGGATTTGTACCTCTAAAATTTAGAGGAAAGTCACAAATGTAATTGTGGCATTTCCAACGTTGTTAGCAAATTGGTCCTGGTGCAATATAGGCAGTGGAGTTAATCATTTAGTTGTATTTTAAAAGGCCAATCCATTCACTAACAAGGATATAAATAAATCTTTATTAATCTTCAAAATCAATACAAGACAATCTTTACTACACCTTGGGGAATATTTTATTGGGTTGTCATGCCTTTTGGATTGAAAAATATTGGAGAAACGTATCAAAGAGCTATGACACTAATATTTCATGATTTTATACACAATATTTTGGAAGATTACGTTGATGATATTTTGACTAAATCTATAACTTGTCAAGATCATGTCAAAATCCTTCATAAAGTATTTGAAAGAATTCGTAAATACAATATGAGGTTGAACCCAAAGAAATGTGTTTTTGGTGTGGATATTGGAAAACTATTGGGTTTTATTGTGTCACAGAGAGGCATTGAGGTAGAGATAAAGAAGATTGATGCTATAATAAACATGCCACCTCCTAAAAATATTTCTCAACTACGTAGTCTATAAGAAAAGATTCAAGCTATTGGTCATTTCCTTGCATCATTGGTAGATTAGACTCTTCCTTTTACTCAACTCCTTAAGAAAGAAGCAACATATAAATGGACTGGGGATTTTCAAAAGGCTTTTGAAATCTTAAAAGAATATCTAGCTAATCCTCTTGTCTTGCAACTCGCTATTATAGGAGAACCATTCATCCTTTACATATTGACATCAACTCATGCTCTAGCTATGTTATTAACTCAATAAGATGAGAATGAGAAAGAGAATCTGATTAGATCTTTGGAAGTGGGTGGAGAAAGTTTACTAGCAATGACAGCGTCAAGGGGGTCTATGTCATATACCTCTTGATTGACAAGACTTTCATTATTGTCATCGACGTAATTAGGGTTTCCCTTGACTACTATTCATGGAGAATAAGGGTTCATGATGATGAAAGGATAAAGAGGAAGGATCAAAGATTTCAGATGGAAATAGACTAAAGTTCAAGTCGAGATTTAGGTCAAGCTCAGATCAGGATTGGATAAAAGATCAAATCACAATGATTGGATGATACGATGGGATTGATTCTGATTTGATTATCAAAGGATGACTACAACACTGAATCTACCTCGAGATGGAAGTAGATTGATTGGATCGAAGGTGATCAAATAGGGATGTGACTGGATTGGATTTGATAAGATCAATTGATGATTGATAAGATTGAATTTAAATAGGATGATGAAAGGGATTGGAAAACCCCGTTCAGAGATTACCCTGGGTGACCTAGGATACTGATTGATCAGATTAAAGGATGAATGGATGATTGTAGTACCGAATCCACCTTGAGATTGAAGGTGAATTTATTGGGTTGACGATGATGATTAACTTAGGATGGATGACAATCCTAAGCAGATGTTGACGATGATGATCAATTCAGACACTTAGGTCAATTTGGATAATAACTTGAAACAAAGTTCAAGGGATTTGGATGGGGAAATGATAAGGGATGTGTAACCTAGAGATGCTTGAGGATGATGTATCGATACGATTTGGATGATGAACGAATGAGCTCAGTAGAATGTGGATGGACCAAAGCTTAGATTAGGAATAGATTAAAGCTCAAATTAGGAATGGTTGAAGGATATGATGGGATTGGTTCCACCGATCAGATTTGGGAACTGGATATGTTTATTGTTTGTTTGCCAAATTTTTACTTCAGAGGGGAAAATTTTCCCTCACAGAGGGGTGAATTTTCCCTTTTGGGGCGAATCTTTCCTCACATAGAGGTGAATTTACCCTTCTAGGGCGAATCTACCCTCATAGAGGGGAAAATTTTCCCTTATGGGGTGAATCTTCCCTCACAGAGGGGCGAATTTTCCCTTCTGGGGTGAATCTACCCTCATAGAGGGGCGAATTTTCCCTTCTACAAGGCAAATTCACCCCACTGTAGGGCAGATTTGCCCCACTACTTTTGGACTTTCTAAGTGGGTAAACAAGTTGTTAGAATGAAGAGACAGGTTATTGGAACAAGGTGTTAGATAATCAGATTGAGGAAATAGATGATCATATTGGGAAAATGAATGATAGGTGTGGATGAACAAGCATCGGAACTAGTAAACAATTGCTTAGAATGGATGAACGACTCTCAAGTTGTGGAAATGAAAGCTTGAAATGAGTAAATAATTGATTAGAAAGGATAAACAACTCTCAGAATGAGATGGATACTTGGAATGGATGAAATATTACTCGAAACGAGTGAATGGATGATCAAAAGGGGTGAAAGACTACTTGGTCAAACAGATGTTTGGAATGGTCAAATAGAGGTTTTGGAGGTTTAGAGTGACAAAACGAAGGTTTGGAATGATAAAATGGAGGTTTATAATGATCAAACGGGGGTTTCAGAGGTTTAGAATGACAAAATAGAGGTTTGGAATGATTAGATAAAGGTTTGGAATGATTAATTGATGGTTTAGAGGCTAAATGGAGCTAAACGGGGTGATTTTGACTATTTAGGAGGGCAAATTCACCCCACAGCAGTAAACAAGAGGGAAAATTTGCCCCACTGTAGCAACCAAAAGGGAAAATTTGCCCCACTGCAATAAACAAGAACTTGGTTTAGATGAAAATGATTATGGAAAGGACTTAAAATGACAACAATAAGGTCAACTTGTAAAAAAATTTACTGGATTCTCACAAGAAAGCACTTTCAAACAAAAACAATCCTATGATTAGTATTAAGGGTATGGCCAATAAAGGTATTAATCTAGGATGCACAAGGTTTCTAGGGAGTCCTCGATATACTCTTAGTACGTGAGGAACAATCATGAACACCAGCTCGTCACAAGAGTGAGTCGGGAACCCAACGAGATACTGAAGGGCTCGGACCAACACTTCACGTCTATTTAGGTATCATCCTAGCTTTGACGCTCTGCCAATTACGACATGACTGGATTGGGTTATAACTTTCACTTTCCCCCCTTTGTATACCCCACTGGTACGCGTGGTTCGAATCGTCCCTTAGGGTGATGAAATCCCCAAGCAAGTCCCACTAGAAAGAAAGCACTAATCATTTCCAACTACTCCCCAGGCTCACACGAAGTGCAAGGGGAAAGTGAAAACAAACTAATGCCCCCTTTGGGTAACACAAAAAGATAGACACAGCAAATAATGGATATTACCTCCCGTAATTAAACTATGTTCCTAGATTAATGAAGACAACAAGGATAACTTTTAAAAATCTAAGCAAACAGATAGCCTTGCAAACAAAATGTTAGTTATTTTATCCTTCTTTCTTCACCAATTACACAAGAATATGCTGCAAAATGTTAGCATAAATACCAATATCCTTGTAAAAAACAATGTTAGGGGGTTAATATCTAAAAACAACAAAAAACTGGAGCAAAAACTAAGCTAAAATGGTCATTTTACCTCTCAAAATGTGTTGTTTTGGGGTGTATTCGCCCCTCTGCAGTAACCAAGAGGGCATAGTTGCCCCTCTGTAGTAACCAGGAGGGCGTAGTCACCCCTCTAGAGTGAATTAGAGGGCATAGTTTCCCCTCTGCAGTAACCAGGAGGGCGTAGTCACCCCTTTGCAATAACTAGGAGGGCATAGTCGCCCCTCTTCAGTGAACCAGAGGGCGTAGCAGCAAGAGGGCACAGTTGAATTTTTGCAGCAGCAAGAGGGCACAATTAAACTTTTGTAGTAGCAAGAGGATGCACTTGAACTTCTGTAGTGAAATGTTAGCAAGCAAAATTCAAATCAGGGGTGTATTTTCCCTTTTGCAGTGAAATGTTAGCAAACAAAATTCAAATTGGGGGTGTAGTCGCCCTTCTGCAGTGAAATATTAGCAAACAAAATTCAAATCAAGCACGTAGTCACCCTTCTGCAATGACCAGGAGGGCGTAGTCACCCCTCTGTAGTGACCAGAAGAGCATAGTCGCCCCTTTGTAGGTGTAGTCGCCTCTCTGTAGTGAACAGGAGGGCGTAGTCGCCCCTCTGTGGCCTATTCCTATAAACAATCTTAACAACAACAAATGTTAAATAGAGGAACCCACTTGTGGGTCCCGCTAGGTGTGCCAAAAATGTGATCCTAAATTTTTATCAACCCTAAATATGCAATGAAAGAAAACACAAAGGGACACCTCAAGAGTAGCCTAAGAAATTGTTAACACAAAGAGATAAGATGAAAAATGATTGAAAATGATTATACCTTCTTTACTATTGAAATTCCTTGGGTGGCCCTTGATTTGGATTGCTTTGTATGCTCCTTATATGGCTATTGATGTAGCTAAATGCAAGATTAAGTAGATGGTGGTATGATAATGAAAAATAGCTAAAATGGGTGGCTAGATGAGACAAAAAAGAGTGAACAAAATGACAGCATAAGGTTGCAAAATGGCTAAGTGTTCCCTCTTTTTCAAATGTCTTAGAAGAGGGGGTATTTATAGAGAATTTTGAATTCTCTAGAGAATTCAATGGTTGAGATTGAGCCACCAAGGTCAAGATGTAGAGCTATGGTGAGTTGAGAACTCACAAGCCCTCACATCTTGACATGTGGAATGTGAGATGGCCAAGGATAAGATAATGTGGAAGTGAGGTAGAAGGGAGGTACATGATGTGTAAGAAGGATATGTACCTTGGAAGTACATTGGGGGATGAGAAAAATCTTGGGTGAATAAATGTGAATTAAAAGTCCACATGCTTGGAATAATCCCATGGACAAGACAAGGTTCCAAAAATGGAAGCACTTGTCCACATGTGACTTGATCTGACAAGTCAAATATTCTAGAACATGCATGGGAAAAGGAGATTCTATGAGGAATAAAAGTGAATTAAAAATTCACATTGGGAAGAGAGGAGCCTTGGATGAATAAAAAGGAATTAAAAATTCCTTGGGAGATGGGGAGAGTTGACCAAGGTACTAATTAGGCTTAACTAATCATTAATTAGAAGATAATTAGAAGATAATGAGGATTAGAAGCCAACTTGCAAAAGTTGGAGGATGTGACACATCCTAATCAGGGATTAGGCATGTGCACATCCATAATGAAGAGATTAAGAGGGTTGATTAAGATTAAGAAAAAGTGATGTGACATGTGAGGAATTAAATAAATGTCATATTTATTTAATTCATTTGATGAAAGGGGGATTGAAGAGACAAGGTATTTAATTATTAATTAAATACCTTAGGGATTTGGCAGAATTAAGGGTATTAATTAAATAATAGTAATATTACTTAATTAATGCAAATAAAAGGATGTTTAGATGAAAGGGGATAAATTTTGATAAATCAATTGTCCAAATTTAGGTGTCTAGATTGAGCTTAATACACAAGTATCTGAACATATAAAAGAAATACACCTTATAACTTTTTATTTGGCATTGATGCAATAATGCTCTTAGAGTTAGAAATTCCTTCATTGTGAATTTCACTTAGGTTCCTTATTGATGATAATACCTACAAAGAGATTACAACAACTTGAAATGCTTGATGAACAATGTATAAATTCTCTCTATCATCTCCAAGCTTATTCCAAAAGAATGCAATGTAGTTATAATGGTAATGTCATTCATCGCTCATTTAATAAATGGGATTTTGTGTTATATGAAAATCAACATAATGTTAATGTTGCTCTAAGTGAAAAATGAATGTTTCGTTCAAATTGGTTAGGCCCTTATGTAATCAATGAGAGTTATGGGTTTGAAGTGTATACATTAACAGAAATGGATTGTACACCTCTCAAAGAACCTATCAATGTTGCACATTTGTGCAAATATTACACTTAACATCCCTTTTTGAATAGGATGTATATTGAAGGATGTTGTTAGATTAAGTAGATAGATTTTTATTTTATCTTGCATTGCTTCATTCTTGACAAACATTCTTGGTGTTTCTTGGATTATATAGAGTAATTGTTCATTTATTTTGAATTATTAATTTCTTTTACATACTATTCAATCATATGTGTGTTATATTAAATTAGATCATAAGAGCATCTAATTTGATATATCACACTTAGTAAGATAACAATTATACCATGAAGACATTTATTAAATAGTCTTACCAAGATTGTTTAATAGATAACATTGACATCTAATAAAAAACAAGAACTCATAAAAATAAACATGCTCATATATATATAAGATCATAAATATTATATACATGAGATTACCACAGTAACAAAATGTGGCGTGATATAACATAGTACATCTAGTGAGGCCTGTGGCTACTAGACTCATCGATACCTAGTGCTAATGCCCATCGAGAGAGTGGAGTGGGAGCATCTCATAGAGCTCATTTGATCTAGAATGCCTCATACCTATTGTGTGGTCTCACAACATGCCCCATTTTTCCCCTTGGAAAAATATGGACCCCCTTTTTTTACCCTTTCCTCTCGCTTTCACTTGCTTTGGCATTGTTTTGGGGGTTGCTAAAATTGTAACTTTCATTTTAAATTTTCTTGGTCTTTTCTTAAGTCCTTGTTCTTTCCTGGATTTAGTGTCCTGGTCTTTTCACAATGTTTTATCAATTTACCAGAAACTGGAATCCCAGAGTTGTTGCAGTTGCATCAAGGATGATGTATCTTTGATTCGTCTTAGTCCCGCCCGGTAAGTCATCACCCGAAGATTGACAATCCTACTGGTCGTGTTTTCTTGCATTAGTTAGTCCGATGGTTTTTTTTGTTTTCTTTAGCTGGAGGTCAAAAACCAAAGGTTCTGTTATGAAATTTTTAAATCACTTTTCATCTCTCTTGAACCTGGTTCCTGATTCCTCTCTTTTGCTCCCGGTTTTATTTAAAGCTTGGAGGTAAGTGTCCTAGTTCCTAGTAATCTTTCCAAGGTTTGTTACCGAAGGTTTTCAATCCTGATGATCACAAATAATCACATATCTTAAAGGCTTTTGCCTCAGAAAAATAAAAGTGACACAAGAGTGGCACATAAGCTTTTTGCACCATCTTTTCCTCAAGTAGTGAGCTCGCACAAAAACCTTGGTGTTCATAATTTGAACCGTAATTCCCCATGATTACACCTTTATTCAAGAATTTAATGCATTGTAATAGGTAATTAATGAAGGTGGTGAATTGCACACATGTACTTGGTATCACCTCGAGCATGCAGTTCTTTTACAACACTCTACTTCACATCATTTTGCAAACTTGCAAAGGGCATTGAATGAACGAAACTAATATTGTGGCGCATAAGGAAAGGTAAATTTTGAGAAACTAAGAACACAACTATCAAGGGTTTCAAGGTTACATTCAAAAAATGTTGTCATCACCAGCAAAACTAGGTATGTCTTGAATAACAAAAATTTTGTTAATTATTTTCACACATGAAAATATTGAGAAAATGGTATTTCCCTTTGAAAACTAAAATGTTGATTAATTTGATTTGAATTTAACTGAAAGGTGAATTGAAATTTTATGAATTTTTAACAAACTAGTTAAATTTAACCCTACCTCACACACAAGGTACATATTTAAAAATGTAAAATACACCAACAAAAATGAGTACTTCTTAAGCAAAACCAGAAGATGAATTCAAATACTACACTTCACAAGCTATGCCAATTAGTGGGATAGCTAATGATACTCATATGGGATTGTCTTCTGATGTCGAATTCCTCACACGGGCATGGAAAGAAAATGCTTCTCAATGTACAAGGAATGTTATTGAGAGTGGGTTACTTTCAGCAGGAGGGTTTCCGCCAACAATGGAGGCCCTTGAATTGGTTATGGAATGTTTAAACCACTACGACCCAGAAAAAAGAGTCATTGAGAAGGAGGGAAGAATTTATGTAGATCTCTCTGAGAAAGGAATTATATATACATTTGGGCTTCCTACATTTACTCAGATGTACCATATTAATGTGAAGGTGAAAGCCAAAACCTAACTGAGTGTCGAAGAACACAAAAGAGAAATTATGAACACACAGTGGTTCCAAGAGAAGATTACAAAGTGCACAAATCCAATTCTAAGGTCTATGTTCAACCCAAATGTTCAAGATATCATAACTATGCTAAGTAGGATAGTTGGATTATGAGATGCAAGTAAATTCGAGTCATGGATGTTTGCAATTATATCCAAATTGATGGAAGGCCCTTTGCCAATGCATTGGGGAAAATTTATTAGTGACATATTGCATGATTAGATAAGAGAATTTCCAAAGTCTAGATGTTTTTATATGTCGTCATATGTGATTTATTCCCGTGCCTTAAGGGAAAATAAGCAAGGGTTGAAAAGGATTGGTACTCTAGGCAAAGAAGTAGGAAATAGTTTAACATATGCTCATTTACCCAAAATTACTATCCATGGATACAAAGAGCATTACCAAAGAGTTAATGATGTGTTTTCCATGAAGCTAGTTAGAGCAATGGAAGGTGACAAATACAAAAGATTGTCTTTGGAAGCATAGAGTGTTAATAAACCGATTGGAGGTTGGTACATTCAATTTCCAACTTTCACCTACATTAGGGTGGTAGGGTTTGATGGAAATCCTTTCATGTTGCCTAGGTACCCTATAGATAAAATGGTGTTACTGGAATTGGTAAAATAGTTAAAGCTATCCCAAGCTCTTTATAGCATGACTCATAAAAAGGCTTCTTTCAGATTTCCTATTGTAATAGGGAACTATAAATGTAGTGCAATTAGAACAACCAATTTGTGTGAAGAGGAATTGAAAATGTATAACTTGGAGTACTTTCCACTCCAAAGAAAGTATTATGAACCAGAAGGGAATATTGCCAAGAATATACTTTGTTATCATGCTCATGTTTAGCATCTAGAAGATTGTTGGCTAAATTGTGAAGATGAGTACATAGTAAGAAAAAGAAAATATGAAATATTATCATTTTACAATTCCTGAGAGGAACGAATTTTAGCTGAAATCACATATTTTTAGAAAATATAATGATTTAATCCTTGAAAAGTTCCATTTTAAGGATTCCAATTGAAGAGGGTTTGATGAAATCACCTTAGATCAAACCTCCTTGGATAGAACCTCGCTAGTTTTAAACCATACCTATAAATGCGTCTCCTTTACACCTATCAAAATGCTGATAAAAAATCACTTTTGATTTAGCTGTTGCGTGATCAAATGAATTAATTTAAAATTTATTTCAAATGATTATGGTATTCCTTAGAACAAGCTATACAATGAATATAATTTTAATATGTTTTGGTTTTGTTATGTATTTGTTTTTTAAGTTTTATTAAACATAGGTTTTTCATCGAAAATGAATTTATTTGTTCTTCACATCTGGAAAAATAGAAGATTATCAAAAAAAAAATTGAAAAATATGTGTGCACCAGATATTGAAGTCCTTGATCCAAAAAAAAATTAAATTAAATTTTGACATATACAAAAGTTACGCGTTATCTGGTCAGTGTCTAAATTGTAATTAGTTTGAATTTGAAACTTGATTAAGGAAAAATATTTAATAAAAATTATCTAACCCAATGGAAGCACTAGATATCAGAGTTACAAATCTAAATTTGAAAGAATTATAATTTTATCCTTCATGGAAAAAAGTTATGCATTATACTTGCGTCACTTTTTAAAATGTTGTTTTCTAAAAAAATCAATTTTCGTGGGAGATAGAAAAAGAAATGCAATTTGATTCCAAAAATTTTGAAAAAAATATTTTTAGAATCTACAGACAAAATTTGATGAGACTCTAGTTTGCACCATCTTCAAATTCCTCACAGTTTAGCTTCTATAGGTGCCCGAATGTGAAGATTTAGTTAAAAATAATAATTATGGGATCACCATACAATCTGTGTAAATTTGCAAGATTCATGATATTCTGGATCATATGGAGGAAGATGATGGTGAAGTGTTGAATCAAACTTACAATGAAGGCATAGTCTATGATGAACCTATTCTAGACCCAGATTATAAAAATGAAGAAATAACATCAATTGAAGAATTCTCTACACCGGTACTACTACAGACTCAACATTGGATAAATGATTTTTGTAAAGTTTTAAGAAAGAAAGGAATAAATCCCACATACTCACAAGATACAAGAAAGAAACAAAGAGAAGAAAATGAGCCCGATTATGGGGAACCTGCTAAGAAAAGAGGAAAGTTGGTAAAGTAGCTGCTAGTATACATATTGAAGAAAGAACCCCTGAGGCTCCAAGCTAAGGAGTTTCATTAAAACCAACTGGTAGGTGTAAAGATACATAATAAGGCAAGGTTCAATCAAAAGTAAAACCAAAAGTTTCATCTTCTTCCACAACAAAACCAAGGACCAAGCCTACTACTGATGAAGATACACGGATAACAAAAAATATTGGTACATAGACAAGGTTTGCATCTCAGAGAGCTGCAACATTATTCACTTCTCCCCCTTTAGTTAATATGGCTAGTGTAAACCAGGCACTAGGAAAAGCTCATGTGGTTTTGGATAGGTTTTTGAGGTGGATGAAGTTAAGATTAAGGAACAAATGGACAATGGGGCACCATGTGGGAATGAGTAAAAGAAAAGAAGTTTAAAGATAAACCCATGGTATAGCCAGTGGTGGAAAACAAATTCCAGCTACAAGGTCAATTCCTATAAAAGTTGAAGAATAAGAATTAATAAAAATAACACATGCTTTAGAAGTAGGTAACCCTGATGTTCTTGAAATGGAAATAGGGGAGACTGCAAGACAGGATCCTACTGATGATATTGTTATTGAAGATACCTTTGCTTCCCAGCCTTCGCTAGGGAATAATCAAAATGATAATGACCAACCACAAGTCTCTGAGAAATTAAAGCAGGACCAAGTTGAAATTGAAAATTTAGAACCTTCACAAGTTTCAGGTGATAATGTCAGAGATGAAGAAAATCCTAATGTGATAGGATATGAAGAAGGTGATGTCCTAGGAATGGATGTTGAACACCTAGATAGATTGGAAAAAATAAGTCTTGGAACCAAAGAGACAATGTTAAATCTCGATAATCCAGAATCTTTGCCAGAGAATACTAAAGATGTTCCTATTTTAGAGGACGTAACAAATAAATTTGAAGATGTAAGAGAAGAAGTTCTTGATCATACTGAGAACCAGGAACATAGTAGAAATACACAGGTAGAACATAATGAAGATGCACCTAATTGGTTAATCAAATAATTAACTTCCCCATTGGAAGTGGTATTGGTACCTCTGGATCTTATAATTTTTATGCAAGTATAGACTCCTAAGCCTAGGCGAAGAGCTAAAACAAAACATTTCATACAAAAGAATTTAGATGGAGGCAGAACAATCCATATAGCTACCTCAATAGCCAATAAAAATAGACATGAGATAACACTTCAGGAGTATAAGATAACAAGTATCAATGTTGGACACTCATCTTGGACACAAGAATTAGAAGAGATGGAGATAAATTTAGAAACAATTGTTTCCAGGGTACAAAAAAATAAACATAAGAAAAGAGAGTTGAAAGAATGGGTTGCTAGCCTAGAGAATTTTGTAAAATCATTAACCTAATCTGGTCAAGCACAGACTGAATTGCTTCAGAATCTAGTACTTATGTCACAAGAATAGGTGGATGCAATTGCAACAATTCATCATAGGATGAATGTATTTGAGGAATGGATTGAGTATTGGGTAAGGCAAGGAGAAGAACTCATTATAGATTTAATTGGGAAATACAAGCAAGCACACCATTGGTTTGAAAAATCTAGAAGATTGGAAGGAGAATGTAAATTTCACCAATAATAGGTTGATGTTGAAAGGAAAAATGTGGAATCTCTCATGCAAATAGATGTCCAAGAATTGATAAGAGAAAATATAATTTCAGAACAAGAAGTTCCATTATGTGAAAAATGGAAGAAATAGTTAAGTTGGGAAGGCTACACTTTAGTACAATCTATAGAAGGATTTGAAAAGGTCACCAAGAAATGTAGTAAGTTGATTGATAAAGATCAAGATTTTATTGAAGTGTTAGCATGTCAAGATTGTGATTCCCAGACACTAGGATAGGAGGGTAAAGAAGCAAAATCTTTCAAGGAATGGATTGAGAGAATAAACAAAGAACTTGTTCAGTTGTTAACCCTAGAGGTCATTGATGAGATCATAAATTGTAGAAACACTATAATCAGTTATGAAATAGATAAAGTGCAAAGGAATGCCAATATACTCCATATATCAGAAGATTACACTAGGCTCAAGTTGAGTTGGAAGGCAATAGAGGGAATTTCAAAAGAGTGAATACATCAAATATTAAGTGCTTTTTGAGAGTATCAGCTAAAGAAAAATGAAAAAAGGATCCCAGAACCTAAGCTCTAAGTGATATGAAGAAGTAACGGATATCGGATACCGGAAGTATCACAAAGAAATTTTGTTGAAGTTGATTTTGTAGGTTGTCCCAGTCCTAGTAGAATTTTCTCATCTGGTATTCTAAGGAATGTTGATAGCCTTGTTTTATGTGGAGTGTTAAGCACCAGAGTTTGAAGTTGAAGATTATTGCTACTACAGAAGTCAAAGCTTTGATATTGTCTACAAGATTCTAATAACAACTGGCATATGCCACATGCTATAATTTGTTTACTATTTTTTTATTCCCTTGATAGACTTTAAGTTTGAACTCTTAGGGCCTTGTTCTTATAAAATGTAGTTTATTGCTTTAGTTTTATTTTTAATTTTAGAATTTGTGGATGTCATAAGAGCCATAACTTCTCTAAGTTTTGTTCTTTTTTCCTATTTTTTGAATCATTCTAGACTAAAAACTTGTACGCACATAGAAATTAATCAATATTGAAGCAAATTTGATAGCTACCTATCTCATGTATCTTTTGTAGCTATTTTTGTTAGTTCAACCGAACAAGACTGTGTGTTGCATCATTTAAGGTGCATACAAAATATACTCGGTGTCCAAACTAAAACCCCTCTTTAAAAGCTTGCATCGTTTTATGCCTAGTTGTGAAATAATCTGGTGAAGTATAAAGTGGTTCGCTTTGATTTGATTAAATCTTGGGATATGTGTGGAGAATCACCAAGAGAAATTTTATTTTTTAGTATTTTTTTTAATGCTTTGTTTTAGATTAGATGTTTAACTTTTTGAAAATGTTCAAAAAAAAAATAGATGAATGAATGGAAATTTATTGAAAATCTTTTATTTTTATGAAATTGTTGAATGCTCAAAGCTAAATGTACTTAAGTGATAGAAAAATTGCTGATGTTCATGAAATATTATTGCAAATCTTTTGATATCATGATTTTTTTAGGATCGAACTGGAAATCCTATATCTAATGCATATGATTCTTAATGAAGCTAGAGATGACCATATACCCCTTGAGATTAACAAAAATATCATATCATACCCTAGAGCAAACCTAGTATGGTCAAGATCTGACAACCGAAGCCTTGGGATTAAGCTAAGTCAACATTTTCTTATTACATGGACACCTTAGGTTTCCTTGGTTTAGTCTTTCAAGTAAAGATAAGTTCTTCACAGTTTTCTTGTGAGGGTTTTATCTGTACTATTGTTGTGAGTGACATCATCATCAATATGAACTGGTGCTAGATGGAGGGCCTCATTGTTGTTCTTTTGGTTTCGTTTGGTTTGAAACTAGATTTTCATAGTCACTAGATCTCATTCTGGTGATCCTCATGTGACTTTAGTCAAGCTTATTGGTTGAATGTCATCTAGACCTCAGAAGTCTAGAAGTGTAAGTGCAAACTCACAAAATCCAACTATTGTTATATCATTATTGCCTCTCATAGTGATGGCTTTCTTCATCATAGAGTCACCTATTCAATTTTTCGTGTATAATGATTTACCGAAAAAATCCTAAAAAGTTGTGTCCAAAATATTATTTTCACAAAGATGCAGAGAAACATATGTTGGTAAAACACACTGCACATGTTTTATAGTGTTGTCCCTGATGGCAACCCTTATTAACTAGTTGATCTACACATTGCAATTTTCTCATACCAGCAAACAGATTGAGGATCAATAGTTATCTATTTAGTTAGAATAGAGCATTTGGTAACTTCATGTTCTTCGATTCATATGCAGATTTTATATTATTATTTTATGGATAATATGTGTTATCTGTAAATCTTGGTGCCTTGTATCAATTTGGGTGGAAGTAAGAAGGTTCGGTGAACTAAATTTTTTTCATCAATATTTGGAGGCTAACTTGGTGAATATGGTGTGTCGCAAATATTTGAGGAGTTATTGTTTAAGTATTTTTGTGTTTGAACATTTTGGTTTGGGTTCTCACTATGTTGTGGCTGACTCTTGTGGATATGCATTGAATATTATGGATGATTTGAGATAATTGTTTGTGAATATTTTCTTATTTTGTTGAAACTGACATGTAGCGATTGAATTCTTAGTGGTAGATATATATAAGTTATTGATTATATCATTTTGGTGTGTGTTCGATGTGAGTTGATGTATGTTGTGAATGTCAGAAGGTTAGTATAGCGATTATGCACAGTTTCACTTGTGCATTCAGGATTTTTGGTGCAAATTGAATCAGAACAGAGCAGAAGAGCAGAATTAGTCAAAAGGTCTTGAATTCGATTGTTGAACCTAACCGAAACTATAATCAGGCATTGGTAGATGCTAATTATTAGTTCAAACTCTTTGGAAGTATTCCAAAATTTTGTAAAGCAGTAAGCCTTTCAGTTTTTGAGCAATGAACTCTAGGCAATGTGTTTGAATGCAAGTGCATTCTCATCTTGTAATCTTTTCTTTTGAGTATACTCAGAATAATATTGTGGATTAACCTCCACCATGGTTTTTCCCCTAACAGTGTTTCCACGTAAAGAAATAATGTATTATGGTGTTGTGGTTATTTGTTGTATGTGCATGCATTTTTATTTTGGTTGAATTTTATCAGCACTTTAATGATTAGATTAATAAAGTTAAATATTGCACAACATTGATTCACCCCCCCTCTTAGTGTTGCTTGATTCCAACAATTGATATTAGAGATCAATTCCTCGAAAGAAGCTTAAAATCTTGGGGAAGATCTTGGAAAGTGTTTCAATGGATTCAAGCAGTCTTCAACAACAACTTATGGTGGACCTAGATGATCTTCATTAGGCAAAATTTGAAGTCTGGGAATTACAAGAAAATATCATGAATGTTGAGAGATTCATTAAGTCATTGAAAGAAGAGATCAATAAGTCCAAAGAGAAGAGAAGGGAACTTTGTGATCAAATCAAGCAAGAAGATAGTAAATGCATTGTAGATGAACAACTGAGTCAAACCCTAAAGGAAAAGAAAGAAGAATGTGAAAATCTTGCTAGGGATAATGTGGTTCAAAAGCATGAGATGGAATCTATTATGATGAGGATGACTAAGGAAATTGAAGATAGGAAGAAAAATGAAGAAAAGCTTTCCCAATCCCTAAAAGAGAAATATGAAGAATGTAGTTGAATTACTGATGGATTCATTCAGTTGGAACTTGAGTTAGAACAACCCAAACACAATGAGGAAGAGCTTGAAAAGCACATTGTTGATCTCAGAGATGAACTTGCTACAACAAATGAATTTGAGGAGAAGTTCAAGATTAGCTCAGCCAAGCTTGATGAACAAATTAAAAGTCAGAGGACTGATGGTGACAAGCGAGGTCTTGGATATGAAGAAGGAGAAAGTTTTAGATCTGGAAAAAGGAGGTTCAGACAAGGAAATCAGATGAACAACATTGAAAGGTATCTGGTAAGACAACCTAATGCTTAAAGGTTTAATGGTATCTATTATCCTTGCAATAAATTTGGTCATATGGCAGCTCAATGCAGAAGTAGAATGAATTCAAATGGTCCATCATTCTCTGATCAATGCTTTAATTGTAACAAGTATGGTCATAAGTCAAATGAATGCAGAAATTTGATGAACAACTTTTATAGGAATGTTAGATATTATACATGCAATATATTTGGCCATATTGCTAACCAGTGTAGATCAAGAGAAAGATAGTGGAACAACTGGTATGGACAAAGAAATATGGTGTGCTACAATTGCAACAAAACTAGTCATATTGCTAGATTCTGCAGAAGAGGTCCAGTAAATTAGGGAAGAAACATGTAGAAGGATGAAAAAGGAAAAGGGAAATTCACTACATATCAAATTAGGAAGCAGATGAAGAATACATGGGTAAAGAAGAGTCCCTCTATTGCAGGAAATGAGCCAGCACTAGAATCAGCTTCTGGTAATTCCTCCAAGAATTAGGTTAAGGCCTCTAGCCTAGGGGGAACTATCAATAAAATCTTTCAAACCCCCTACAGGAAATCGACATCGGGATGTGGATGAGTTCAATGATCGCATTGATGATCTACAGAGTCCATTGAACAAATTTAAGTAGAATTGAAGGTTCGCATAAGAGTTGTCTTTTATTGAAGAGCTCTAAAGAAAAATTTGTCAAAATTTGGTGAGAATTCAAGCATGAAGGTGATTTGAAGTTCAAACCCTAATCCGGCTAAAAGGTATTTTTTGGGAAAACTTGTAAAAATGTGAATTTCTGAAAATGGCTACTCCATTGGTAGTTGAAGTCAAGGATAGACCCCATCCAAAGTTTAAATGGCATCCTTTCAAATTTGTTGAGACCAAGCCCTTAGGTGCATTTTCATCTATTTCATACGACATTTTTCACATTCAATATATTAGGGCATACATTCATGCCAATATTGAAGATTTAGGAAGCTCACAGTTGCTAAATTTGTATTCCAAACACATTGTTGGAGAGGATTTCTATGTTAAGCCTGAATTCAAAACCCTAGAGGAAAAGAAATTCATGCAAATTGTGAAATTTTTCATTATTGATGAAAACTAATGGGTCTCGTAGATCTTAAGTCGAGTTCATGTTGAATTCCTATGGTTGAGTCAACCATTCAAGACTACGAAAGAGGCTATAAGTGTTGTTACAGGTTTAAATTCCTCTGGTGGATTGTCGATTTTGAAGTCTGTGAAAAATCAAACAGTCACTAATGCAACTAGTTTTGTATTTGATAGAAGAGCAATGGCAATTGATAACATCATTGATGTGGGTGTGAAATTTTTCTCGATGGTCATTGATTATAAGATATATCACTCTAGCCGAGAAAATTTTGTATCTGGTACAACCATATATTCAACCTATCAAATGGTAAAGGAGAATGCTAAGCATGATTTGTGTGAATTGCTTCAAAGTCAGCTTATAGAAAATCTTGGTAAGATTAAGATAGACAAGAAGAATTCCTTTAAATACAGTAATTTGTTGCTATGTTTTTTCTTTTATTTCATGGGTGAAGTTTCGGGAGTAGGGAAGGTGCATTGGAAAAGTGATAAGCCTATTGTTGTTTAGATTAGAGATATGTTATTTGGCCTTGGTGATTTGCAAGCCAGGAAAATTGCTATCTGGGGATATCTCAAAAACTTTCAAAATGAAATGAAAACAAGGGAAAGAATTCCCACTTCTATTGTGGAGAAGTATAAAGATACAATTTGTTTCATGGTGGATATTGATCAGTTCTTGATGGAAGCAGCAGAACCTAAAACCGTTTGGATTATGCTTATGGGTTATGAAGTTGAGGAGAGAATCTTGGAGCTATACACACAACATCTATTGAGTAAGCTTGTGGATTCATCTGAAGAAACTTTTGGAACATATGTAGAGAAAAATATGCAATTCTATGAGCAATTGAAGAAACCAGTGATAGTTCAGAGAGTGAGGAAATAAGTGGAAGTCTTCGCAGAGAGCATCGACATACCTACAGAAGCTATAAGAGAAGCAAGAAGGCAGAGAGAATAAGCTAAAAGTGAAAAAGGAAAAGAGCCTACTAAAACTGAATCCACTAATCTGGTAGCATCCTTTGCTCGAACTAGATCAACAAGGATCTTAGCACCCCTATCCATTCATGCAAAGAAGTCAACCCCTACAAAAGCTCAGCTTAAGGTATCCAGTAGAAGGAAGAAGGATAAGAGTACAAGAGTGTATAAATTTGTTTCAGATGATGAGACAGGATCTGATGAAGTTAGAGAAATAAAGCATATGAGCACCCCTATAGCAACAATAGTCGAGCCCTCCAGTAAAGAGGAGAAATAAAAGATGAAGATGAAGCCTGACAAACCAGGTATGTCAGTAGAGGAAGTTGAAAGAGGTATAATTAAGGATAGAAATCTTAACCCCCTTGTGTGAAGTGTATGGTACCTTTGATATTGTTGGTCAAAGAGTCCTTGAGGAGGCTACAATAAAATATTTGAACAATTTCAATATGACTCTTGTTGAGACAATGGCACAATTGGCTAAGGAATTGTATGAAATTTTGGAGATGAGGAGAGTTAATGCTAGAATTGAAGAAGACCAAATGAGAGAATGGGTTCTTGAAAATTTAAGTCCGGTAATGTCTGTTCAAGAAATGAAAGCAATTCTAAAAGAAGCAAAAAGAGATTTCAAAAGAAAAAAAAGAATAAACAAGCTTATGTTGGGTAAAACTGAAGAAATAGAAAAAGAAATAGAAAGCATTTTGAGAAAATTCTATTAAAGAACAAAATTGATGTTGTTTCTGAAGAAGAGCATGTGGAAGATATCTCATCTAGTCCGGTAAATGAAGAGGTTACAATTGAGGACACTCAGATTCCTCCCGATGTACATACTACAAAAGAACCTATGTGTTGATGGTGTTTTCTGCACGGCAACAACTCAAACAGAAAGCAATATTCTATCTCTCTTGAAAGGTTATTTTCAACAATAAATCGCTAAAAATCACCCCAAGGTCTCTCAGGTGTCAGGTCATGACAATGCATAAACAACTCAGATAAAATGTGAAATGCTGGTAATCACAATCGGACCTTACTACAAGCAAACTGTATCCTTCAATTTATCAGATCTTGCAATATGATGATCTCAAATCCTAAATCTAACCAGATGATAAAGAAACAACAAAAGATAAGGGTGCAAGGATATGATAAGATCTAAACTATTCTTAGAATGAACAATGCAAATAACAGATATCTGGAATGGACCAATCTCAAATAACCAATCCTTGATCAACCCACAAGGAAATCTCACAAGAACAGTGCAATCTTCTAAGGTATATAGATTTTCAAATCATAGATACTCATGCACAATCGAACTTAAGCACAAACGAATATAAGGTCTAGGTTGACTTCACCAGCCTACTACAATTAGATGGTTACTGGGAGTATAGACCAGAGATTGCTACCAACATTCCAAATATACGATCATAAACATCATTCATCAAACCAAAACTAGATTAATTCTGAGCACTAAACCCTAAATCCTCAAGCAATTTGAAAGATAGAACAATAAAAACCATGCAAGATAAAATAACACAAGAGATTTCACCAGGAAAGCCACAATGTCCTCAATTACATTAAATCATCGAAAGACTGCAACAATTCCACTGTTCTGATACAGTATTTGCTTCAAGAAATTGAATACTACTCCTAATACAAAGTACTCTAGCTTTTCTCTGCTCTTGCTTATCTCTATTACTTTCTAGCTAACACTTTACAATGAGGCCAGAATGCCTTGTATAGCAAATCCCAAGATATGTCGGCCCAGCCAAACATTTACAAAATAAGAATAATCGCCAAAACAAGTCAGCCTTAGGAAATCAAAATAAGACACACATTAAATGCCATATATCATCAAGGTCGGCCCAAGCACAGTCCCCAATACAGTTTGGTCCAATGCATGCCCTATTATAATAGGGAAGCACAAATCTCAAAATGGCATTAAATACCACCTCCTTTATCCTTGTTCTGGTCCTGAACTCTCAAAAATAACCGATCCAATTCGGTGACAGGTGGCAAGGGCAAAATCCTAAGCCGACATTGAATGGAATCAATTTCCTCTTTTGACTGTTTAACAGTCTTATCCCAATCCTCTCTATTGGCCTGGTATTTATCCATTACTGCTAGGTATGTAGCTGCATCATCTAACTGGTGACCGGTTATAACACTTTCAGAATCTGGGGCATAAACTTCATGCCACCATTCCCTGAGTTGCTCCAGACTTAGGTATTTGGGAGCAATTTTCCTCCTACCAGTCATGACCTCAAAGAATGCAATGCATTCATTATACACTGCAGTAAGATCACCATCTATTTGTTTCTTCCATTTCTGAATCTTTTTCATGGCCTTATGCCAAATTTGTAGAGCCTCAAACCATTCCCAAGGTTCATCTAACCTAGAAGAAGGAAGAATTCCATCTGCAGCCAGTTGTTCTTTACCATGCCCCATGATAACCTTAGATTTCTGCAGCAAGAGGTCAATGTCTTCCTTGTCTTGGGATAGCACATGCTCCAATAATTCCTTGGCTTGGACCGCATCTTTCCCAACAGACAAGATTTCCTTAATTGCACTATCTCCTTTTATCTGCACATCCTTCAGCCAATCCACTACAGTTTGGGCAGAGGTTTTCATTTTCTCAATCTTGAAGATGGTTTCCTTGGGCAGAAAGCCAGGAGTGGTAGAGGAAGGTGGGTGAAGAGACTGCAGGGGTTTCATCACTTCTTCCAAACATTTTTTAAGCCTTTCATTCTCCTTCCTCAGCTCATGCTTGGTTTGGGTCTCTTTCCTCAACCTGCCAATAATCACAGCACTAGACCCTTCATATTCCTCTATGTCCTGCTCCATGGATGTTGGTCCGAGGTTAATAGTTTGTACATTGTAATCCTGGCCAGTGATTTCTTCCCTAGTTTTGTCTGCAGCAGGGGTGGCAATATGGATGACCCTGTTATTCACTTCATCTCTCTCCACCTTGGAAACTACCTTAGCTGCCTTCCTTTTCTTCCCTTTGCCAATTTTTGACAGCATTTCATCCCAATCCAAGGGAGTATCTTTGACAACTACTTGTTTCTTCCTTGCAATCTCCTTTTCAAGCCAATCCGGGGCTGCAGGTTCTACCTGGATTTCTTCTATTCTTGCTTCTTCCTACTGTTCTATCATTTTCTCATCTTCCTTTTCAATTGTTTTATCATCCTCCTTTTCAGGGAGCTGCTCACCATGATCATCTTCTTCAAGATCCACCTCTTGCACTGGTGATGGAGTTCTAACTGGGATATCTTCCTCCTGCTCAGGCGATTCTTTTCCTTTTCCATTCTTCGAAGAGTCCTCATACTGCACCAGGGGAGAAGGAAGCTTCTCAACTTCTTCATCCTTAAGCTCAGCTATCTCATCAAAGAGTGCTCCTTCCTTGAATGGCTCTGAGTCCCCGCTAGTCTCATGCTCTTCAAGGGTATCTTGCTTAGGTATGCTCGGTGGAGGAGAAACAGCCTTAGAGGGCTCTACAGTTGTTATCTCCGGAGAAAGGTCATTCTTTTGCATTGGCTCCTTAGGGGATGGAGTCCTTGATCTTCTCATATAGACCTTGGTCTTTTCCCCTCCCGAACTCTCTACATCCACAATAGGAGGATCATCCTTTGAGGCAACCTGACCCTTCTTCTTTGAAGTCCAAGTTGTTCTTGTCTTCTTCGGTGGTGGAGGAACATCTTCCTCTTCTGCTTTTTCTGACTCTTCCTCATCAGAGGACTTACTAATCTTCAAAGTCCACCATCTCCTCTTTCCTTTTGGCTTCCTTTTTGTTTCGGGCCTACCTTCCTTAGGGCCTCTAATCTTGATCTTGAAAGGAGAGTTCTTTGCAGTTTTCCCCTTGGGGTCATCTTCCCCGGATTCCTCTGAAGTTGACATAGGGTTGAGGTCTCCCATCAAATTGAAGGTACAAGTTACCTTCTCGCTCTCCAACTCCCAAATTTTATGCTTTAACCAGGAAGAGGTGAATTTCATGATGGGGGCCATTAGGTCTTCTAACTTGGTGACCTCATCTTTGTTCCAGTTGATATCCCCAATTGACCTGTCCTTCACAGCCTCATAGGCATGATCTTGTACCAGGTTTCCATCATCCTCCAGTTGGTCTGGGATCAACTTGAAATTGTACTATTTGATTGCCTCAACAGGGAGCCTAGAATACCTCTTCTTTCTTGCTTCAAGGTCATCCCTAATGTTAGCCCAATAGTCCTCTAAGTCATCTTTATTCCAGTATTCCCTAGTGGCCTTTTTTTGTGCCTCTCCTGTGATATCAAAGTTCATCCTTTTAGAATGGAAGGAGAAACCATATGCTGCCAATTCATCTCGTGTAGTGTGTGCTGATTGAATGGAAGGGCATACTTCTGCTACGCCAATTCCGAGAGGGAAATCTCCACTGAATCCTGTCTTATGTTTTTCTCTCTTTACAATGGCATCAAACTCACAAATCTGCCTCACAATCTCTAACAAAACAATGTGATCAGTAGGATACCAAGGTAACCTATATGGAGCGACCGGGCATCCATCAATCCTGCTGTAGGTGAAGGTGGGAAACTGAATAAACCAGGCCCCATCATTCTTTATCAATCCTTTGGCTCCATCTGACAACCTCACATGCTCTGCATTTTGTAGCATCCGGGTGATATGCATAGTGAATGCATCATTAGCCCTGCGGTAGTCCTTATGTCCTAGGTGCAACTCCGGATAGATCTCATAGATTATGTCTTGTCCCAATGTCCCTCATGGATTCAAACCCCTATATGGGTAGAATCTGGCTAGCACATACATAACATAAGAGGACATGGTGAACCTCTTGGTTTCCAAGATGTTCCTTAACTGTTTATCAATCTCAAAGCTAATAAGCTCGGCCCAGTGGTAGTTGGTTCCTTGTTCAATCTTGCTAATCACATGAACCATCAAGTTCTCCAACACTCCAGCGGTCTTCAATCTAGCCACTCTGCTCAAGAATGTAATTGCATCATACTTATCTGACCTGAATTTAACCCTATGCAATTGCTTAGGTAATTTGGAATGGTGGGATTTTGGTTTCTCTAACCATGAGTTGATCATCTGTTGAGCTTTGGCTGGCTCATTCTCATAGTATGTTTTAGCTGTGTCTATGTTCAAAGCACACATAGAAGACAGATCCGGCATGTCAAAGGCCTAGGCAATGGAGACAGGACTAAAGTTAGCCAGAACTCTTCCCTCAGTACTGACAACCCTTTGTGTATCGAAGTCGTACTGCCTAGCACACTCCAGAATCAGGTCATAACAATGAATTGCTGGAGGGAAACCTGCCACATGCACTAACCCAGATTTCGTCATTCCCTGCCTCAAGACTGGCAGATCCTTTTGAGCCATCCTCTACTTAAATTCTTCATATCTCCAGGCCCCTACATTGGTGTCAGACACCTCGACCCACAAAGAGGACACCCTACTTTTGGGGAGCTGACCTTTGATATCCAATCTTAGCCTTTCTGCCTCTGAGATGGAAGACCCCTCTGTATCACCCTTCAATTTCCCGGCTGCAGCCTTGCTTGATTCGGCCTACATTCACAAAGGACATCATTAGTATTCAATTATCATGCATATATTCCAACCAAAAGGTTAGCATGAATCATATAAAGCAGTTAAAATCCTTCACAAAATGCCAGTCTTTGAAAGTCCGGAATAATAAAGCAGTCTGGGAAAAACACATTAACTGGGAAAATCCAGTCGAGGCGGAATTTCAGAGAAATCCGACCCAGACGGACTCTTGCTGCCAAAACGTCATTAGTCACATAAATCGTTAGTTTAGCCAAAAGAATATTAGATTATCATGAAATTTGTTCATTAGCAACAAGAAATAGACATTTAGCGTTCACTCCATTAATCCTATCTTCGGAAAATCAAAAGAAATAAAAACAGACAAGAAAACCGAAAAAATCTGGGTGAGATGGATTTTCACGGACAGTTCGAAGAACTTCAGAAATCGTTATGCCCCGTGGAATCAGCCGAAACCGGGAAAATCTATGGATGCATAAATTCCGTAGACACCATGGGAACCCGATGAACGACGACACACGAACCATCGACCGAACGATCATGCAATCTTTTTCCACCTGGCTGCTAATGACCCCAAAATTGACGCCAAAAGACTAGACCTCAAATGCAAACAAATTCAAATCCCAAAAGCTTTAAATGACTAGTCCTCATGGTAAAATAGTGATGCCCTAGTTTCAATGAGTAAACTTCCCGCCATGAAAACCAGGGTTACGCTCGGGTTTCACATTCCACCTATAAAGATCAATCTAGGGTGCTCTGAATCCTCACAAGACAGGGGTCAGTGTAATCCCGGCACGAGATACAAAAAATTATGATGAATTCACTACTCAGGGCCAAGCACCGAAGAAACCCTACCCTTGCATAATATGGAAAATTATGCACTTGGAGGGCCAAAATCTACCCAGAACACCGTCCAACGGATGCGCCCGTCATCCAATGGATAAATACAAGCATATATGGCATGGATGATTAGGTTTTCATGAAGAAATGAGTCCAACCCTAACTCGACAAGAAGAGAATGGTGACCAAACATGGGCCGACTCGACATGACCACTAATCAACATAGGAAACCTAATCATCGTGCAAATAAATGGAAGGGCCATTGATAACCTACCATGGATTAATGCAAATGGAACTCAAACTTGGAGAAGCAACCACGAAGCAATCATGCCTAACCGTGAAAACCCTGATCAGCAATCCAGACAGTCCACATGCCAACGGCTCAAAATCAACACTCAAAGCTTCGAATGGAGAATGCACTCAATCGACAAGGCAGTAAACAAGTGAACAATGAAGTTAAAATGATGCCCAGAAGAGTTTAAATCCACCCATTTTTGCATCTGAACAAAGGTACCTTAGTCATTAATGAGCGACAAGACGCGTCTGACAAATCCGGAAACCCGAGCCCAGGACAGAATTTCAGAAAACCCAAAGATACGTGGAAATCTGGATGAGCACGAATTCCATGGATATGGCTGAAATTGGGAAAACGATGAAGTTCAGGATTTTGGCAAAGTCCGGGAAAATCCGTCCAAACTGGAAGATCCCAGAATCGAGAAAAAACCCGGATTTCAGAAAATCCAGCCAGAAATAGACAAAGACCCAGGGTCCGGGGAAATCTGTCGGAGCCAAAAAATCCCAGAGTTAGGTGAAAACTCGGATTTGCTTAAAACTCAATTTTAACCAATTCAAGCCTCAGGGTAAGATCAAAGCCAACAAGACGAACATTTCAAGACCTCAAAAGATAAGTCCAATAAAACCAAAGGTCAAAAGACATTCAAAAGAGGGTCCCTACTCCAAGTGGGGCGTGTGTGCAAAAACTACACAACACTATGGAGATTGAAGCTCCCAAAATTGTATCAATTGAAGAAATTGAAGCTCCAAATGACAAGAAAAAATTTGTGGCTGTGGAAACAATAGTTGAGGAAGAGAAGGTTGAAGTCAAGGGAGTTTTGGTGGAAGAAAGTGACACTACAGAGGCAGTGAAGAAGTTTCTAGAAGAGCAAAAGGAAGAATTTGATCTTCAGTTGGGAGATGCTCCTACTCATTTGTCTACCTTGTCCCCAATTTAGAAAAAGAAAGTCACATCATTTGCACAAGCTAAGGCTAGGAAAGAAATTTTGAAGTCTCACATTGAGGACAGTGAGTTATTGAATCCGGCAACTAGCATTTTAGAAAGGATCATGCCTACTTATATTAAGGATCCATCCAGTTCTTCCTCCGATGAGCTGAAGAAACTTATAAATTTGGTAAGTACTCAATTTGAGTCACTTGAGAAGTCAACTTTGGTCAAATTTCAAAAGGAATTTGATGCTAGAATGATCAGTAGGTTGAAAGGATTGATAGTAAATGACAAATCTCTGTTAGCTACCTATGTGAAAAATGTTCAAAGTGCATTGTCAGAAGGTGGAAGGATTTATAAGTTGTCTTTGTCTTTGTCAAAACATACTGAGGAAAATGAGAAGGTTAAGGATCATGAGAAAGAGTTGCAATTTCTGATGCTTTTGATCCTTTAACTATTTCTGTTGGAGAACAAGGAGGTCAATTTATATCCTTACTTCACAAAATAAAGAGTATGAAGTGTGATAATGATAGAGTTGTGGAAAGAACCGGTGAACTTAGAGGGCTAATTGGTCCAAATATGGAAACCATGTTGAATTCTTTGAAAGAAGCACAAGATGCTATGATGGTTAGAGATCCAGTGAGCCTTGAAGCTACAAAAGTGCAATCTTACTTACTCTATGGTCACATAACTATTTTGGAAAGTCTCAAGAAGTGTTGGGACACAAGCTTGAACTTGTTAAAGACAAATTTTTCAAATATCTTCAAGTTTGCATAAGTTGTTTGAAACAAAGGTTGTACATATGAAGTTTGACGTTTATGTTGTTTATAGGAGTTTTGTATGCAGATTTCCAATCTTTTCCATTGATTTCAAAGGGGGGGAATAGAACAGTGAAAAATGTATATTCATCTAAGGGGGAATTGTAGTTTTGAGTTGTGGATGAAGATCTTTTTGGAGTTTTGGGTGGCAATGTATTTTTTGGTACTGATTTGACACTTAGTCATTTTTCACTAAGTGTTACCATCAATGCCAAAGGGGGAGATTGTTGGCAAGAGACACTGCACATATTTTTTGGTGTTGTCATTGATGGAAACCCTTGTCAACTAGTTGATCCGTGCATTGCAATTTTATCATACCGGCAGACAGATTGAAGATCAATAGTTATTTGTTTAGTTAGAATAGAGCATCTAGTAACTTCATGTTCTTCAATTCATATGCATATTTTATGTTATTATTTTATGCTATGGATCTCAAGGAGTATTGTTCGATGGATAATATGTGTTATCTATAAATCTTGGTGCCTCGTATCAATTTGGGTGGAAGTTAGAAGGTCTGGTGAACTAATTTTGTATTCATCAATATTTGGAGGCCGACTTGGTGAATATGGTGTGTCACAAATATTTGAGGAGTTATTGTTTAAGTATTTTTGTATTTGAACATTTTGGTTTGGGTCCTCACTATGTTGTGGCCGACTCTTGTGGATACACATTGAATATTATGGATGATTTGAGCCGAATGTTTGTGAATATTTTCTTATTTTGTTGAAGTCGACATGTAGTGATTGAATTCTTAGTGGCGGATATATATAAGTGATTGATTATATCATTTTGGTGTGTGTTTAATGTGAGTTGATGTATGTTGTGAATGTTAGAAGATCAGTAGAGCGATTATGCATAGTTTCACTTGTGCATTAAGAATTTTTGGTGCGAATTGAAGTAGAATAGAGTAGAAGAGTAGAATCAATCAGAAGGTCCTGAATTTGATTGTTGAGCCTAACCAGAACTATAATCAGGAATTGGTAGATGCTACTTTATCAATTCAAACTCTTTGGAAGTATTCCAAAATTTTGTAAGGCAGTAATCCTTTCAGTTTTTGAGTAGTGAGCTCTAGGCAGTGTGCCTGAATTCAAGTGCATTCTCATCTTGTAATCTTTTCTTTTGAGTATACTCAAAACAATATTGTGGATTAACCCCCACTGTGGTTTTTCCCTTAACAGGGTTTCCACATAAAAAACTCCTATGTTATGGTGTTGTGGTTATTTTTCTTATGTGCATGCATTTTTATTTCAAATGGTTGAATGTTATCAACACTTGAATGATCAGATTAATAAAGTTATAAATTGCACAACACTAATTCACCCCTCCTCTCAATCTTGCTTAATTCCAACAACATATTAGTATCTTTTAGGATACATGTTTTAGAGAAAGGATTCAACATGAAGATGTCATGTGTAGGTTGTTCTCATATACCTTAAGTGATGAAGTTTACCAGTGGTATATCAACCTACCTCATAACTCAGTTAGATCATGGCAAGATATGGAAAGCCATTTTTTTTCCAAATTTAGAACACCTGTTGGTCCTGCCTTGTTATATCATCAATTTTCTCAAACCAATAGGTTCGATGGAGAACCTATAACTAGTTTTAATGACAAGTTATAGAAGGCTTACTCTAGGTTACATGCACCTTATGTAGTGGATAATTTGTCCACTATTGTGATTTATTGTATGACAGTAGATCCTTTAACTGCTATGTTTGTGAAGCAAAGGGAAAATCCTCCTATTACTTTACCTAAAGCCTATGTTGAAGCCGTAAGTGTAAACTTAGAAATGAAACACCTCATAAGTGGATCATCTACAAATGGTGAAAATGGATCAAATAATTATCCTATCCTAAGTGTGAATGTGTAAGGAAAGAAACAGTGCGAAAAATGCTTTCCTAATAAAAAATCCTCATAAGAGCAGTGTAAAAAACCTCATTTAACAATTTTCATACATTTGAGATGCACATTCATAGGATAGCAGGAGAGAAAAAAATAAATCACACACACAGAGATAACACTAGATATATGTGGGAAAACCCTTACGGGAGAAAAGCCCACCACACCAAGTAAAGTCACTTTGTATTACAATAAATCAATTACATACAAAGTTACAGACTTCACTCTTAGATGTTAGCTCAAAACAGCATCCCCTTGGTTGACCTCCAATTGTAGACTCTCAGTTCGTTACATACATTTACTGTTGCAATGCTTGTCAAGAATACAATGAATTCCACTCTTACCTAACAAACCAACAACCATTAGGGTATTTTAATTGTTTCATCGACAAGCTTCCTTCATCTCAGGTTATGCATACAGCACACATCAGGCCTTCCAACATTACATTTTAGTTACAAAGAATAATACTATATTTTTCACTCTGTCAACCCCCAAGCCAGAATATGCATTTAATGCAAATATATCGCAACAGAAAATAGAGCTTTCAGCCAATGATTGTTGAATTACAATAGTGATGTAAAATCAACAAATAAAATCATGCCACGTGTCAACACATCACTCATCCATTGCTTTGAATATCACACCAAACTGTCTGTCATTACTTGTGGTCTTTCTACCGCACCACCGCTAGCCATCAAGATGACCCTCGAGGTATAGTGGTATCCCACGCTACCACGAGTCAACCAAGAGATCCCCGCAGTAAGGTGATACACTGCACTACCACACCTTTGCTTGAAGACACCTACGGTTTGGCAGTATACACCACACCATCGTTAGACAACCAACAAACCCTTGAGGTATCGCAGTACCCACACTACTGTGCCTCAGCTTGAAGACACCCACAATCTGGCGGTACACCACACTACCGCACCTCTACTTGAAGGTTCCTGCGGTATGGTGGTAAGAGCATGAACACAACGGGGCAATCTTCCAAAACTTTAACAAAGGTTCAAGCCATCAAATTGAGGCACATTTTCCAACAAGCTCCCACTTGACGAAGACTTATTGGCTTCCTCCAAACTCAAACTTAATGAAGATAATAGGCCCCAAGGCCCATCGAACTGGCACACCACCTATACTTGTCTGTGCTCACGGCCTTTGTCAATGCATCAGCGACATTCTTTAGAGTATCTACCTTTTCTAGATTAACCTTTCCATCATCCACCATATCACGAATGAAATGATACTGTACATCAATGTGCTTCCTCCTCGCATGGAAAGTGCAATTTTTTGACAAATAAATAGCACTCTGACTGTCACAGTAAATCATAATCTACCTTGTATTAAACCTGATATCTGAACATAAATGCCTAATCCAAATGGCTTCTTTGCAAGCGTGTGTTGTTGCCATACACTCTGCCTCAGTAATAGATAAAGAGACTACAGCCTGCCACTTGCTCATCCAACTCACTGCTCCACCAAATGACATGAAGATGTATCCACTGGTGGATCTTCTACTATCAATGTCCCCTGCCCAATCAGAATCCACATACCCACGAATGTTAAGATATCTTTGTGATCTTAATGAGTTGCCATGATAACATAGAGAAAACTTTGAGGTACCTTTTAAATATCTAAAAACCCTCTTCACAACATCCCAATGCAGCCTTCCTATGTTAGCCATAAACCAACTAAGAATTCCCATTGCTTGGGCAATGTCTAGCCTAGTACAGACCATTACATACATTAAACTGCTGCTTGCAATCAGTAATTTCAAATCTCTCCAGGATAGTCTTGATATACTTACTCTGGCTAACTCAAAGCTTTCCATTTCCTCTATCCCCTTTCATTTCCATCCCCAGAATATACCTTTCTGCACCTAGATATTTCATTTCAAACTTTGTAGACAATTGAGACTTAAGATCAGAAATCACAGTCTTACTATTTCCTATGAACAACATATCATCCACATACAGGGTAATAATAAGCACATGATCATTTTTAGTTTTGTAATACACACAATGATTAGATTTTGATCTCACAGATCCCAGTGACAACACAAAGGTGTCAAAATTTTGGTACCACATTCTAGGTGATTGCTTCAAACCATACATAGATTTCTTTAACTTGCAAACCAAGCTTTCTTTACCTTTTTCAACGAAGTGCTCAGGCTGGGACATATAAATTTCTTCTTCCAGCTCTCCATGGAGAAACGTTGTCTTCACATCCATATGCTTGATCTCTAAGTCATACACAGCTACAAGTGACAAAATAAATTTGATAGATGTCAACTTAGCTACAGGAGAAAATATTTCTTCATAATCAATTCCCTCCACCTAGGAATACCCATTTGCAACCAATCAAGCTTTATACTTTTCAACACTGCCATCCAAACCAGTCTTCTTCTTAAATACCCATTTACAACCAACAGGCTTTTACCCTTCATGCAAAGGTACCAAATCCCAGGTCTCATTCTTCTTCAATGATTCCATTTCATCATTCATGGCTTCCAACCAGGAATTTGAATCAGACATATTAATTGCCTCTTTCATACTCCTAGGCTCATAAGTGCTAGTAATCAAAGCAAAGGCATAGTTTGAATCTAACATAGAAAATTCATACCTATCAGGTTGACGCTTTTCACATGTAGACCTCCTAACAAGTTGAGGTTTTGGTTCTTCTTCTTCAGAACTCTCAGAGCTGCTCGAACCCTCCTCAGTTTTAGGTACACCATGTAGTTCCTCTTTATCTAGAGTTTGAGGAATCTCAACTACATCATTCTTCTTTTCCTTTCTATCTGCCTCTAGTTGTAGATCAGCTACTGAATGCTTCAGCTCACAAAATATTACACTTCTACTGTACAAAACCTTCTCAGTAACAGGATTCCAAAGCTTGTATCCTTTCACACTAGCACCATATCCATTGAAGGTACATTTAACATCCTTGTTCTCCAACTTTGATCTTTTCTCATTCAGCACATATGCATATGCCTTAGAGCCAAAGACAAGAATATGTCTCAGAGAGGGATTCTTACCAAACCATGCTTCCAAAGGTGTTTTGTCAACAAGAGCCGAACAAGGTGAACGATTTACCAAGTAACATGTTGTAGCCAGCAGCCTCATCGTAGAACTTTTTCTCTAGACCAGCACCGCTCAACATACTTCTTGCTCTTTCCATTAGCATTTTGTTTAACCTTTCAACAACTCCATTTTGTTGTGGAGTGTAAGGCGTAGTTTTATTCCTTTTAATCCCATGGTTTTTGCAGTACCTTTCAAAATCTGTAGAACAAAACTCACTACCATTATTCATCCTCAAGCATTTGATTTTCCTTCTAGTTTGATTCTCTACCAAGTTTTTAAACTCTTTAAACCAACTAAACACTTTTGATTTACACTTAAGAAAGTACACAAATTCCCTTCTCAAAAAATCATCAATAAAAGAAACATAATATCTAGACTTCGATAACAAAGGAACATTCACTAGACCAAATACATCAGAATGAACATAATCTAGTACATTAGAAGATTTATGAGGACTCGAATAAAATGAAACATGATGTTGCTTTCCATAAATGCAATGTTCACAAAAATTAAACTCAAGGTTACAATCAACAAGCCCTTCAACAAGATTTTTATTTTTCAAGGTTTTTAAACCTTTCTCACCCATGTGACCAAGTCTATGATGCCATAACATGGTCTTTTCTATTGGGATTTTCACCTCCAAGGAATTTTCACCCAAAGGAGCATCATTCTCCTTCTCTACACAAGCTACTTTACTTGACTTTACAGAGACGTTATTACATTGATCAGGACATGCATCCAGCTTGTACAGAGTGCCTGTGCGTACACCCTTAGCCAAAACCATTGTGCCTCTAGTCATCTTACAGCCTCCACTCGAGAAAGAAACTTGCACACCAGCATCATTCAGCTTACTAACTGAAAGCAGGTTACGAGCCAAACCTGGTATGTGTAGTACATCACCAATCCCATTGATTCTTCCATCAAGGAATTAGATTTTGACTCTTCCACAGCCAACAATTTCCAGAGTTGAATCACTTTCCAGGTACACCTTTCCACCATCATAATTTTCATACTTAGTGAACCAATCTCTATGAGATTTCATGTGAAAATATGCACCTGAGTCAACCAGCCAAACATCATCTAATGCCTGAGTCACCAAGGTTGCAATGAAGGAATCTGCATCACTTTGAGAAGAATCATTGTGTGAAGAGTTATTCTTCTTCTTCTTTTTCTCCTCCTTGCAATCCTTCTGGATATGACCAAATTTCCCACAGTTCCAACATTTCACCTTCAACTTTTTACTAGGAGACTTTGATCTCCCTTCAAATTTGGATTTAGACTTCTTGTCTTTCTTCTTGCCTCTCTCCTTTTATCTACCCTGAACAATAAGAGCCTCTTTGGCCATCTCAGAAGACTTCCTCCTCATTTCTTCTAACAGTAATGAGGCAACCACGTCTTCCATCTTGAAAGTAGTTGTTGTACTTCCAATAGGCATTTCCAAATGGTCCCAAGTGTCAAGTAAGGAGCATAACATAAGCATACAATGATCCTCCTCCTCTATCTTCACACCCACAGACGCCAACTGAGCAAAAATCATATTAAATGAATTCAAATGGTCTACTATAGATGCACCTTCTTCCATCTTCAAGGAGTACAACTTATTCCTCAGGAATAACTTATTCACCAAATACTTTCCTTGATAAATGTCACCAAGTTTCTTCCATAACGAAGTTGCAGTCTTCTCCTCATGGATGTTCAGGAGTAAAAATCGACTAGACAAAGTCTTGTCAACCCTCTAGCTTTTCTATCTATGAGGTCCTAATCTTCTTGCTTCATGGTTTGTGGCATCGTTCTAGACACAGCAATCCAAAGGTCTCTATCCACCAACAAGTCTTCCATTTTGAGTTTCCACAACTCAAAATTACCACCATTAAATTTTTCAATTTCTACTCTGCCTGATGTACTTTCCATCTCTAATAGTAAACTAAATAATCAGTTATTCCTATACAAGACTCCCACTAAAACAAGATTAGCACAAAAAACCTTCCCTACTCACAAGGATAACACAACTGACCAGGCTTTGATACCACTTGTAAGGAAAGCAACAATGCAAAAATGATTTCCTAATGCAAAATCCTCAGAAGAGCAATGCAAAAAACCTCATTTAACAATTTTCATACATCTGAGATGCACATTCACAAGACAATAGGAGAGACAAAGATAAATCACACACACAGAGATAACACTAGATATGTGTGGGGAAACCCTTACGGGAGAAAAACCCACCACACCGAGAAAATTCACTTTGTATTATAGTAAATCAATTACATACAGAGTTACAGACTTCACTCTCAGATGTTAGGTCACAACAGCATCCCTTTGGTCGACCTCCAATTGTAGACTCTTAGTTTGTTACATACATTTACTGTTCCAATGCTTGTCAAGCATACAATAAATTCCACTCTTACCTAACCAACTAACAACCATTAGGGTATTTTAATTGTTTCACTGACAAGCTTCCTTCATCTCAAGTTACACATGCAACACACATTGGGTTGCCCAACATTAAATTTTGGTTACAGAGAATAATACTAGACTTTTCACTCTATCAACCCCCGAGTCATAATATGCATTTAATGCAAATATATTGCAACAAAAAATAGAGCTTTCAGCCAATGATTGTTGATTTACAATAGTAATGTAAAATCAACAAATTAAACCATGCCACGTGTCGACACATTACTCGTCCATTGCTTTGACTATCGCACCAAACTGTCTGTTGTTACATGTGGTCTTTCTACTGTGCCACCGCTAGCCATCAAGATGACCCCCATGGTATAGAGGTATCTCGCGCTACCGTGAGTCAACCAAGAGACCCTCGTAGTAAGGTGGTACACTGTACTATTGCACCTCTGCTTGAAGACACCCGCGGTCTAAGATATACACTATACTGCCATTAGACATCCAACAGACCCTTGAGGTATGGCGGTACCTGCACTATCATGCCTCAGCTTGAAGACACCTACGGTCTAGTGGTACACAGCACTACCGCACCGCTGCTTGAAGGCTATCGCGGTATGGCAATAAGACCATGAACACAAAGGGGAAATCTGCCAAGACTTTAATAGAGGTTCAAGCCAACAAGTTGAGGCATATTTTCCAATAGAATGGATTCCCTTTAAATCATCCAATGACTCCTAATAATTTTTCTTCAATGGTCCAAAATGGGATATTTCCTCATAATACTTTCTTTCAACTAGGAAATAGTCAAGCTTTAGTTCCTCACCCTAGTCCAACTATCACAAAGTTGCATCCTAATGGAAATTTTTTCTTCTCACTAACTCAGGAAGGTCAAAATGTTAAAATTCTAGATGATAGGGAAGAAATTAGAGAAATTATAACTCAAATAAAAAGATTAACCACAAAATTTATGCACTTAAGAAATCAAAACTTTTATTCTCAAGATAACAATCAAAATTCGCAAAGTAGAGTGTACAACACTCCTAGACCACCTAGACCTTGGAACAAATGACCAAATAATGGAGGGATATCCACACCTTTAGATAACATTAATCCTTCTGATGATAGATCCATTTCAAAGGTGAATTTAGCTGACCTTGTAATGAATATTTGGTGTAAAATTCATAATACAAATGCTCATGCTGAAGTGGACTGTCCACAGTTTAAAACTACTTCAAATATTTTTCTAACTGCTACACATTACAATGAATAGTGTGACTCCCATCCTCCTAAAGGAAATGAACTGGTTCCAGTAGGATATGATACTGCTTTAGTCCTTGAAAGTTACAAACTTGTCAAGTCACCTCTTGTTGTTAGAAGTTATACTCATGAATATGAAGGAGACAGTTCATCCATGAATTTAGAAACATATACATTTCCTTATCAAGATGAAAAAGAACCTCAGGACGAAGTTGATGAAATTAATGCTTTTCAACAATAGCAGAAAAGGACATAATTATAACTTGAGAAGTAACACAAATGGTGGAAGTAAATTCAATGGACCGTTGACCATGTCAATCCCGCCTAACAACTATAGTACTCTACTTAATGATAAGTCAAGCAATACTCTAGGGTTACCTAAGGTAGCCAATCATTATAATTCATCAAATGTTTCACGAAGTGAAAAGGTAGATTCTACTAATCAAAACAACTTGACTAATTATTTAGCAAAAGAAATCAAAAAGGTAAAAATAACCCTTTCTTTATCAGAATTGTGCAAAACACCTATGATCAAGAAAGCTTTCTTAAACACTTTAGAAGATCTTCCAAAGGAAATAAAATTTAGAGAATCTTAGGTTAAAGATAATTCCATTAAGACAAAATACAAGAACATTGTTCCTATGGCAGATGTGCAAGTAGCCTTTTACAAAGGAAAACTAGAATCCCTGCCATTTTTACTCACACTGAGAATATTTGGTAAAAATATCCATAATTGTCTAGTAGACTCTGGAGCGTCTACTAATGTGATGCCTTTGTCCATATGTCAAACTCTAGGGTTAACTCTAGAAATTTCTTTAAAGAAAGTGACACAACTCGACAAAATTGAAGTAAATGTAGTAAGAGAGTTAACTAATATGCACATGCAACTAGTGTTGAATCCCAGGATTCAGTATTATATAGATATTCAGGTCGTCAAGATACCTAATACTTACGACATGTTATTGAGCAAGGATTGGTCAAAGAATTTGAATGGATATATGGCCACAAATTTCTCACATATGTGGTTACCATGGAAAGGAATTCCTAATCAAATCATAATTGAAAGAGAACCACATATGAAATACATGATCACTAATTAAGATCAGAAAAATGAAGTTCTATATATTGATGTAGAACCAGGGGTTTATAAAATCTGAAGCTCAGGAGTTAAAATAGAAGCATTTACATGCAATGCTGAAAAGCATAATCAAATAACTCTTGGAACTAATGTTTTAATTAAATCAGATTGTGATTCTTTTGAAGAAGAAAGTAGTCATTATGATAAATTTTGGAAGAATATTGTTACAGAAGCTTGAAAGAGTGGTAAAATTGAAATTTTACTATAAAAAAAAATTGTTACAGGATTGGTGTAGGTTACATAATTATTCACATTCAAAAGACAATTGCATGACGTGCTTGGAAATAATTCACAAAATCAAGAGCCAATACTATCTAGAACATGATAAAATCAAAAGGTTTGAACCAAAAATACCTGGATGCAAAGTCCAAGTTACACAAACTAAAAAGGTTAATTCAAAAACTCTTATGAATGATAAGTTTCAAACTACAAGTGATCAAGCCTAGATTCTTAAGTTTGATGGATCCAAATCGAAGCAAGGAATTGGAATTGGAGTTGAACTCATTAGTCTGCAAGGAAAATATTTTATTGTTGCTTATCGATTGCAATTTCAATGTACTAACAACGTGGTAGAATATGAAGTTCTTATCCATGGTTTGATGCTTGCAATCATGAAGAAAGTCAAATTTCTTAAGGTATTTGGTGACTCTGAATTGGTAGTTAAAAAAGTTTGAAAGTAGTACATCTGTCATTACAAGCAATTGTCCAATTACTGACATAGAGTATGGGATCTAATAGAAGCTTTTGATGCTTTTTCAACATTATTCACATTCCAAGAAGATGCAATCAAAGAGATGATGCTTTGGCTACTGTTTCCAATGCTTTAGAACCTTTAGATGCCTTAGATTTGAGGATATTTATAGTTAAACCGGTATAGTTACCCTCGGTTCCTAATAATGTTACACATTTGCAAGTATTTGAAGATGATTGGAACATATTGGAATTCATTACTAACTCTTGTATCTTCGAAGCACAAATAATTGAAGAAATAGATCATCCCAACAAAAAAAATCAAGATGAAGAATTAGCTCAAGCTAAAGGTAATAATATTTCAAAAGGGATAATTGAGTTAGAATGACTATTTGATATCGATCAGATAGTTTGAAAGAAAGATTTGCCTCAAAGTGATGGAGGGCAATCTGAGTTATACAATTTGCATACTAAAGAAGATCCTAAGAATGTGCTTATAGAAAAGTTTTGTACTAAAGAACAGAAAATAAATATTGCTCAAGACTCAGAGATTATTGGAAGGTTATAGCATGGACATATGAAGATTTGAAAACATATGATACTTCCATCATCACACATACAAAACCACTAAATTCTGATGTAAAGCCTTTCCGACAAAAACAATGACCAGTAAATGCACTCTTAGAACCACTAATCCAAAAGGAAGTCCAAAAGCTTATCTCAGCCTGAATAATATTTTCTATCAGACATTCTACTTGGGTGGAAAATTTGGTACCCGTAAGGAAGAAAAATGGAGACATAAGGTTGTGCATAGATTTCTGAAATCTTAACAAGGCATCTGAAAAAGATAATTATCCACTACCTTCACTAGAAGAAGTGTTAAAAATATTCAATGGTTCATAAATGATGTCCTTTTTGGATGGATTCTCTGGATACAATCAAGTAATGGTAGCGAAGGAAGATCAGATGAAGACAACATTCACCACGAAGTGAGGAACTTTTGCTTACAGAAGGATGCCATTTGGATTGATAAATGTCAAAGCTACATTTTAGAGAGCTATGGATTATACTTTTTGAGATTTGATAGGAAAATGTATTATCATCTACATGGATGAGCTCACAGTATTTTCAAAAAATAGAGGAGATCATGTTCGAGATCTCAAAGTAATATTGAAAAAGTGTGAAACTTACGGAGTTTCACTAAATCCTAAAAAATGTATTCTCAGGGTGACTGAAGGTAAATTGTTGGGACACATTATTTCTAAAAGAGGTATTTCAATAGACCCAGGCAGAGTGAGTGTGTTTCTCAAGTTACAACCCCCTGGAAGTAAAAAAGAACTAAAATAGTATTTTAGTAAGATCAATTTTGTCCAGAGATTTATCACTGGATTTGTCAAGATACTAAAACCACTCAATGATATCTTGAAGAAAGATGCAAAAATAGAGTGGAAAAATGAGGCTAAGCTCTCCTTTGAAAATATAAAAGCTCCAATTGCAAAAAGAATGGTACTGGTACAAGTCCATATTATGGTAAACATTTTTATATTTACTCTTTTGCTTCTAGTCATACTTGTATAGCAGTACTAACACAGAAGGGCGAGAACAAAGAAGAAAAGTTGATTGCTTTTATGAGTGGTCCATTTAAAGAAGCAGAGCTAAGATAAATAGATGTCGAGAAACAAGCCTTTGCTTTGGTCAAAGCAGTATGAAAATTCAAGCATTACATTCTAAGGAGTACACTCAAAGTTGTTCTAGATGCTACAATTAAAATGTTGTTAACAAAGAGCGAGCTTAGAGAAAAGAGAGCCAAATGGATTATGATTTTGCAAGAATTTGATTTAGAAATTATACCCATGAAACTTGTTTGGGGGAAAGCTTTAGTCAAATCTATTGCAGAAATAGATCCACAAATCTCTAGCCAACAGTATACTTTGGATGTAGAAGATCAAGAAGATCGGTATTCAGATATATGGCATTATTTAATCAGTCATACTTGCCCCGATCAGATGCAAAGAAATCAAAGAATATCTCTTAAGATAAAATCACAAAGTTACATGATCAAAGGAGGAGCTTTATTCAAAAGAAATCATAAAGGAATCTATTTAAGATGTTTGAATAGAATGGAAGCAAATGAAGTGTTGCATGAATTGCATGATAAGTTTGGAACAGCTCATGGAGCACCTTTATCCACTAAACACCTCATCTTAAGAGCTACTTATTACTAGCCAATGATTTTCAGGATACATACGAAAATGTGAAACACTACTATACATGTCAAACTATGATAGATAAAGGAAGATTCAATGCTCATCCATTACAACTGGCGATGGAGATGTTCCCTTTTCCACAATGGGGGCTAGATTTCATTGGTACTATCAATCCTCCATCATCCACATGTCACAGGTTTATATTAACTACTACAGATTATTGCATCAGATGGACTGAAGTGTGTCCTAGCAAACAATGCACCATAGAGGTGGTAATCAAATTTTTGGAGTAAAATCTTATTGCCAGGTTTGGAGTACCGTACATGTTGGTATGTGATAATGGCCCTACTTTTTCTTCATTAAATTTTTCCAATTGGGCATTTGAATATGGTATAACACTAAAATTCTCATCTAACTATTATCCATAGGGAAATGGATTAGTTGAATCATCAAATAATAATATGTTGGATATAATTAAAAAATCAGTTGAAGAGATTCCTAGAGAATGACATTCTTTATTGAATTTTTCCCTTTGGGTAGATTATACTAGGATGGAATTTGCACTGGGAAATTGTCCTTACCACCTAGTTTATGGAGTAGATCCTATATTGTCGATAAACTTGAAAATCCCTACTTGGAAATTTTCTCAAGAATACATTGCATTAGATGATCAGATTGAAGCTCGGTTGTTACAATTAATGCACCTAGATGAAAATCATACCCAAGCTATAGATCATTGTGTTAGGCATCAATCTATTGTAAAATGATGGTTTGACAAAAGGGCCAGATTAAAAATTTTTAGAATATTCGATTTAGTCTTGTACTAGAACAAAGCTCATGAATGTAAAGGCGGGCATGGTAAGTTTGACAAGTTATGGATAGGTCCTTATCAAGTTTCTAAAATTTTAGGTGATAGCACCTATAGGCTCAAAATTTTGATTGGTGGAGATGTCCCATTGCCTGTCAATGGGCAATTTTTGAAGCATTATTTCCAACCATTGTTCTTGTAAATAGTTTTTTGTAAATAGTTTTTGTAAATAGTTTCTTTAGGTTTGTTTAGATGGTTTTTCTATTGCTTTGTGAATAGTCGTGTGTTGCTTTGTTTTGTTTTCTTTTTTTGTGTGTTTCATCTTTAGGCTATACAATGGTTGATAAATTTTGAAGGTGAACAGGGTAATAGAACATCAATTCTAGAAATTTGATCTTTGTTTTGACTAGAAGTAGTCCTTTGATTATAAATAATTGGGGAATTGTTCTTTTCTTTTTACTCTAGTTAGCATAAATCATTAAGTTGATGTTGAGCTACAAACACCCATATCATAAATCATTTTACTGAAATTTGGGATAGTACTTATTTGCATTGAGTGAAAAATCAAAAGGTTACCTTTGCTACCATTGTAATTCCCAACCTAATAACGGGCTTCATTGCTTGCAAGTTGAAATGAGCTATAAAAGAAATATCAAAAGAAACAAGTTGAAATGAGCTATAAAAGAAATATTAAAAAAAAAAATCAACTCTTTAGGCTATCCAAATATCTCTACCAGGGCTATCGACGCTTGACTGGTAGTAGAGCTATGTTTGGGGGAATTATAGAGATAACCTTATCGGGTCTATAGACACCTAACTAGCAGCAAGGCTCTATCCATGGTTTTCTAAAAAGGGAATTGCCAAATTATGTAGGCTAATCCAAACAATTGCTATGATCTAATTTTATTATAGCGGAAATAATCAATTGCACACATGTGAGCTCATTAATACTTAATTTTGTATTCTATCTAAGGTGGAATTGGAATGTCAGAATGAATATCTGACTGTTTATAATTAGAAGACTAAAAAAATTTAAAGCATGGTTTTTTAGATCCAAAATTGACTTTCTATTGTTTTTTTTAGTTTTTATGGTTGCTAGTTGTTGTGTGGTCTCACAACACACCCCATTTTTCCCCTTGGAAAAATGTGGACCCCTTTTTTTTTCCCTTTCCTCTTGCTTTTGATTGCTTTGGCATTTTTCTGGGGGTTGGTAAAATTGCAAGTTTCGTTTTCAATTTTCTTGGTCTTTGCTTATGTCCTTGTTCTTTCCCAGATTTGGTGTCCCAATCTTTTCACAAAGTTTTATCAAATTACCAAAAACTAGAATCCTAGAGTTGTTGCGGTTTCATCAAGGATGTTGTATCTTTGATTGGTCTTAGTCCCGCCCGATAAGTCATCACCTCGAGATTACCAATCCTGGTGGTCACATTTTCCAGCATTGGTTAGTCCAATGGTTACTTTTTGTTTTCTTTAGCCAAAGGTTAGAAATCATAGGTTCTATTATGAAACATTTGAATCAATTTTGATCTCTCTTGAACCCGGTTCCTGATTCCTCTCTTTTTCTCCCAATTTTCTTTAAAGCTTGGAGGTAAGTGTCATGATTCCCAGTAATCTTTCCAAGGTTTGGTACCAGAGGTTTTCAATCTTGATGATCACAAATGATCATGTATCTTAAAGGATTTTTCCTCACAAAAATCAAAGTGACACAAGAGTGCCACGTAAGCTTTTCACAATGTCTTTTCCTCTAGTAGTGAGCCTGTGTAGAAACCTAGGTGTTCATAATTTGAACCCTAATTCACCATGATTACACCTTTATTCGAGAATTTAATGCATTGTAACAAGCAACTAATGAAGATGGTGAATTACACACATGTACTTGGTATCACCTCGAGCATGCAATTGCTTTTACAACACTCTACATTGCATCATGTTGCAAACTTACAAAGGACATTGAACAAATAAAACTAATATTGTGGCATGCAAGGAAAGGTAAATTTTGAGAAACTGAGAACACAACTTTCAAGGGTTTCAAGGTTGAATTCTAAAAAGATTTTCATCACCAGCAAAACCAAGTAAGTCTCGAATAATAGAATTTTTGTTAATTATTTTCACACAGTGGTGCTAGGGAAGATTACAAAGCAGACAAAGCCAATTCTAAGGTCTATGTTCAACCCAGATGTTCAAGATATCATAACTATGCTAAGCAGGATAGCTGGATTGCGGGATGCTAGTAAATTCAAGTCATGGATGTTTGTAATTATATCCAAACTGATGGAAGTCCCTTTCCCAATGCATTGGGTAAAATTTATTAGTGACAAATTGCATGATCAGATAAAAGAATTTTCAAAGTCCAAATGTTTTTATATGTCATCATATGTGATTTATTCCTATGCCTTAAGGGAAAATAAGCAAGGGTTGAAAAGGATTGATACTTTGGGCAGAGAAGTAGAAAATAGTTTAATATATGCTCATTTACCCCAAATTACTATCCATGGATACAAGGAGCATTACTAGAGAGTTAATGATGTGTTTTCATGAAGCTGGTCATAACAATAGAAGGTGACAAAGCCAAAAGATTGTCTTTGGGAGCATAGAGTGATATTAAACCGATTGGAGGCCAGTACATTCAGTTTCCAATTTTCACCTACATTAGGGTGGAAGGGTTTGATGGACATCCTTTCATGTTGCCTAGGTACCCTATAGATAAAATGGTGTTACTAGAATTGGTAAGATAGTTAAAGTCGTCCCAAGCTCTTTATAGCAAAACTCATGAAAAGGCTTCTTTCAGATTTCCTATTGTAATAGTGAACTATAAATGTAGTGCAATTAGAACAACCAATTTGTGTGAAGAGGAGATGAAAATGTATAACTTGGAGTTCTTTCCACTCCAAAGAAATTAGTATGACCCATAAGGGAATATTTCCAAGAATATAGCTGGTTATCATGCTCATGTTCAACATCTAGAAGATTATTGGCTAAATTGTGAAGACAAGTACAGAGTAAGAAAAATAAAATATGAATGTCATTAGAATGTGCATGAATTCTCAAGATTCATGATATTCTGAATTAGATGGAGGAAGATGATGGTGAAGTGTTGAATAAGACTTACAATGAAGATAGAATCTATGATGAACCTATTCTAGACCTGGATTATGAAACTGAAGAAATAACATCAATTGAAGAATTCTCTGCACTGGTTCTACTACAAACTCAACATGGATAAATGATTTTTGTAAAGTTTTAGAAAGAAATGAATAAAACTTACATACTCACAAGATACAAGGAAGAAATAAAGAGAAGAAAATGAGCCCGAGTATGGGGAACCTACTAAGAAAAAGAGGAAAGTTGGTAAAGCAGCTGCTGGTATACATATTGAAGAAAGAACCCTTGAGGCTCTAAGCCAAGGCGTTTCATTAAAACTAGTAAAGTTAAGCGTAAAGATACAGAATCGGGCAAGGTTCAATCAAAAGTAAAACCAAAAGTGGCATATTCTTCCACAGCAAAACCAAGGACCAAACCTACTACTGATGAAGAGGTGGGGATAACAGAAAATATAGGTACACAGAAAAGCTCTGCATCTCAGAGAGCTACAATATTATTCACTTCTCCCCCTTAAGTTAATATGGCTACTATAAAATAGGAACTATGAAAAACTCTTCTGGTTTTAGATGAATATTATGAGGTGAATGAAGCTAAGATTAAGGAATAAATGGATAAGTGGGGCACCATGTGGGAACGAGTAAAAGAAAAGAAGTTTAAAGATAAACCCATGGTACAGCCAGTGGTGAAAGAAATTCCAGATACAAGGTCAATTCCTATAAATGTTGAAGAAGAAGAATTCATAAAAGGAACACTCGCTTGAAGTGGGGAAACCTGATGTTATTGAAATGGAAATAGGGGAGACTGCAAGAAATGATCCTATTGATGATATTATTATTGAAGATACCTCTAATTCCTAGCCTTCGCTAGGGAATTATCAAAATGATAATGAGCAACCACGTGTCTCTTAGAAATAAAAGGAGGACCAAGTTGAAATGGAAAATGAAGAACCTTCACAAGTTTCAGGTGATAATGTCAGAGATGAAGAAAATCATGATGTGATAGGATATGAAGAAGGTGATGTCCTTGGAATGGATGTGAACATCTCACTGGATAGGAAAATATAAGTCTTGGAACCAAAGAGATAGTTTTAAGTCCTGGTAATCTAGAATCTATGCAAGAGAATACTGAAGATGTTCCTATTTTAGAGGACGTAACATATAAAGTTGAAGATGTAAGAGAAGTTCTTGAACATACTGAGAAATAGGAATGGAGCAAAAATATAGAGGTAGAACATAATGAATATGCACCTGATTGGTTAATCAGAGAATTAACTTCCCCATTGGAAGTGGAATTGGTACCACTGGATCTTAAAAGTTTTATGCAAGAAGTAGAGACTCCTAATCCTAGGAAAAGAGCTAAAACAAAACATGTCATATAGAAGAATGCAAATGGAGGCAACACAATCCATATACCTACCCCGATAGCCAATAAAGATGGACATGAGATAACACCTAAGGAGTATAAGATAACAAGTATCACTGTTGGACACTCATCCTGGATGCAAGAATTAAAAGATGAAGATGAATTTAGAAACAATTTTTTCCAAGGTACAAAAAAATAAATAGAAGAGTGTTGAAAGAATGGGTTGCTAGCCTAGATAATTTTGTAAAATCATTAACCCAATTTGGTCAAGCACAAATTGAATTGCCTCATAATCTAGTACTTATGTCACAAGAGAAGTGGATGCAATTGCAACAATTTGTCATAGGATGAATGTATTTGATGAATGGATTGAGTATTGGGTAAGGCAAGGAGAAGAACTCATTACAAATGCAATTTGGAAATAAAAGCACACCGTTGGTTTGAAAAAACCAGAAGATTGGAAGGAGAATGTATATTTTGCTAGGAATAGGTTGATGCTAAAAGGAAAAATGTGGAATCTCTTATGCAAATAGATGTCCAAGAATTGATAAGAGAAAATATAATTTCAGAACAAGAAGTTCCATTATGTGAAAAATGGAAGAAATAGTTAAGTTGGGAAGGTGACACTTTAGTAGTACAATGTATAGAAGGATTTGAAAAGGTCGTCGAGAAATGCAGTAAGTTGATTGATAAAGATAAATATTGAAGTGTTAGCACGTCAAGATTTTGATTCCCAAACACTAGGACAAGAGGGTAAAGAAGCAAAATCTTTCAAGGAATGGATTGAGAGAATAAACAAAGACCCTATTCAATTTTTAACCTGGGAGGTCATTAATGAGGTCATACATTGTAGAAACACTATAGTCAGTTATGAAACAAAGAAAGTGCAAAGGAATTCCAATATACTCCAAATATTAGAAGATTACGCCAGGCTCAAGTTTAGTTGGAAGGAAATAGAGGGAATTTCAAAAGAGTGAATGCATCAGATATTAAGAGCTTTTCGAGAGTATCAGCTGAAGAAAAATGAAGAAGGTTCCTAGAACCCAAGCTCTAAGTGATATGAAGAAGTATCACATATCGGATACTGGAAGTGTCACAAAGACATTTTGTTGAAGTTAATTTTGCAGGTTGTCCTAGTCCTACTATAAGTTTCCCATCCGGTATTCTAAGGAATGATGATAGCCTTGTTTTAAGTGGAATGTTATGCACCAAAGTTTGAAGTTGAAGATTGTTGTTGCTAAAGAAGTCAAAGCTTTGATTTTTTCTAGAAGATTCTTATGACAACTGGCATATTCCACGTGCTACATTTTGATTTTCTATTTTTTATTCTCTTGATAGACTTGAAGTTTGAACTCTTGGGGCCTTGTTCCTATAAAGGGTTGTTTATTGCTTTACTTTTATTTTTAAGTTTAGAATTTGTGGATGTCAAAAGAGCCAAAACTTCTCTAATTTTTGTTCTTTTTTCCTATTTTCTGAATCATTCTAGACTAAAAACTTGTATACACATAGAAATTAATAAATATTGAAGCCAATTTGATAGCTACCTATCTCATGTATCTTTTATAGCTAGTTTTGTTAGTTCAGCCAAACAAGACTGTTTGTTGCACCGTTTAAGGGTGCATACAAAACCTACTCAGTGTCCAAACTAAAACCCCTCTCTTTAAAAGCTTGCATCATTTTATTCCTAGCTATGTAATAATTTGGTGAAGTATAAAGCAGTTTGCTTTGATTTGATTAAATCTTGGGGCATGCGTGGAGAATAACTAGGAGAAATTTCATTTTTTCAATATTTTTTAATGCTTTGTTTTAGATTAGATGTTTACCTTTCATAAAATAGATGAATGAATGGAAATTTATTGAAAATATGTCATTTCTATGAAATTATTCAATGATTAAAGCTAAATCTACTTAAGTGATAGCAAAATTGTTGATGTTCATGAAATATTATTGCAAATATTTTGATTTCATGAGATTATTTTATGATCAAAATGGAAATATTGTATCTATGCATATGATTCTTAAGGAAACTAGAGATGACCATATACCCCTTGAGATTAACAACAATATCACATCATACCCTAAATCAAACCTAGAATGGTCAAGATCTAGCTACCAGAGCCTTGGGATTAAGCTAATTCAACCTTTTCCTATTACACAGACACCTTAGGTTGCCCTAGTTTAGTATTTCAAGTAAAGATAGGTTCTTCGTGGTTTTCCTATGAGAATTTTATCTGCACTATTACTATGAGTGACATCATCATCAACAATACCTTACCTTTAGCTATACCCTTGTGCATGCGTGTTGCAATACACTCTTGTTCTATCTGATCCCTGTCCACCTAAAGTCTAGTAACCTTTTCCTACAACCTATTGAGTTTTTACCACATGAAATCTTGTGCCTAACTCTTGGAAGGAACCTAGGTGGCCTGAAGCTCCTTGTATGTAGTCTTGATCCCCCTGTAAATAGTTCTAAGCTCCTCATGTGTGGCTCTCGACACCTCCCTAGCTCTAAACGTCTTGATTATCCTCATAACATCCTCATAAGTTGTCCTCCATCTTGTTAAGGGCTCAAATAGGTCAACATGACACCCCGTGCTAAGTGGTGGCCTATGTTCCACTAGTATCACCTAGTGTGGTGGCATAGGTGGTTTCATATCTATAGTGACTTGACTAAAGAATTCTAGCCACTCTCGTGTCCCCACTACAAGAAATAAAACATAATATACATCAAAACAATATTAATGCATATCTAAAAACTTAAAAGAGATAAATCACATATCATCACCTGGATCACCAATCCACTAGTCAGGATCTCAATAAGATATAATAGGTTCCTTAGCAGGACTCCTTGCATGAGTAGGAAGGGTGGTAGGTTTAACATGGCAACACTCTCCATGTTCATGAGATGAGGTACCTATTATAGACATTGTCTATGCTTGGGTAACACAAGGACAATATGTCAATATCTCCTTGGAGGCATCCATGACCTCTATTGTCTCCTCTCTCATCAATTATTGATCCTCCTCTATATCTTATGTCATTTCATCATCATCTATAGTATCACCATCCATGATCTCATCCTCTCTCTCATCTTTGTGACCTAGAAGAGGTCCAACGTCACCTGCAAGATGAGCATCAGGGAAGACTTGTGGAGTTCATGATCTCATCCATTATCGCTCATAGCATATAGTGGTGCCCACATCATCCAAATCAAATGCCAAATGTGCATCCTAGTCCTCATCATTTGAGTCACTAAAATCGACATTGTCGATGGTAGGATGATGAATGTCTCCTAACTTGGCACCACTTTGTGCAACTCTCAAACATGTAGGTCATGCAATAGGTACTACCTGATCCTACCCAAACTGATGCATGATGTAATCACAATAAAATGGCATAATAATATAGTCATGTTATCCAACCAATAATCTATCCTGCTACATTGTGATCAGTTGTCTTGTATGATCCGACCACTGTGGTATATATCCTATATGTTCTCCATACTATATCATCCTCCTCTAAGTGATCAAATTGGGCTCTCTATTGTAATATATCTCCACACTTCTAGGCTAATCTAAATGAATAACTATAGGCTCTCGAATAACCAAGGGCAGCTATGGTAGGAAAACCTATCAGTACTGTGCATGTGATATGCTTGAAGGCCCACACCTAAAGAAGTGTACAATTCACTATATTGTGAAGATCTCGATAAAAAAGTGACCAAGATCATAATAGACATGAGAGATCATATAACGAACCCACGCATATATAGTTTGATGTCGCTCCATCTCATGAATGGTGTGAATGAGGCATTCCTTGAGGTGTGTGCCTTGTCCATCAGGTATAAGTGCTAGCACAAAGGTAACATACATAGTTTATCGAAACAATGGATAGAAATCATATGGAAGCCATTAGAGCTCGATGTGAGCCATGATATCCATACGAGCAATAGGGCGGTCGGTACAATATTGCATATCACGCCTCATATGTTGATGTGTCTGGTCCTCTAAATGGATGATCTCACCTTAGATGGGTATCCTAAGAATTTGATCTACATCCTCTAATGTCATTGTCATCTCCCCTATTGGGAGATGAAAGGTTAAAGTATCTAGGTCCCATCTCTCTACCAGCACCATTGACATCACATCATGATACCTCATGGGTGGCATGAGGTATATCCAAAATAGTCCAATAGCATGAAGTCTCTCCTCCTCCTCAGTCAATCGAGTAACCTCCTCACAGAGGAAAGATAACATGTTTCCCCCCAATCATTTCCAAGAACATGGTGGAATTTGAAAAAATCAAAAGAAATCATTAATGACATCACAAAAATAGTCAACCAAATACATAACAGCAAAGAAAAATTTCCCTTGGACATTCTGTCCAAAATGGGATAGGGTTGTCATTTCTAGATGAGGGGTCTAGGACAAGGTCACCATTTTGGGATGGGGTCCTCATGATGTTTGAAAAAAGGCATAAACAGTGCAAAATTTAAAGTAAAATCACAGGGAGAAGGTACAACAAACTCACCTATAGCAAGATGTCATTGTCTGCAATTTTAGATCATAGAACCTCTAATCTCGGGGGCTCATAGGGTTGTTGACTCAACATCTTCACTCCTCTACAACAAGGTAATTTTCAAATGGTAAATGTCAAAGTGATATTCAAAATGTGATTTTGCACTAACATATAGTAAAGTTTATTAATAGTACATTTTACTCAAATTGCTATAATGGGGGCTAGAGAACTCTATTTTCAATGTTGTTTGTTATGTTGGATTCATAGTTTCATTCCTAATCTCACCCAATGTTTATTCATAAATGGTGTTGTGATCTCATTTAATTAGTAGCAGTAAGAAGAGGTGAGAACAGAGGAGGCAACAAGCAGAGCCGTTTGCATTGAGCAAGGAGTTGCAAGATATTCGTTGGGAGCTAATTTATACCAGACATGCCGATATAACTACTTCTCTTTCTCTTTCTAAATCTGAAAATATGTATTATTACTGTCTGAAAATGTTTGTACAATCATTGTTTGCATACTATACCAATTGGATAGTTTATGAGTTCTTATGCATTTAGCTAGATTATTTATAAATTGTATTAGGGAGTCTAAATAGTGTGATAAGTAGCTATTTTGATTATATTGATTGATTAACATAGTGAAGAGAAGCTAATATAAGGTATTTATGATAATATCTAAAAATATAGTATAGTATTTGTAAAGCTTGAATAATTTATGTTGTTTAAAATGGAAAGGATTGAAATCATGATAGAAGTATTGTCATTATCATCTAGAGAATGATGTTATTTTATGAACACCTATGTTGGTATTTTAACCATGAGTGGAGAACTTATGTTCTCAGATGCTCATAATCCTTGAAAATAGGAGGATCATTTATTCCCTTGAGTCAAGATAATACAGAGATCCGGTCAAACCTAATTGGTCAGTTAGATCAATATAAGTGTTTTATCACTTTTTAATGGAATCTTGTTTATGTTATTTAAATCTTGAGGTCAAACCAAGAAAAGGATTTTCAAAGGTCAATAGAGTTTCCAAGTTAAGTAAGGGGTTGGTGAACTTATGACACCGCTTATTTAGAAAGTGGAATTGATATATGTATGAAAACTTTGGCCAAAGTGTAGAAGTCACTACATACACTTTGTCGATCCGTTGTGCATTAGTATTGTATAGCTATTCAAGAGTCTAATGTAGATTTGGTGGGTATCCATAGTGTATGACTGTACTAGTTATGTAGGACACAACACCATACCCGGGTAGGAGTTTATAGAGGGTTTCCATACCAAGCTCTTTGTTGAAGGGTAGGGCCATCTACCATTTAGGAGATGTGTGGGGGACCGCTTAAGTTTGTGGTTGGAGGAAAAGCACTTGGGTGATTCTCTCCCTCTTGTAGTTGGCAGGCGAGGCTTGTGGAACAAAAGAAGAAGAAGATGAGTGATCCAGATGTGGACATCTTGACCATTATACACTTGCACCATTAAAATCTTGTAAGCTATGAAATTGTAAATGTGATCTTGAATCTATTGTAATTGTATTTGAAAGATGAGTTCATTTACTTGGAAATTATGTAATGTTATTTTATTTATGCAATGTAATGAGAAATAGTTTATTTCAATGTGCAAATGTGTTATTGAAAGGAAAAAATTTATTTCTATGTTTTTGAGAACTTGAGTTATTCACATTCTAAGTTAAAACCCAAGTAAAAACAGTATGGTAAACTTTGGGCATGTTACATTCTAGAAGGTAAACTAATTTTGTTCCTTACAAGAAGATGTTTCAATTCATCAAGATCCTTCTTATAAAAATAATGTTCTTCATGTGCATCCTTCTTGTAATATACACAAGTGGGCTTCTCCTTAGATGTGTCCCCCTTAGAAGAGAATTTTTTATGTTCTTTTGTGGAATTAGATGTGGATTGTGTGTTCTTCTTAGGCTTGTTCTTTTTCTTTTCTTTTTCACTTGAAGAATTCTCATCCTTTATGATCAAGACATGGGATTTTGAAGACTTTGAAGCATCAATTTGAATAAGCTTATCTTTCTCCCTAATGAGTTGCATAGAAAAGTCCTCAAAAGAAGGAATTTTAAACTCACTCCCAAAGGAATACTTTGTAGCATAGAAAGTAGACACAAACACTAAATATTCAATTCCTAACTTTGAAAGAACACTTAACACCAATTGTGTATCTGATTTTTTAATTTTATAATCCTTTAATTGTGTTCTTAGTGACATGAATTTTGTGATGAAGTCATGTATGTTGTCAAAGTTACATGGATTGAGACTTAGTTAGATTCATTCTTCAAAATATGTCCTTGAATTTCATCTATTTTCCCAAATAATTTTGACAATATACTCTACATATCCATGGGTGTATCCAAGTGCTCAATGTGAAACAACAAATCAAGAGAGACATACAAGCACAAATAGCCAATGGCTTCTTCACAACTATTCAACCACTTATTATTTTTAGCTTCGTCATCTTTTGGTTCATTATCAAGCCCATGAATTATCCTATATAACATCTTAACTCCTACCAACTACACAGGCTCATGAAACATGGGTCAATGAGTTTGACTCAAAAACTACACGGTTAAATCTTGATAGCAATATCACAATTTGACACATTGTGGAAAATACCTCCTACTTATCAACTTGTTCATTTTATATTTTTGTTTAGGATAGTTGAAAGGTGTTAGAAGTGGAACTAAAAATTGCTTCAGGATGAAACAAGAAGGAAGGAACATAAATCAAAAGGAATGCAACTGCAACCATAAGAACAATCCCCCCAAATTCACTCAATCAAAGATACCCCCAGAAATATGCAAGCTTGGCACTTTATGATTTATGTGATTACATATGCCAATTTCCAAAAACAATGAAGTGGTCTTAATCTTGGTATATACAAATTCCAAATTTGGTCATGGAATCAAAATACATTTTTTTGACAAAATGAAATCAATTTGATCACACCACTAAAAATTACACAAAAAATTATGCACTTTAAAAAAAATTGCACCCAAAAATGTTAACATAGGAGCAAGAGAAGCCTTCAAAGTTCCCAAAATAAGAACCATTCAACAACACTTGTGTGAATCTACATTTTTTGGAAAATTCATACACCAAAATGAAAAACCATCTACACCACTATGTAAAGTATGAAATTCTTCCCCACATCAAAAATATTACAAAAAGGAGGTCCTAAGTCTAAGTTATGAGCATTTGAAGATCAAGTGCAAAAATCAAAATTTCGTTGGAGAGGGGGGGAATTAAAAAGGCCATATTGATGTCACAAAAGGAATATTCTTGGAATATTTTGAAAGCACCTGATTAAAATTGATGGCTTTTTGGCCATCACAAGTCGCCTCAAGTCTGCCAAAATATTAGGTTTGTTTAGTGAATATACTTTTTACTAACAAAATATTTGAAGAATATTTTGTAGCATGTATAGTGTGTTGGGTTTCTCTTTTAGGCCGAATGTATGATAACGTTTTCCTATCAAATTTTAAAAAGGTCATTGGTTTATATTTAGTGGCAAGTCATGTTGGCCTCACCATGCAGCATGCTAGGCACTACAACTTACCCTCCAGGAGTATTGATTGGTCTATGAACCTGGTATGATCCATAGACTATGTTTTATTTTATTTTTTTAAATTAAATAAATATTTTTTTGAAAAACTATATAATAATTTTAAAAGATCATTTAAAAAAAAAACAATTGATCTTTTTACAAACGATCATACAATATGCAATTATGGTGACTTGTAGTGACCATACGATCGTACAAATGACATGCGGGTAAATTTTTCTAAGGGCTCCAAGTGACGCTTTAATTTTTAGTAATTGAATAAAAGAAATATTTTGAAAGCACATAATAAAAATTGACATCTTTTGGTCATCAGAAGTTGCCCCTAATCCACCTAAACATTTGGTTTGTTTGGAAAATATACTATTTATTGATGAAATAATCTATAAATATTTGGTGGCATGTAGAGTGTGTTGTGTTTCTTAATTTTTCAAGTGGAATGTATGAGAATATTCACCTTTCAAATTTTAAAAAAGTCATTGGTTTATAGTTGTTGGTGAGGCTTGTTGCCCTTACCACACAATACACTAAGCGTCATGACATACCCTCTATGAGTACTAATAGGTCTATGGACTTAGTTAGGTCTGCAAACTATTTTTTATTTTTATTTTATAAAAAAAAAATTCTAAAAAACTATATAATAATATTTTTTTTAAATAGAATTTTTAAAACTTTTTTTCTTACAAATAACTTTATGTATGCAATTATGGTGACTTGAAACAGTCATACGGTCCTGTGTGTTGATGGTGTTTTCTACATAGCAAAAACTCAGACAGAATATGATATTCTATCTCTCTTGAAAGGTAAATCTCTATCAACAAGCCTCAAGAGATAACCCCAAGGGACCTCTAATGTCAGGTCTTGCCAATGCATAAACAACTCAGATAATATGTGAAAATGTTGGTAATCACAAGGGGCCTTACAAATGAACAATGTTGGAAGTGTACTTTCATCAAATGCAACAATATGGTGATGCTTTCAATCCTAAAACTAACTCAGATTCAAAATAAATAGCAAAAGAGATAAGGGTTTAGAGAGATTTTTAAGACTAAAACCTAAGATCAGTCACAACAATGATGAATGTTGCAAATGGACAGATCCCCAATGAAACCAATCTCTATTTGATCAAGGACAAGCCTACAACTCCACAGAAATGGTGCAATCTTCTAAGGAAACTAAATATTTTCAGACTCTGAACATTCATCCACATACCCAATAACTGGCGCGATGTAAATAAGCATCCATAGTTGAACTTAGCACAAAATAAGGCCTAGACTAACTTTACACAGCAAATTGCTAAAAGTATGGACCGGAGATCGATCAACATCATTAACATTTTACCATCATTGCAAAAGAACTAAAATCTAACATCTAACATTGAGAATTGAGAACAAGAAACCATAAACTGTCAAAGATAAATACAAAGTTTTCCAAATCAACAAATCAGTTGCATCACTTCTCCAGTATTACACAACAATTTCAAGTCTCTCCTCTCCTATTGCTACTGACTTCTCCTAACTTGGCCAATTCTAGATTTTTACAGCCTCAAATCAGTTATTCTAACCTAGTCTCACCCCCTTTACAAATGAGAAGGCACTGGCCTTTTATAGAAAATTACATTTTGAATCAATGGCCAGGATTTCATTCATCCAATGGCTGCAATTGCACTTCTAGAAGCATCAAGCTGTTACATTTAATTTGGGAGTTTATGATACATCATCATCCAATTGCATAAAAGCAATTACATCATGGAACAATGAGAAAATAATATTATGTCAGCTTGTCATTAATGAAAATTTTGATTGGATGATGAAATCAACTTCACATGTCTTCCAGAAACTCCTTCTAGCTATAAACAATTTGGGCACGGATTCATATGCAGGCCCCGCTTTTAATATTTGAATTGAACTCTTCCATATTTCCCCTTTTGGCATGAATCCATATGACAGTTCCCCTTTTAATATTTATTTAATCCTGAAAAGCATATATTTATTTGGGACATTTTAAAATTTCAAGAAAAAAATTCCATTTTTGGAAAAAAAATCAATTTTTTTTCATTTTTGGAAAATTTTGGGTTTTGAGGGGGTCTTGGAATTTTCCAAAAATGGAAATTTTGGGATTTTGAGGGGTCATGGAAATTTCGGGATTTTCCATCAAGTATGGAAATCCCTGAATTCCCTACAGGGTCAAAATCCCCTAACCTCATGACTTTTTTTCTAGAAGGAATTTTGAAAAAATTCAAAAAGCAACCCTACCTAATTTTTTGTCCTATATCCATAGGTGCAAAAAAGAAATTTTTTTATTTTTGGAAAATTTTGGGTTTTTGAGGAGGGATTAGAATTTTCCAAAAATGGAAATTTTAGCATTTTCCATCAGGGATGGAAATTCTCGAATTCCCTACAAGGTCAAAATCCCCTAAACTCCATAACTTCTTTTCTAGAAGGAATTTTCAAAAAGTTCAAAAAGCAACCTAGCCTAATTTTTTGTCCTCTATCCATGGGTGCAAAAAAGATTTACATATAACATTGAAAATTCACTTCAAAATTCCCATTTTCAAATTCCAACACTTGTGAAGTTCTCCTGGAGCCTCAAAATATTGTCCTCATCAAACTCAGTCTAGACTTAATCCCAAAATAACCTCCCAAGAAGAGAAAACCAAAATTTGACCAAGCCAAGATGCAGAGATGCAAAAGAAAAAAGAGGGTCCCTGCCTCTAGTCGGGAGTGTGTGCAAAAATTGCACAACACTGTGGATGACCTTGCTAGTAAACTTTGTTAGGCCTCCAAGTGAAGTGCTCTGATTTTGATGAATTGATAGTCAATATTGGGGTTTTTAGGCCTTCTAGATGCAATGGTAAGGTCATATTTGATCCAAAATGCTCTAAAGTTGTAGTTAACTCCTAGATCTGGCAACCATTTTTTAGCTTCAAAACCTCATATATTTGGCTTCATATGTTTGATTTGGAAAAAAAAAAGGAAAAACTAACTTTCTCGAACACCTTGAACTCAATGGTGATCATAGATTTGCAATGACAAGCTCCAAAAAGAACTTACAATACAAAGCCACAAAGAGGAACTCCCAAAAATATGGTATTTTTCTCAAGCTTTTTTACTCTCGGTCATCATTTGATGCAAGAGAAGAGAATACTCAACTTTTCAAGATCTACCAAGATCTCTCAAAAAAGACTAACCAAAGACACCCAACTTTCTCTGATACCATGTAAGTTTTGGCTATGGAGATAGCCACCCAAGATCTAAAGGCCAAATAAAATAAAAAAATAGAGAAGATCAATATGACAAAAATAAACTATATTCCTATCAATAATGCAAATAGAATTGATATACAATCTATGAGGGTAAAAGAACAAAGTTGTGTCACACTTTTGCCCAACTAAATAGTTCTATCTAAAATAGTTTTAGTTGAACTAGTTTCGCCTGAAACCACGTGGCCTATACGTGGCACATAGAGTTTTGGGAAAAATCAAGAAAATTGAATTTTTCGCTTTGTCGCATCGAAATGTAGTTTATTTTATGTGTGGGGTTTCAAAAGAAAGGGTTTCAATTCAAACTCTTTCTACCAAAACTATGTGGCATCCTAGTTGGCAACCAACTCAACTTTTTTTAGAATTTTCTAAAACTTTCAACTTCAATTAAGTATTTACTTGGTCAAAATGATTTAAAAATAAAAAGAAAAATATCCTTTTGTAGATCTCGAAGTGGTAAATTTTAATATGTAATTTTTTATAAATTTTGATTAGCTTTACTATATTTTATTTTTACAATAATGCAAGTAGGTTGTTAAAGATAAAAAAGAGATTGATTAATTTTTTTTAAAAAAAATAGAACATTCTGACCAAAATGTGACCATAGTCATAGTATAGGTTAAATACCCTAGATCCTAATGAATTTAAGCATATCTAACCCTCTAAGCTACAATCCCAATAAGATATTTGAAAGCATCAAAAAGCTAAGAAACCATAAAACTAAACATGAAATGAACATTGATGTGGAATGGCGACCCTTTCCCAATCCCTTGGATAATTTGAGTCATTCCAATCAATTTTATTGATGAAATTTGATGAAACTGATGAAATATGAACTAAAAATGGATGCAAAACTAGTTTAACATGATGAAAATGAGTGTTAAATGCTAAAATGCTTGATGGAGATGGATGCAAGCTACACTAAATGGAAATGAAGTTCAAATATGCAAGCCATGGGTGCAAACTAAGCTAAAATGGAAGCCATTAATGGATGCTTAAGCTACTATGGATGAAGATTAAGTTATATACTAACAAATGCTAAATGTGGATGTGAGTGAGTATGAATTTCAACAACATAAATTTTCTCTAAAATGGTGGATCCATTTCTCTCCAAATGATGAAGTGTTTATAGGAGAGCAAATGAAAAATTAAGGGCTCAGATTGATTTGATCAATAAATGTTCAATATTGAATGAAGGGTTGAAACATGGATCAAGGATTCTCATCAATGGGTGAGAATAAAAGATCACATGGATCATAAAAAGCATCAATGGATGAGAATGATTCAAACAAACACACTTTGTAACAACTTTGAAAGTTTGTTATAAAGTTTGCTAGGAAAGAATATTCCATTTTTTGAGCTGAATAGAAGAATATTCCTTTGGAATATTCCCTATTCAAGTGGATGGGTGAGGAAAATTAGTAATTAGTAATTAAAACTAAGTTTTAATTGTGCAAGATGAGGAATGTGAGGATTTCCATTAAATAATTAGTTTATTTAATGAAAAAGGGGTTGCAAATGACATTTAATTAAATAATTTAGGATTATTTAATTAAATGAGAGGACTTAGGGGGTTTAATTAAATAATTTGATTTATTCAATTAAATAGGGGGTGAATTAACCTAATTAAATCAATTAGATTAATAGATGAAAATAATGTATTTAATTAAATAAGTAGGCTTAAATGTAATCAAATAGGTGAAAAGAGGATGAATTTCAGGATGAAACGATGTTAGTGATCAAATTCAAGTGTGTAATATCATTCAAGACATTTTTAAGTGTTTATATTTTGCCCCTCTTTGAAGCGAGGTACCTGTTACTAACACAATGCTAGAGGAAGAAAAACAATCCCACAATCTCACTTGACAAAACTCAAAAAATCTTGTCAAATTACTCATCTCAAATTCACTTTTCCCTTTATTGAACACTTGACTCAAACCATTAAAATTGAAATCAAGGTCCAAACAAAGTTTCACAAAGCCTTTTTACATATCAAATCTTTGTCTCAATCAAAACAAACAATTACCCCAAGGACCACCCATTCATATTTCATCACTTCCTTTACTTCACAAAAAAAAATAGCACAAACTGAATTCCCACAACTCTAACCCAACAAACTTAACCATCATCTTCAAATTCTTTAGAGACTCAATCTCATTCATTTACAAGATCTTTATTCATCTCAAACATAAAGACTTTTCACGTGATTGTTCCAAAACAACAAATAGGCCTATTTAGACCCCTTCAATGATCAATTTCTCATTTCCAAGCCATTCCTTCTTTCAAGTGTTACCAAAAAATACAAGAATTCCTACACACACTATGTAAACCATTCTCTAATCTTTAATCACACTAATTCAACAAACACCCATTCAAACCCTTTATTATTGATTCCAAAAATGGAACTATCATGCAAGATTTGCATACAAAAGAATACAAAATCCTTTAAACCTCCAAAGCCAGTCTAGGGAGAGTTCATAACACACCTTTAGAACCTTTTAAGATTCTACCACCCAAGTTACAAAACTTATATACCATCAAAACAAAAAATAAACATTGATCTTTGTCATCTAGAACTGGCATAAGGTTGAACAGTCAATAAAATAATGTCTTCAAACTTAAAATTCACCAAATCCTGACTTGAACAGATTCATAACACATTATTCTACTTTTACAAACTTAATTACTAAAGGAGAACACCAAATACATGATTAAATTGCTCAAAATATTTATTGTCCTCTGCCTTACCAGCCTGTACACTGAATTTGCAGACTTAGGGCAACATAGAATCAACCGCAAACTTCAACCTTCAACTCTGCAACTTTGGAATCTTTGAAAATACATTCAAACTCTCTATTCATAAATTTTTAAGGGATTTCAATGGTTAAAATTCAAGAAATGCAATTTTAAAGGTTCATTGCTTACCCTAGAGAGGGTTTTTGACAGTTTACAGAAAAACTCCAATATCTCTCTCAATTTCTCACCAATCTGCATGAAACAAGAATGAAATGGAAGGTGATTGAAGGCTTAAACATTTTCAATCAATTAAATGTGTATTCTTGCCTGTACAAATCCAAGGGCCTGAAAACACATATTTTCTGGAAAAGAAGTAAAAAAAGGAGTTTTTCATTGATTTTATTCAACTACTCAATCACCCACTAGTTATCAAATGTCTACAAGGCATTTTATAGGAATTTTACACCTGTCTTTTTAGTTTCTAACTAATTCCAATGAAGAAATCTATCTTGTCCTTTCACCTTCCCTATATTTTCATCTTTTTGCAATTTTGCACTTTTGTATGACAACTTTTCCACATTTTTACAAAATTTGACAAATTAGACTCAAATGACCATCTAATGATCTCACCATGTGAGAAATGACCCAAATGACCTTACTATAATGTTGAATCATCAAAATTTGAATCAAACTCCAAAAATTGTTCTATGCAAACATGACATAGTTTAGGTGCTCCTACACCAATTACGTTGGTTCAAAGTCTAGCGCTTTTCAGATTAATGTTGTTGCTCAGATCAAATGTATATATATATATATATATATATATATATATATATATATATATATATATTATGCTCCAATGTTACCCCAATAGAATGATTTAAGCCGGTACACTACCCCCTCAAGAGATCGAGCGAAAATTTAAATTTGTGGGTCAAGATCGCAACAAAGATTTAGGATCAATTCAGCTCAAAGAGGACGAAAGATACTTCCTAGAAAGCTCATATGTTTGATGTAGAAAAATTTAATGATGTATAGATAATAATTGGCCATGGGTAACCTCGTGTATATTTGATATATATCACACACATTTGAGACCTGGATAGAACTGTTAGTAAAGTTAGAAGAATAAGAAGAATGAGAATGAGATAGAAGAGTGAGATGGATTAACCATTGTTTTGCGATTGATTTAGAAGTCCAACAAGCTGATGATTCTTTGAGACTTTATTAGATATCGTGTTGAGATTGATGATATGCTCATTTCATGGATTGAGATACTTGGGCACTTCATTCCTTATTTTTGATATAACACATAGATACGATGCATCAAGGTATTGATAACCAGGATGGTGTTGTATCTAGTGTGATGGACTTTGACTCTACAAATAGATAGGTTAATCCTTGCTCACACATTGACATATGAAAACCTTATTGGAATGTAGTTTAAACTTTTAGAATATATTGGACCAAAGCATACACAATAGTCAACAATTTACTCCAAATGACCTCCCTACACACAACTAAGCAAGTATGCACCAAGAATATTTTACAAGAATATCCCACAAGCACAACAAACAAAAGATAATGATCGATGCCCCATTCCTTTCTCTCTAAATCATTTAGAAATCATCAAAAGGTCCTTGAAATGGGTCAACAAGATAAATCATAAGACAAGATCAAAACAAACAATCAATGTTATCTATATATCTTGCCAAAAGGTGGTATGTGTTTTGTTTAGGATAAATATCCAAAGTGATTGCCCAAGATAATACCCATTGTAGGAAGGATGCATCCTAGGACATGTTAGTGGATGGTGGAAAGTTGATAGGTTGTTTGAAAGGTTGTTGATATAAGGTTTGATTGACATGTTTGATAATGATCAAGAGTTTGATTTTTGTGTTTAAAGGTTCTACTTTTGCTAATTTTTGTACTTGTTTTTCATTTGTTTTACCAAAGGGTGAGTGTGACAATTGATTTCTTATGGATGAAATTTTATCACAAGTGAAAGCGAAATGGGATGGGTGGTTTTGGAATTTTCTAAAATATTTCAATGTTTTTGGTGTTTTGCAATGTTTTGAGGCTTTTTTTTTTGGTATTTTTGAATGTTTAAGTTTTCGGCCATTTGAGGTTGTTTAGGGTTTTTGAATGTTTTCTAATGTTTTGGTTTTCAAGTTTTCAAATATTTTTGTGTTTTTGAGTTTTCAAATGTCTTTTTGTTTTCTAAGTTTTCAAATGTTTTGGGATTTTTTGAGTTTTCAAATGTTTTTGTGTGTTTCTGAGTTTTAACCAAGACCTAAAGGGAACTGACCTAGGGCCTTGGGGGCTTATCAAATATGATCCTTTCCTACATTATACATGCAAAGACCATGTAGTTCGACTAACGTTGACCTAATTAATGATGAGATATGAACATTTGATGGGTTGTCAAATTATTATGACGGACTCCTAAAGGACCGACCTAGGGTGTCTCAGGGGCACATCAGTGATGGTCTTTCCTATGTTCAAGCTCAAAGACAACATAGTTTGACATGGTTCTATTTTTATTTTTATTTTCTATCTTTTTGACCTGTTTTGGGATTTTGATGTGTTCTAGATGTTTTTGGATTTTGACTTTACAATTTTTCAAATGTTTTTGGTTTTTAGTTGTATAGGATTTTAATGTTTTTGGATTTTTCTGATTTTGTAAGTGTTTTTGGATTTTTATGAGGTTTTATGAGTGTTTTTGGGATTTTTGATCGATTTTGAGATAAATGATACCTAGATCAGATGTCGATGTCACGTTGTGAGATATAAGACATGGATCAAGAGTTATTCAAAAACAAGAGTGCAATACCTGCCCCTAGTTTCTAGCAACGCTTTATAGTTTAATGAACAAACCAAGATAGGTAAATGAATATGTGAAGAGTTCAATGGAGTTTTATCATGCAAGATATGGGCTATGGGACTTCATGAGATGAAATGGTAAAGAGCTTGTCAAGATTTTTCCATGAGTAGAGTTGAAGCATATGTTGAATCTTTGTTAAGATCAAGATAAATGAGAATACCTGGATAAATTTGGATTGGATTGGATGGAGGGAACATTAGATTTATCATGACAATGATGAGATGCTTCTATCTGAGAACGATCGTATAGATGCTCGATTCTACTCATGACATGCGTTTGCTATTTTTTCATCATAGTACATGCCCAAAGTGCCACTGTAGTGGTCTTCACTAGAGGACAATTGTTATTTTTACCACTTTCTTGATTTTTTGATTTTTTTGATTTTTTGATTTTTTGGAAATTTTACCCTCATGTTGAACCACCTGGTGGTACTGATGTAGATACCACTATCATAACGTGCCAATGATATCTTTCTTGAAGAATCTACTTTCCTAAGATATGAGCACTTGAATGCAACTTTGAAGAAATTTGATCTACCTTATCGATACTAGAATTAACCTTGCCTATTTACACACATCGTGATAAAGTTCCTTCAGAATCCTTATGATGAAAAGTAGCTACCAACACATGATCAATGAGAGAATTGGATATCATGAATGGAGTGTATGGTGTCATGCACGAAGGAATATGAGATGGATTGGTCGATGGTTTGGAACCTTTGACTCTCCAAACTTGGGAAGATGAGCAATGCTAGGTGTGAATAGAGGTTTTTGTGGAATTAAGACCAACCACTAGATATACTTCATTCCTTGCTTGAGAAGCCTACTTTTGTATTTGAGGACACTTTTTATGGATGCATTTCCCTTTTAATAATGGATTTTTGGAGGGATCATTTTCTTTACTTTTCTTTGGTATCTGTTGTGCAGTTTTTCGCACACACGCCCCACTGAAAGTAGGGACCCTCTTTTGCTTTCATTCTTGGTGTATTGGCCCTTTGATTTTGAGGATTTGGTTGTCTTAGCATGTGCATTAATGATTATTCTACTCGTGCAAATTTCTCCTTTTGAGGAAGTACTTGGAAATCCTATGTTCTGGAACTCATCTCGGGTTTTTCTTTATTTTCGAGAAAAATCCATCTAGGCGGAATTCTCCAAACACTTTGAAAACCCGACGGAGGCTATTTTGCACTATTTTCAAAAATTTTGACACTTTGCGGAATTTCGTCTAGTCCAGGTTTTTATGAAATTTCATTGTGCCTTCGGGTTCCCAAGCCTATTGTCTTTTGAGCACATTTATGTCTCTAGTACGATCTTGCAGTGTGCCTTTTATTGGATTTAATTATGATTTGCGATGAGCATTTCATTTCATTTTCCTTGTTGAGATTTGAGGAGTTGGTTTTTGAGTTGCTCTTGATGGATTATGCGTTTGAGATTGTAATCGGTCGTTGTAGTGGAAATTTTGGTGATCACTTGCTTTTGCTTGAGCTTTAGGGTTTTGTTGGCAGTTGCTATTTTGATTTTCTTTGACCTCATGGTATGTACATGTTGCCTTCCCTTTTAATGAACGAATTGAATTTACTTCAGGGCTTGTGTGTGTGTATGCCTTAAGTCAGGATTTTGACATGGTAAGAGTCTGGTACTGGGGCTAGGGTTTCTGGTTCTAAACTCAATGATTTTCCCAGTGGCTCACATTTCCCTTCCTTTTGCATGCTTGTGATTCAATGAGGTTTGTCATTGCTATGTTCAATTCTTAATTTGATTTTGTGTCTTCCCCATGTTGAGCTCTGGTTTGACCTAGAAATCTCTGACCAATAAAATCACATCTAGGGTGAAATAAAACTTGTTATCCATTATTAAATCTAATAGTCACCCTATCTTAGTTGGGTCATGGGAGATTTCATGTGAGGAATAGTGGAAATGAACATGGCGAGTTAGGATCCAAGTTGTATTATCATGGCAATTTTCTAGGGTTTCCCTTGTTGAAATCATTCCTTAGTTTGATTGGATCTCATTTGGATGGGTTGGAAACGTGGATTGTTCATCTTGTGCTTTAAATGAGTTGAATCTGGGTCTAAATCCCCAAATCCTTAATCGTTTAATCGATCTGAGTGAAATCTTGACGAAGTCAAAGATTTTGGATTTTTGGGCACCTCGCAAATTTCCTTCACCTTTGGACTTCCCTGGTCTTTCCATCTCTTTACCGTTTCCCCAAAAAATTGCATTAAAGATGAAAATTACATTGGCTTCACAGAATTTTGTTCCCTTAAGATTCTATCAAAATTCCTTTGTCGCTTCATTTCCCCAGAGTTTGTAGATTATTGCTATTTTTGCGGATTTCCGTCCTGAGTGGAATCCTCTGAAACTTAGCTGAAAATGAAGAATTGAGAGATAGCATGATTTATTAGCTGGTGACTACGCATTATATGATCAATTTGAGTTATTTAAAGATGTGTCATGTTGTTTCTTAGTTAATGGTGGTCGATTAAATGATTATTGGAAGTTTTTTGTGTTTATTTCGCTAAAATCCGTCTAGATGGGAATTTTCCAAAATTCCTCCTTGACCTAAATTCTGCGAGAGGACTAAAAGCCCAAACTTTGAAATGAGTAATTCTTATGAGGTTTTGGGGAATTTTTCTCATCATGGGACTTATATTGAAGATGAATATATCATTTGTGATCGATTAGCTTGGGTTTCATGTGATCTTTATTATGGTTTCTTTGTTGAATGCAGGATGAATCAAGTCAAGCAGTTGTTGGTACGACCAAGGGTAGAGTAATGGATCCAAGTGTTGAAGGGTCTATTGTCTCCGAGGAAGAAAGGATCAAAATGGATATAAAGAGAAGAATCCTAGAGAGCATGCTAACTTCCATCTGATCAGAGGTCACCGATACAAATATTGGATTGTGGGATTATGAAGAGTTTAAGACAAGGATGGTAGCACAAAACCTCCCTTTGTTGGCCAGAAGGATGTTGGAATCAGGGTTGGCACATGTAGCTGGATTCCCTCCTACAGTTCAGTGTTATGAGTTGGTGCTCAAATGTGCTCAACACTATGACAGGGGTACGCAAAGGATAGTTGGTCCTCAAGGAAGAATTGTGGAAAATCTTAATCCTATGTCTATAGCCTAGACCTTTGACATGCCCGACAGGTCTCATGTGGTGGGTTTTGATATGGATGTAGCGAAGAAGTACTATGATGAAGATACCATCAAGTCCCAACATGTCATCAATTCCTGGCTAGAAAAACCTAAGTCCCACTTCTCCAGGCTACCCAAGCATCTATTTAGAGCTAAATTTAAGAAGGAATACCATGATGTTATTACCCTTTTCAGTAGGGTGGTAGGATTGAAGAGTGCAGGAGTGTTTGAAAATTCGATGTTCCATGTCATTGTAAGGATGGAGCAGAATATTGACTACCATTGGGCAGGAATTATAAGTGCCATGATACATGAACAGATGTGTAATTTCCTATAGACGAAGACCTTCACAATGACCTCCTACTTGGTTTATGTGCTTGCAAGGTTCCATCCATATAAAGGTATAAGTACAAGGGGTGTGTTTGGTCAGGATGTAATTTATGAGGTCTATCCATAGCTACAACTTGGTAACACAAGCTATAGGAGGGTGAATGATGCATTCACCATGTACATCACTAGGCTATTGCAAGGTGCAGAGCATGTTCGAATCTTAGATAATGCCAAAGAGTTAATCAAAAGGTTTGGAGCTTGGTTTATCCAGTTTCTGACCTTTTCATATATTAAGATAGATGGTTGTCAGAGGGCTCCGTACAGACTCCCTAGATATCCCATAGATCACATTATACTTCTGGAGGTTACAAGGAAGATCTGTGATTTTGATGCAATTGTAAAGAAGGATAAACATAAAACTGGATTTGGTGGTGATTTTCCTTTGAGGATAGGTCGTAGTGAGGCATGCCCCTCTATTAATTTGGCCTATGATTCCGAAGAAGAAATGAGTACTCTAGGTTTATCTTTCCATTCCAAGAGATCTATATTTGATAGGACTGGTGAGGCACAAAAGAAGGCCAGTAGGGAATATAGTCATAAGGATGATATAGAGGATTATTGGGCCAACTGCAGTGATGAATTTGAAATTAGAAGGAAGAAGTTCTCTAGGCTACCAGTGAACTTAGTCCAGCTATATAATGTGGAGACCATTCCAAATCAGATTGAAGATGATGGAGATTTGATTCAAGGTCATGACTATGAAGCTATGAAGGATAAACTAGTTGGAGAAATAGATTGGCTGGAGGAAGAGAAAATAGAATTAGAACAGATCATGACTCCATTTCAATCAAGTATACTAAGTTGTGGCTCAAGCACAAGATGTGGGAGTTGGAAAGTGAAGGTATGCAATGCACCTATGATCTAATGGGAGACTTGGAGTCTCATTCCACTTCTGAGGAGTCAACTGAGCAGGATCCTAAAGGTAAGGGAAAGGTGAGCTCTCCTTTCAAGATAAAGATTAAATATGTTCAGGTGGAGGAAATACAAGAGGCAGGGAAACAAAGAAAGCCCATTGCTAAGAAAAGGAAACACATTTCAAAGACAAAGAAGTCGGCAAAGGATGAAGCTGAAAAGGAAGACAAAGAGGCTAGTGCTCCTATGCCAAAGAGAAGAAGAATAGTGAGATTGTCACAGAGGGAGAAGGAAACCTCTAAGGCAGGGGATGAAGTTGACCCACTGGTAATAAATGTGGAAAGTTCAAGAGAGAGGACACAAGTATACATAAGAAGATCAAGAACTCCTCCCAAAGATAGTGTGCCAAGGAAGGATTTCCTTTAGTTACCCCTATTGCAAAACAACAGGATAATGTTCCTCCTTCTCATAGGACCCATAGTGAACCAGGTGAATCTAAAGAGGTAGAGAGTCATCAAGATCAAGAAGAGGAAAAATTCCAAGAGGGTGAACTTTACAGCGCAGAGGCAGAAATAGAGAGAGTATTGCAGTCTCCTCTGGTGACTTATGAGGATTCACCTATAGGAAATGAAGAGGATAGACCCCCTCAAAGGGATGAATTTCCAATTAGGACTACTTCACTGGTACATGAAGAAGAAGAGCATGATAAAGAAAAAGAAGATAAAGTTGAGGAGATTCTTGAAAAACAAGATTTGAATGAAGAAATACCCAGGGATCAACAAGATGAGGTTGGAAAAAGTAATGTACAATTGCATTCTACTGTTCCAGGTTGGTTGGACAAGGAGTTAAAGAGAACAATTTTTTGTAGATGATACTCTTCCCAATTGGGATGAATTATTGGCGAATATAGGAAAGGGTAAAGCAAAGAAGAAATCCAGGGTTATCTCCAGGATTGAGAGAGATGAAGCAAATAATAGGGTGGTTCACATTGTTACTCCTACTCCTGATAAGAATAAGGATGATGTGACTGGTAGTGATTACATTGTGCAAACTATCAATTTAGGCCCTACTTCCATGGAACACGAGATTGAAGAATATGAAGGCTCTAGTGTTGTAATCTTGGGTAGATTGAGGAAAGAAGTGCAAACCAAGCAAGAGTTGAAGAAGGAGAATGATAAAATCAAGAGATATCTACAAGATTTGATGAAACCCTTGCAATCCATCAGCTCCTCACCATCTACTGCAATTTTCCTACCACAAGAAACAATAACTGAATTGGAGAAGATGAAAACCACTACACTTGCCACAATGAGTTGGTTATAGGGAGTGCAAATTAAAGGAGATAATGCTATCAAGGACATCCTTTCAACCAAAGGAGATGCTATGAGATCAATAGATTGGTTAAGGAATGTGCTAGCTCAGGATAAGGAGGATGTGGATCTCCTGTTGTAGAAAACCAAAACCATCATGGAATATACTGAGGAAAAATTGGTAGGTGATGGAATTCTTCCTTCCTCCAAAGCTGCAGAACCTTGGGAGTGGTTTGAAGTTTTGCAAATAAGGCAAAGGGTTTTGAAGAAGGTGTACAAGTAGAGGAAACAAATTGAGGACACCTTGACTAAGATCTATAAAAAATGCATTTATTTCTTTGAGGTTATGATAGGAAGAAAAAGGTTTGCACCAAAACACTTGAGCTTGGAGCAGTTGAGAAAATGGTGGCGAGATGCGTATTCTCCACTAGTCAATGAAGACCCAGTCACTGAACATCAGTTGGATGACGCAGCCACATACATTGCGATAATGGATAAATATCAAACCATGAAGGTGGGTTGGGATAAGGTTGTAGAGCAATCAAGAGAGTACATTAAGTCCATTGAAAGGAGAATTAAGGTATTAGCTATGCCAACTATAGCCGACTTGGACAGGATATTTCTGATATTGCATGATAGGATGGAGTGAGATAAGGACAAAGGGGAAGGTAGTTAATACAATGCCTCATCAAAATTTTTGCTTCCCCATTATTTCTCTTCTTCCTTCACATGCATTGGACCGAGATTTGTTGGAGACCCCAGGTCGACCTAGATGGAGTACATGCATTTAATGCCCACTTTGTGTTATTTTGAATTCCTCTTGGCTGACTTGTTTTGTGGCTATTTATTATTGTAATCCCTAATTGGGCCAACATATCTTAAGGGTTTCTATAAATATGGCATTCTACCTCATTTTTAAGGGCTAGATAGTTTTATATTGGAGCAAACTACGCAGTATAGAAAGAGCTAGACTTAGGAGTTAGTATCATTTTCAAGCAAGTGTTGTAACATAATACTAGAATTATTGCTACTTTGGGTGATTTAATGCAAGTGAAGACATTGTGATTTGGTGCCTTTCTTGTGTTGAATTTTATCTGGCATGGTTCTTGTGATTCTATCTTTGGAATTGCTTAATTTTATTTAATATATATGATAGGTTTAATGTTAGAATAATTAATAGTGTTTATGATTTGATACTTGAGGTGTTGCAGCAATCTCTAGTCTATACTTTTTGCAGCTAGCTGATTGTTAGTTGTTTTGCAAAGTTAGCCTAGACTTTAAATTCATTGTGCTCAGTTCAATTGTGGATATTTGTTCATTTCGATTGCAATAGGATTGTTTTGGATGAATTTTCATGATCTAAAAATATTTAATGCCTTAGAAGATTGCACTATTTTTGTAAGATTGCAGATTCATATGGGTCAAGCAGGAATCAATTTCTGAGGGATTGGTCCATTTCAAGTGTTTCGTCATTTGCATTGTTAATCTTAGGATCAGTGTTAAATTTAAGAATCTCTTTGAAACCCTTATCTTTTTCTATTTATTTGTTATCTGAGTTAGATTTAGGATTATAAATATCAAAATATTGCTAAATTTGATAAGCTTTGAGACTCAGTATTTGCTTGTAGTAAGGTCCCTTTGTGATTACTAACATTTTCACATTATCAATGAGTTGTTTATGCATTGTCAAGACCTGACATTAGAGACCTTGGGGTTATGTCTTGAGGCTTGTTGATAGAGATTTACCTTTCAAGAGAGATAGGATATTATATTCTGTTTGAGTTGTTGTTGTGCAGAAAACACCATCAACAGTATCCATTTGTATTTTCTTTGTCCTTTTTTCTTTACTGCTTTATTTTCTTTGTTGATTTCCTCATTGCTTTGATATGAATCTTTCTTTTTATGTTGGTCCCAATTTGTGTATGATATGATGGGTGGATGACAATTCATGATATGACTAGTTGTAGTGTTGAAAATATTTTCATCATAAGGATCCTTTGTTCCCCCTATGTTGATGTTTACATTAGACAAGATTTCCCCCAATGTTGTGAAGGTATTATCAATACCTAATCCTTTGCATAGACAATGTATCCTCTAATCCATAACCACTAAATATGACTTATCAAGAACACATTATATTACTATGGGTTACTGTTGTTCAGGAATATGAATTGTTTTCCATGATTCTATGACATTGTTATCAGTTGATACTACTTCAAAAGATGTTGGTGTTGATTCAAAAGATGCCGATGATGCACAATCACTGTAAGAATCAAGAATCTTGACTACTGCTTGCTCTTGTGTGGGAATATCAAGAGTGGGATACTCTTGTTTTAGATGAAGATCGTCTATATGTCCATCAAAAAGAAACATCTTAGGGGTGCTATTGGGGATATCTTTGGAGTTTAAAATGGTTTGGAAGATGTCCCTTAGCTCTTGATGAAACTCTGGGGATAGGGGTTCTTAATCTTGACTTGATTTAGAGCAACTTTCATTATCCTCAGGAGCCTCCTCTTGACTTGATCATTGGGTGGATGATACATCATCGACAGGGAAAACTTTAAGAAACCCCCCCCCCCTCGATGAAGGTGTAAAATCCCAGTGAATCTTTTATACTTCTCGATAAAAATATTAATTTTAGTGGCAATTTTTTTCATTTTTCGTGAAAAAAATAATAATGTCCATTGGAGAATCTTTTCTAATTGCTAGAAGTCTGTGGAAAATCCTAGCAAAATCCAAGTTTTTTAAAACCACTAAAAATTTTCCATTGGTGATTAAAATCTATTTTTAAACAAATAAAATATTTCGATTGGTGAATTAAACCTGTTTTCAAACCAGAAAAAATAATTTTGTTGGTAGTTAAAACTTTTTTTTCAAACTAAAAAATAAAATTCATTAGCAAATTAAACCTATTTTCAAATGATTAAGAAAAAAACATTGGTGAATTCAACATAATATCAAACTATTAAAAAAAATGCATGAAAATAAAGGTTATTTGCCTCATTGTTTTCATCAACCATCCAAAAATCACCTACAACTATAACAATTTTTTCAAAAAGCATCTTACCATGCTTCATAATAGAAAAAGTAACCTTGCCCAACTAAAACCAGTTCCACAACTATCTATATCTACCTTACATATTTCAACAAGCCAAGAATTTAGTACTAGTCTTGTGTTAATTCTGCAAAAACCCTACAAAAAACTACAAATTCTGTAAAAAGTGTGTTAATTCATCTTCCGCTTCCTCACATTCTATCCTTTTTCTTTCATACACTTTTCCTCTGCTTTTTCCTGTGCTTCCACCTTCATCAGCTTTATAAAGAGCTTTAATGCTTCCTATCCTAACCTTGCTTCTTCCCTACATTGATTTTTAATCTCATCCTCTGGCCAACGTATGAAATGGATGCACCCTTCTACCCCTTCTAGTTCCACATTTTCAAAGCCTTCCTGGATGTCGAAACCTTCACCTAGAACTACCCATTCAAGTATTGATTCTAATCCTTCCAAGAAATCTCTATGCACAATCATTTCCATCACTTCTCTCAGTGTGCTTGTTGATTCCCCCAAGTCCAAACCCCATGCTATAATCAAGGAGTATACATCCATGTTAGTCCTATATCTATGCCTCATATTTCCAAAGGATTTCCCCAAAATTCTTCGCACACTTTGTACCAACCTCCCATTAGTGAATTAAAACATACCCATTAATCTTTTTTCAGAAGCTTCACCATAAAACGGGTTTAATTGCCCCCTCAAATGTAGAGTGAAGTTGGCCTCCATTTGAAAACTATTGCAGCTACACCGCCACCACCACCACAATTTCATATTTTATGTGTGCCTTCTTCTCCACACCAAACTCTATTATTAACTTCACTAATCGAGGGTCGAGAGGTAATAATTTTTCAAACTCTGCACGTACCAATCTTAATTACCCATCGATCCTCCAGTCATGTCCACTTGCTAAAATTTTCCTACGATCTTCACTTCATAAATGTATCATCCTTTCCACCTTTCCTGTATTAATTTACCAAAGTTGGGGTTTTGTTGCTTTTCCTAACCTTAGTTGCCACCTTTCCTATCTTAATTCACCAAAGTCGGGGTTTTGGTGCTTTTCCTAACCTTAGTTGCAAGTCTTTCTTGGTCATCTTTGTAGTTTGTAGTCAGTGGGTCAGAGGTTTCGAAAACTTTGAAATTTCATACTTTGGTTCTAAAGTTCCAAATTTCAGCGACCATGCAACATTATGGACCATGACCGTTCGATGAATTTTTGGTGGACGATTGTAGTTGCATTTCAGAGGTATATCTCTCAAGCACTGGATTTGTGAATTGAAACCTCTAGAATTACACTAGAACCGTTAAGTATTTTACTGTTTAAATATTGGTGCTCTTGTTTACCATTTAATATTGCCTAAGTCAGACCAAAATATTTTATGATAAAGCCTTAAATCTTAACTCTTTAATCCTGAGGGTCGAGTCTCGTCAACCTAGCGATCTCCCCATTTGAAATTATGCACGTGTATAAAGTTTGTTTTAAAAGAGGAACCGTTCAATGAATTTTCTATGGAAGGCTATAGATGTATTCCAGAAGTAAATCCTTGAAGCACTAGACTTGCGAACTGAAACCTCTGGAATAACACTAGAACCGTTAAATTTTTAGAAATCAATGGTTGATATTTTATTAATTGTTGGTTTTAGAAATCAACATATAGTTCTAATCATAAGTGAGCAAAATTTATTGTGACTTATTAGGACATTGATAATGATTAAGGTAAAATGAGACATTTAATTCTCTCTTTTCAATGCGTTGAAGTACTCTACCTTTCATTTATTCTACTAAAATTCTCAATTTGGTTGTGGTACTAGGCGGTGGCGCGGATTAATGCCATATGAATAGCCAAAGTTATTGATTGGATAGCTTTATATTGAAAATTTCACGATGTATTGTAGAATCATAGATGATGATGTCAATAATCCAGTCATTTTGACAATTGATAGCTTGCGTGGCACTGCCGATTTTGACAATTGACAACCTGTCAGTGTGAGGTACAATTTGCAACTTTTCATGTAGCAAGCTTGAGGTAACGATTAAGTTGGATTTTGGTTTGCGCGAATCGCAATTATTACTAGTCAATAGTAACTATACACAACCTCACACGTTACACATGTGAGGTGTACAAGGGACCAAGCTAGTAGTGGCACTTTTGGTGGCACTTTTGGCCCATAAATAAGGATAGTGAGCACAACTAAAATCATTCATTTAATCATCATAAGGGTTTTCATTTTGTAGGGTTAATATGATGCGATATTATTGGGAATGCTCTAAATTCTCTTTCCTCCAGTTATGTAGTTACAGAGTAAAAGACCAATTTCCTTCAAGTTCAAAATGGGTGGAATTGGAAAGAAGTTGATTTGGTTTACCTAACTTCTCAAACATATTTTGAACCAGGATGAGGAGCTCTGATGGATACAAGTGCTATCCTAGTGCATGGAAGTTGCAAGTAGAAGATGGGAGCACTTTTACTACCCCTCATCGTCTACATGGTTTCCCAAGAAATTCCCATGCATTTAATTTTAGTGCTCATCTTCTGCATGGGAGCAATTTTGCTAGCCCTCATCATCTACATGGTTGGCCAGGAGAGTCCCTTGCATTTATTTTGAGACACCATGGCCTACTAGGCAAGCCCCATGCATTTATTTTTAGTGCTCATCTTTTGCATGGGAGCAATTTTACAATGATCCCTCATCTTCTGCATCAGTCTTGTTCTGAAAGGGGCTAAGTACATTTTGTATCTTCATGGCTCCTATTTCCCCAATTTGATCAGGCCCCCTTTCCCCATGCATTTATTTTCAGAGTGTATGGTTGACTCGACAAGTCCCTTGTTTTATTTTCAGAGCTCATGGTTGATCTGGCAAGTTCCATTTATTTTCAGAGATACATGTATCACATTTATTTTTTCAACTTTTCACCAGTGGTCTAGCAAAAGCTTGGTGCTTGCGCTTACATTTGTATTTGTACTATGTAATAATGTGACATTGTAATTCAGTTGTAATAAAATATATGGTTGTGCTATTAATGTGACATTGTAATTAATTTTATTAAGTCCTTTGCAAGTTATGTGCTATTAATGGTTATGCAATGTGCTATTAATGTGACATTGTAATTCATTTTAATAAGGCCTTTGAAATGTTAAGTTTTTGGCCCCTTGGACTTGATGTCAATCCTAGCGCATTAAACTTTAAAGAAAATTTAAAACACATGTTTTAAAGAAAATTTAAAGCAAATTTAAAACACATGTTTTATGTTTATTATTTATATCATAAATTACTCAACCGTTCGATGAACATTTGATGTATGGTTGTAGTTGCATTCCAGAATGAAATGCATAGAGTGATATGGTTGTGAACTTAAACCTCCAAAATCACCCTATAACCCTTAGATTAACAGAGATCAACGGTTTAGAATTTGTTGTCAATGCAGGAGTAAATCATTGTTTTTAATGGCTTGTTCTAAATGTTGTTAGCCATGTACATTGTACTACCTAATTGTGTACTATGTAGTCTGTAAGTAACAAGTAGACATTTCGGTGTCATTCAGTTTGTCCATTGCAGTGCACCACCCTATTATGGGTTCCATAGTTCCACTTCCAACAAAGCCATTCCAATAACCTAGTTTCAAGCTTCAACGTAGTTTCAACTTCAAGAATCAAAATTCAAAATCCAAGTAAGTTAAAGAATTCCTATGGCTACATTTCATCGCTTAACATTTTTTAAAATCTTATTTTGTCAAACTTTGAAGTTTAGGTTTAGGGTTAAGAGGATTAAGAATTAATAAAAATTAAACACTAATAGGGAATTCACAAATTTCATATTGTTGATTATATCAGCATGTCTATCACCAATACCACTAGAGCAATGTTGGATAAAAAAATACATAATGCAAAATTGCTTAAAACCCCAAGTTTCACTGATGAATACCATGATATTTATGATCCTAAAACCTATGGTAGGCATACCTCAAAACTTAGATTTTCATCTAAGAATAAGGCTACAAATCAAATGCAATTGCAAGTTAATAGTATCAATGCACCATGGGTAACTGGATTAGGGCGCATGATGTTTTCCCTTTCCCAGAGTTTATCATGGTTTGTGCCCTAAATTATGATGATAACAAAAGAGCAATTGTTAATAAAGATATCAAAGAAGAATTGTTATCCATTAATGCAAAAGAACTTGGAAAAGTGTTGGGCTTGGGGTTTACAACCGAAGAATTTGGAAATGGCCACATTGACCTAGAAAAGCTTGCTACTGATTATGAAGCAGTGGTTGAAATGGAGAAAAATTATTTCTTAAATAGAATAGTTCAAGATAGAAACAAATTGTAAGGTGATCATAAGCCTCCTTATGATTTGAATATTTTTAAACCATGGGTTCAGGATACTATTTCCATGCTAGCATTTTCCCTTAGACTAGATAGCAATTTGGAAGTGGGTGCATGCCTCCTTGAAATGGTGTATAATATCCGTTATGGTGTTTCACATGCCAAATATATTTTTATTGAGCACATTGTAGAATCCATGCATAAACATTTTTTAATGATTAAAGGTGGTTCCACCAAGACATTTAGGTTCACAAACTACTTGTGCTATCTTTTCCTATTCAAATTCAAAGGAATGTTTCAGACCAACAAGCTTCAGATTCAACCATATGATAATAGTAATCTTGAGCAAAATAAAATGGCTCCAGTATTTGAATGGACCACTGTTATAAGGTTGCATGATTCTCGAAGGAACTACAGTCATTTTGTAGACTACTTTTTGGCTCCATTGCACCAAGCAATTACAAATACTCCAATGCCTAGATTGCCTATGTCATGTAGAAACTGCATTCAACTAGGAAAAGAAATACAATTGGCTAATTGGTACTTAATGGAAGAATATAATGTGCTAAGATTTTATGGATTGGAAGTACAACCATACAAACTACCAATACATGTGATAGAAATGGTTTTTTCTTTGGAATATGTAAGGAAAATGTAGAGTACTGATGAAAGACACTTTAGCAGTCAGGGGAAGAAGACCTTATTTCCTTCTTTAACATTTTCATGTGGAGGGATGACATTCGAGAGAAAAGAATTTAGTGTGGCACATGATCTTTTGAATTTTTTTTATTTTGATCCTATTTGTCACTGGCAGTATGATCCATGTGACACCATTAAATCAATGATTGTGCTCAATAAGAATGTTGGAAGTAGAATTCAACATCAAAGTAAACCCTTGCTTGAAAAATTTAGAAACAAGGATTCTTGGGATGAGGTCAAAGTAGCAATGGAGAAAAGTGTTGTTGAGAATGGTATTTCTTTTGAACAATTGTTAGCAGAAACTATGGCATTGCATCGAAATACAATTAGGAGGTACAACATTTTTTATGAAAAAGGTCATAAACCATCTAGTAGAGTAAAAATTCCAAATTCTCTAGAGAAGGAAGTTATAGAAAAAATTGGTCATGATAAAAAATTATTGCCTTTTGGTCTATGAGGAAGGACCTAGGTGATCCAAGAGCTCTTGCAGAGTATGGAGATAATGAAGAAGATCTTGAGTTTAGCAAATTATGGAATATAGAGCATCTGAATGAACAAGAAGATGAAGAAAGTGATGATGATAGGCAAGAAGAAAGCCATGTCAATTTCAAATTTGGTTTAAGTGAGGCCACAAAAGAAGCATTTACTATAGGAGCAACCATAGCTAAAAAAATGGGTTATGAAGGTGGTGGTTTGGGGTCCCAAGGACAAGGAATTCCTACAGTAATAGATGTACAACATAGAAAACCAGTTGATAAATTTGGCCTTGGAGCTAATAAAGTAGACCAAGGGAAAACAAGTAGAGCTGAAACAATTCAATTTGTTAGAGCTTCAAACCCTCATCCTCATGGTCAAACACAATCACAACTAGGACATGCCCATGGTGGAGGACTTAGTACAGCTGGCACTACCTCTGGTGGCGATGGTATGGGTAGTAGTACTAGTAGTGGTCAACATGTGCTACAACAGAAAATTACACATAAGAGGACAACAACACAATATACCACAGAAACACCAGGTGATCAAGGCATACAAAAGAAAACAAAGGATTTTGACAAGTCCAACTCCAAGTCACACTACCAGTGGATCCACCACAAAGGAGTTATTTCCAAGCACTCGCCCAATGCCAGTTAGTCTAGATGTGACATCATTAGCAACTGCAAGTACTCCTATTCCTTCGCCATTCAAGCATTCCATTGTTCTTGCATCCTCAGGTTTTGATTACATTGAAGAGTTTAAAAAGAAATCAAAATTGAATAAAAAATAAAAGCAACTGATGGAGAGTGTGTCTGCTCTAACTTCAGAGCCTACAACAACCATGGTATTACTCACATTTGATACAAGTAAAGAAATCATGGAGTACACATTTCTTGTTCCCACAGTTCAAAACAAACCAGCAAATCAAATGGCTCCATCTGAATTCGAGGTGAACAATTTTCAATTGGATTTTTCTAGACTCATAAATATTGACAAAATTAATGTATCAAAGAAGAACAATGAATTGGTGTACACATAATTGCTAAAGCAAGATAGAGAGAAAAAAAGGTTGGAGACTCAAATTGAAAAGTTACAAGTAGACCTAGCAAATGAGAAAGAAAAGAGGAAAGCAGTAGATAACAAGAGCAATGAATTAGAAAAGAGAATTAAAAAATCTACCTCTACATTAACAAGCAAAGAGGATAAGCAGAATGAGACTACAGTGAATGAACTAAAGCAAAGGCTAGATGAGAGCAACAAGAAATATGATGAGGAAAAATCCACTTCAGAAAAATTAAGACTAAGCATTGCAAATGGAAATGCATAGTGGGAACAAAAATTGGAGGAGAGAAAAAGAAATGAAAGATTGGAGGCAGAGCTGATGGAAGCAAAAAATGAAATTAAGTCATGTCAAAATAAGTTATCTTCATTTTGCAGAGAAACAACGAGGCATATGAAACGAAAGATATGAGATGAAATAATGCAGGGGATTGATCATTTGTGTGACATGTTTCAATTGATTGATGCTATTAGACATCATAAGAAGCTCAACAAATATTTAATGGAGAACAAAAATGCGTTGGCATTAGAGAAATCAGCAAATCAAATTCAACAAAAAGTCTACAAATCCAGTGACAATGTTTTGAAATCAAAAGGGATTACTAATCAGCTTGCTACAACAATGACATTGTCATCTATCATTGAAAAGTGTTTAAGAATGCGTGAAACAGAGAAATATTTGCATTTGGTTGCAGACAAGATGAAGAAGTGGATGAAAAGTTAAGGAACTTCATAGAGCTTGGTTTACCAGAGGCTTTTGACACAAATGAGTGATTCGTTGGATGGAATTATTTTAGAAAGAAGATGAAGGATGCAAGGAAGATTGATTTGGACCATTTTCCTCATAACCTAGATTTGGTGACCTATTTGGATTCCATCAAACCATTGCTAACCCTGAATGAAAAATTGACTGAAGAATCCAAGACAGGTTCCAATTTGAATAATGAATTGTTAACAAATCTTCAAGTCAAACAACATCAGTTAGAACAAATGACAATTCCAACACCTAAAGAGTGGAAGTTGCTAGAAAACATGATGCGGTGATTTAATTTTTTATAATATGAGTTTCTAAGTTCCAACTCAACTTTGTGCAAAGTTGTCTTTGAGAAAGATTGTGCATTGCCAATGCCTCTATGTATTCCTTCATGTGATACAGTGATAATCAATTTAAAAGCTCAAATTCATACTTCAGTAATGTGTTGATGTTCAATTATTTGTTTTATTTATTATATCATTTGAAGAAAAAATTTGGTAGTGGTTTCAACTTCTAGATACACTTTTTATTATGTTCATTGTTGTATATGCTACTAATACTATTGTTAATATGTTATTAATCTAATAAGCATTGAGTTGAGTGATAAATCGCTAAGCACATGCTCAAGTTTTACTTTTAACACAATTAAAATATGAACTATAAGGTTATTTTAATTCCAAGAATCCATAATCTTAGTCAAATTGAATTACAATTCATACATCAATACTCAATCTTCATGACTATTTAGCATATTCACTAAACATTTATATGAATTCATGTCGTGGATTATCTATTATTGGAATTGGAATGATGGATTTTTGGTTAGTTTCATTGTCGTGGTTACTATCACTCAAATTCGTGGTTTTAGTGCTTTTCCTAACCTTAGTCTCTAGCCCTCAAAGTTTTATAATTGTCGCGGAGCTCTAAATTTTCATAACTCCCCAATTCTCCGACATGGTTGATGGTTCACTTTGTTGAGTTGCAAGTATTTCTTGGTCATCTTTCTAATCGGTGGGTCAAAGGTTTGGAAAACTTTGAAACTTCAGACTTTGGTTCTAAGGTTCCAAGTTTCAGTGACCACGTGACATTATGGACTTATCTTGCCTTAACCTTTCAAAGGCGTCGTCATCTAACACCTCATTGAATACTATGTACGGACTAATGTAAAATATAAAATACAATATAAAATATAAAATATCACAATTTCATGGAATACAACATAAAATATCATCAACTACAGTTTGACTTTGGAATATGATTCATGAAGTGCAATATAAAATAAAACATCGTGAAGTGTAATGATTCACAATTTCATTGAATACAATATAAAATATCATCAACTATAGTATGGAACAATGGAATCTGATCCTGGGATCCATGAAGTGCAATATAAATACCTAAAAGTTGCTAATTCACTTGAATCTCTTCCATTTCCCAAACGGACTCAGGGTCCTCAAACTAACGTTCATCATCAGATAAAGTAAAAGAGTCGTCTTGAATTTGATTCAAAGTTTTCTCTTCATTTTCTTCGGCTTGTGTCTCAAATTCAACATTCATTGTGTTACTTTTGTCAATGTCATCTGTCAAAGTCCCATTGCCATTGCCAATGCCACCAGTACCAGCCTTTGGAATTGGAGTTTTGCACAACCCGATCCCTCTTCTTTCACATGTGGACCTCCAGATTGCAAGTGCCCTTTCAAAAGGAAATTTTCTGACATTATACATAGTTCCTTTCATCCTCAAGCAATTTTCCAAATTCTTGTCTAGTTTGTTTCTTAAATTTCATTTCAAAAACCCCAATGTACTGAAAACTCTCTCATCCTCCACCGACCCCAATATCATTGTTTGACATAAATCAGCAAGTTTGAAATATTTTGATATCGAACCACGCAATATTTCACTGTGACCTAAGTTTGTCCAAACTTTTTTTATTGATCCTGGTTCAAAGGCCTTGTCCTTACCCATGGATTTATACTAGTCCTTCATAGCTGTTGCAAAATCCCTACATTGTTTTCTAAGCTTAGCTTCATCTAAAATTCCTTCTATTTTTTGCTCATTGTATGTTACAATTTTCAAAAATTGTTCGATCAAGATTTTTACCTAAGCATGAAAATATTTTGGGTTATCTTATTTTTTCAAAAATTGAGGATACATAATACTCATGGCTTCAAGTATTTCATGTCGAGGGAATCTTTCATGAATCTCTGAGGAAAGAGACTTTGCAATTTCGTTCAAATTATCACCAACAAATTTAACAATGCCTTGAAAATATTCCTTGTTAATAGCTACTTCTCTGCTAGAGCACCTAGCTATCTTACATTGGTACATTTGTATCTCATATCCATGTACACAGATGCATAAGTTCCCACTTGCATTAAACTATAAATAATTATCAGGATCATTCAAATCAGTAATTTTCTACCACATGAAATAATTTGGGCCATCTTGTGTTAGATCTAGATATAGATGATCGAGGGCCAAGCATGTATGTTTACGTAGATTGGCATATTCATTAATATACATAGCTCTATCTTGAGCTTTCTTCACAAGCTCATTCATCACATCCAACATGGGGAGAAAACTAGTTAAAGTCAAGAGTGTCTCTATATCGCTTAACCTATGTAAGAGGTCAAGAGCTTTGTCTACTATGCTACGATTTTCGTACATCACTCCAATCAAGGATTGATATTCTGAAAGAACTCATTGTGTTGGTCCATGCAGGGAGATCCATCTGGTATCGACATCCTTGAGAAGCTTGTTTCTTGGTGTTATTCCCTCAGAAAATTTTTGAAATTATGTGAAGCATTTAGGACTTTGGAAAAAGTATGTGTGGATCTCGCAAACTAGATTTTTTACTTTTGATACTGTAGAAAACTTGCTTACAATTTTGAATGCTAAATTCATTCTATGGAACATGTAGTGAATGCCAAGCATTTATGGTACACAAATAGTTTGTAGCTTTGTGTAAACACCGATCCTCTGACCTTGCATCATTTTAGCTCCATCAACTCCTACACACACCAACTTTTTCGCAATTGTCAACTCATCCATACCTGCAATTTCATTCAAATATTTTTTGACTAGTTAAAATATATTTTGCAATGTTGAATTGTTCTTCATTTTATGAACACAGAGAAGATGAGTTTGGAAAACATGTTGTTGTACAGTATACAAATGCATACAGACCCAAGAAGTATTGTCTACCGCAGTAACTTCACCTAAAGTTAATGCAATGAAATTTGACTCTTTTACTTTATCCTTTAAATCTTCCTTTTCCACTGCAGCAAGATAGTTTTCCCAATCCCATCTAGCGTTTACTAACCAATGTGAGTAGGGATAGTGAGGAACATTCAAATAAAATAATAAACTAAAATATTGTGGGTAGTCTATCATAGGACGCCCTCTGGACAAAATATGAAAAACAACACTGATCTGAACAATTTCTGAAAGATTTGCTCCTCCCACTGCTTTTCCAAATTGAGTCTCAAGTGTACCTTTACATGTAGCAATGTTCAACATTATTTTTTCATGCTCTTCATAATCCACGACATATCTAACATGAAGACATTCTTCCTTTCATTTCCATTTTTTTCTATGATTTTTTTTCATAAAATTTACCGATATGCTTTTCTATAGTGTCAATCTTTAGCTGTAACGTCTTGGCTGTTCCACATTTCCAACTACAAATCTTACATTTGGCTAATGTTTCCTTTTCAATATCATTTTCATTTCCAATCCCCACTAGTACCATGAATGGGTATTTTGACAACCAACCAAGTCGAAAACTCCTTTTCATTTCCCACTTGCACCCCTTTTTTGGTTTATTTTTCCTTTTCTTGCTACCAATATCAACATCCTCATCCAAGTCAATTATCTCATTCTGGCTAACTAGGCCTAGGGTATCACTTGGAACATCTTCTGTGGTATTGATATCCTTATTTGATACATTTTCATTTAAACCAATGACAATATCAACTTGACCTTCTGGTGGCAGTGAGGTATTGGGAATGCTACCAATATTTGGTGGAAGAGTTGATGATGTAGCTCCATCTTGACTTGATGGATCAGAATCTTTGGCAATTCCAAAGTAAGACTGTATGGTACATCTAAGTTTTTTGCATTTTGATGGCCTCTCAGTCTCTTCACCACCTTGAGGAGTGGTAGGAGTCTCTTCACCACCCTGAGGAGCCTGAGGAGCGGCAGGAGTCTCTTCACCACCCTGAGGAGCCTGAGGAGTGGTAGGAGTCTCTTCACCACCCTGAGGAGTGGTAGGAGTTTGAGTAGCAGGAGCCTTACCACCCTGAGGAGCAGAAGGAGACTGAAAAGTGGTAGGAGTCTCTTTACCACCCTGAGGAGCAATAGTAGCCTTACCCTTGCTGCTCGAGTCGCTCGACATATTGATCTCTGATTTACTCGACATATTCATCTCTCACTTCAAATAAAAACTGGAAAAAAAATGTCTTCTTGTTTAAGGATAGAGAATAATAATATAGATCTCATTCCCTACTCAATATCATCTTTAAGACTAAAGGAATAATGGAAAAGAGATAAATAAAACTTATTATTATAACTAATAACACTATGAAGAAATGATCACTCACCTTTAAGTCTACATTTTCGGCTTTGGCTGACTTCCGAATAAATGACACTTTCGATTGTATTTATTTACGTTCAAGGAATGGATTAATAATATTCCTTTCAGTTATTTATGAAAGATTGTGTGAATGGAAATGCAATAGGAATTTATAAGTAGTGTGATAAGTGTTGTTCTTTAAAAATGGTGCAGAATCACACATCAAATTCAATATCATGGAATACAATATAATTTTTTTGGCTTTTCCTAAACTTAGTCGCTAGTCCTCAGAGTTATATAACCTTGTTGCAAAGTTCTAAATTTTCATAACTTCACGATTCCCCGACTTGGTTGATGGTTCACTTTGTTGAGTTGCAAGTCTTTCTTGGTCATCTTTCTACTCGATGGGTCAGAGATTTTGAAAACTTTGAAAATTCAGATTGTGGTTCTAACTTCTAAGGTTCACTTTGTTGAAGAAAGAATGGAAACGAGATTAAAAAACTTATTATTATAACTAATAACACTATGAAGAAATGATCACTCACCTTTTAAGTCTACGTTTTCGGCTTTCGTTGACTTTTGAATGGAGAAGTAGAACCTCAGAATGGAACAAAATGCGTAAGAATAAATGACACTTTCAATTGTATTTATATCAATCCATGATTCCATATTTGATGAATTTTGCGGGATTTTTAAATGGTATATTATAAATTTGACGAATCTCGCGTGCTTATACAATGATACGTTGTAATTTCCAAGGCGAAATGTGTCCTCAAATGTAATTATTTTTTTAATTTTATTGGTGAAATAAGTCCTCATGAGAAACTATTTATAAATTTTAATTGGCGAAATGGGTCTTCACAAGCAACTATTTGTAAATTTTAATTGGAAAAATGGGTCCTAATACAATGTTGTTTTAATAGTATTAGCGAATATGTGGGTTTTTTATTAAATGCTTTCAGGATTTCAGGTGAAAATATTAGTCGGTCCAATTGAAACGTGTAGTTTGACAATGGCGAATTTGTTGCTTAAATATGCCTCATAAAAAAAATCATTGGCGAATGGACATGCATTGGACCTATAGTTTGTAAAATCTAGGTGATTTGGACACCCTGTTGGATGCGAGAAATTTTCCAATTTCGACTTGGTCAATTCCTAGAATTTTCCAACTGGTGAAGATTCACCACTAAAGTTTTCCCTAATCATCAATAAAAGACTCTTCACAATAATTTTCAGGTATGGGTCCAATAAGAGATATTTCTTGCGCGTTTGGAACTTCTTCAACATGCCCAATCATGAATTCATATGTGGGAGAGATATCATAATCTGATACATACTTGATGCTATTATGGTATGAAATATTGCTAGACATTGTTGATGGGTTTTGACTTTGTTTTAAAATAGTATCTTGATACGTTTCCGATTCCTCATGTTGTGATGAATGAATAACACAAATATGTCCCACCATGGTATCATGGGTATGTTTTACGTTGTTTGAAGTTGATGCCTTTCCTAAATCTTTTATTTTTTTCTTTTGTATGATCAGGCATAGGGTTTGTGTAAATTTTTAGATTTTCATTCCCATATTTTTTTATCAACATCCATGTCTCCTTGCTCAATAAGATCTTGTATTAGATGCTTAAGTCTAAAACAATTATGTGTGTTATGACCTTGGTATCAATTAAATTCACAAAAATGATGCTTGATAGTTTGAGAAATCTTGGAGTACGATAAAGTTAGACTGTATCAACTTCTTCAACACATCCTCCATAGGTTCCCCTAAGGGAGTGAATTGTCGCTTAGCAGCACTATTTGTTCTGTGTGGTCTATGTTGAGTGTTTGCAACATTGATTGTTGGTTGATTGTTTGGTGATGGTGTTTTTGTGTTCATCGTTTGGGTGATTTCTTGCCTAGGAGCAGTTAAGACCACCTTTACATCAACACCACTATCACTAGTAGCATTCTTATTCTTGGCCCAATTTTGGGGTTTTTTGTTCAAATTAGCAGAGGGGTGATTGTCTTTATACACTTGTGTGCTCCCTTGTGTGATTAGGGATCTCTCAATGTTAAGGACCCTAGGGATAAGCTTGTCATAAGTGGTGACACATTACATTTTTAATTGGAAGGATAAGGTTGTGTCAACATTTTCTATGATGATCCCTACTTGTTCTTTAGGAATGGGACACTTTCTCTTACTATCTCTTTGCCTCCACCTTTGTAAGAAATTAGCGAAGGATTCTCCTTTGAATTGCTTGAGAGTGTACAAATCTTCTAAGCTTACATCCATTTCAATATTAAAGGAGAAATGGTCTATGAACCTATCAATTATTTCTTGGAATGTTTTGATACCTGGAGGAAATTATGAGAACCAATCAATTCCTGGGCCTGCCAAACTTTGTGGGAAGAAGCGCATCAAGTAGGAATCATTGTAGGAAATCTCCATACACATGACATGGAATTCTTTGATTTGATCCGCAGGATTTTCCCTGCCTTTGTATTTATCAAACTTAGGGACCTCAAAACTGGGTGGGAAAGGTATCATGGTGATGTTTCCATTTAATGGGTACAGACACAAGTTTTTTTTTGTATGTAGCTTCTTCTTTTTTCCCATTTGAATGTCCTCGATCTGTTGTGTGAGCGCCTTGAGCTTTGATGACACATCATCTTGCAGATTTGGTAGAGGAGCATATGTGGTATATTGTGGAATGATGGATGAAGTGTAAGTGGGATTTTAATATGATGGGGTGTTATATAGTGTGTAGGGTGGATTCTGATACTGTGAAGGTGATGGTGGTAGGGGTGGAGGTGTATATGCTCCTTGTGTTGTTTGATGCATGAAGTTTTGTTTGGGATTATAATACAAACCCTGTTATTTTTGTGTAAGCATTTTTTGTTGTTGGGCATATTGTTGTGCTAGCAATGCTTGTTGTTGGGCTTGTTGTTGGTGCATGATCAAGTCTTGTTGTTGAGCTTGCTGCTATTGTTGTGTGATTAAGGCTTGTTTTTTAGCTTGATTTTTTTGTAATGCATGTTGGTAGGATTTTTTTGCTTGTTGAAAAGCTTGAGTGTGAGCTTGTTGTTGTTGCAATTTGGAAGTGTTTTGTTTTTGGATACATCAGATGGGTTTTGGTTGATCATGGTGTGAGTGAGTTGTGGGTTGTTTTTTGCTACCATTCCTTATAAGATTGATGATTGGGAGGGAGGAATGTAGGTTTGGGACCCTATTTTATAATGCATGATTTGGGGGACCAATGATAAAGATTATGATGGTGACATTTGGTATTGTGATGTCAATGGCACATTCTAACCTTGGATCAATTGATTAAAAGGGTTCCCTTGACTGATGTGTTGAGGGTTCCCTTGGTTTGTTTGATGTGGGACCAAGGCACTACCTTGTTTGATGGGGTTTGTGATCAATGTGTTTCTTTGATTTGGATTGTTGAAGGATGGGGCTGATGTGGATGGTGGATTGACTTGAGCAGTTTGGGTAGCCACTTGTTTTGATGTGTTAATGGGGTTGTTGGAACTACCTGTTAAGGGTTTCCCTTGTGTGAGGGTGTTAACTTTCCCTTGTTTTCCTATTTAAGGAACTTGGTTCACATTACATTGTGTAACGTTGGACACACTTTGGGTACTTGTGGTGATGGATGAAGATGGTTGCACTCGATGTCGAGGTCATCATGGTGTTATGGAATGTAAGTGGTTTGTATGGATGGAGGGGATGCTTAGGAACGGTGGTGGAAGAATGAGATGGGGTGCCAAATATTGGTGTCCAAGTTTTGGCTTGGGGAAGATTGGTGTGTTGGGTACCCAAAAGTGTGTTGCCTCCTAAAGGGAGAGTGTGACCAACATCGGTGGCAATCCTAGTTGCAAGACTAGGAGTTAATGTTTGACTTGGCACAAGGGATGGAGTTGGTTGATTCATAGAAGGGATTAACCCTTGTGTCAAGGTTTGTGCAAGAAAATTTGGAGACACATTTTATAAGGTTTGATGATCTTGTTTATACTCAAGGAGTTCTTCCTTAGTAAGTTCAATTGGGTTGTTTGTGAAATATTCTACTGCATACAGTCCTAATGGATGTTGTGGTTGTTGTGAGGGGGTAGAATGGATCCTTGGATCAAATTCGGGTGGAGTAGGATCACTTATAGTAGATGTGTTTTTGGTTTGTTCCATGATTCTCTTGTGTTGTGATCTTGTTGTAACCATAAATTGTGGGTCACCTATGGGAGAGGTATGCTGAGATTTATAGTGTTGAAACTCTCTAGTTGACTCAAATTTTGGTAAAGGGACCCTATAAGTTGTTTTGGACCAATGATGTGAGTGGATGATGAAAAAGGGTGAATGATGTGGAGGATGAACTTTCTAAACTTTTGGACAAAACTTTTAGAAAAATAGGTTTGATGTTTTGATGTCTTGGAAAAAGGTGTTCAATGAACTTGTAAATCTTTCAAGGTACACGTGTGACCTTTAAGATAAACTAGTCCAAAAAGGTGATGACTAACTCAACTAAGCATTAGGAAAAGGATCCATTTCACACACAACATAGCTAAGTTAGGGGATTGGTTTGATAAATGTCAAAGTACAGAGAGTATTGATGTTTCCACAAGTTTTTGAAGTTGTTTATGAAGTGAGATGTAAAATGTGTGAAGGTGGATGAAATGTTTTGACCCAAAATATGTTAACCTAAAAGGGACCTTTGTTTTGAAAGACCAAGGTAGTGAGAAACATGTTATACCTCTAAAGTGATAAAACCTTAAGAACTCAATGATTTTGGTAAAATAGAACTTGGACACAATTATTTTGACAATAGAACTCAATGATTTTGACAATAGGTTTTGGACTCAATGTTTTGAAATAATTTCCTTGTCTCAATTTGCTTGTTTTGGGGAGTCAATGTTCAAATATACATCAATGAGGAGTGTTAATTTGATTTAATATTTGGTTAAGTGAGATTGTTTCATTACTACATCAAGAAAGTCTTAATTAATGTTCAAACTAAGAATTGTCTGTCTAAGCAATCTTCATTTCACAAAATCCATTGTGTGAAAATCATGAAGCTAAGGCCATAGTTCCCTATGTTAACTTTGGAAAGTGAGGACTTAGATATAAATCCAAATATTTAGAAGCCTCTAAGGATAAAATCCTTAGGGACAAGCAACAATATTAGGACTTTTCAAAAGGTATCCATACTTAATCCAACGAGTTTTAAATTTGATAAAAAAATTGATGTGTGTTTAAGATTTTTTCGAACCAAACAATGTGTCAAACTAACTCATGAGAAATAACATTCCTAGCTCAAGTGGGTACATTCTTTTTGGTGGGCTTGCCTCATTCCCTTCATAGTAAAAGAGATGATTTTACATGCAATTTAGGGAAAATTGTAGAAGTATGTTAAGAATGAACTCTTAATCTCTACACATCAACCAAAATCAAGCATGGCAAGTAGCTTCTTGGAAGTAAATTCCAATGCACCACATTAAAGAACTCTTTAGAAGGACAAAGTTGACCACTATAAACAAAGGTTTTTAATGAAAAAAAATTGAGAACACCTGTCATTTCACTACCATCCATTGGCCACTTAAGGCTCTTCAATAGTTCCCTTCCAATCAAGGAGAGGGATTAGGTGCAACACATTGATGCCTCAAGATTGAAGTTACTTTCTCGCGATTTCATGACCTTTGATATAGCCTGCCGATAAACGTGCGTCAAGAACTTTCCTATGAGTTTTTTGTTGCAAGATGTATCTCATAGTAAGTCATCTCTTAAGGGTGACTCAAAGCATGAAAGTACATTTAAGTATTTCTCTTCACCCAAGATCGCATGAAGCACAAGGGGAGTGGATACATACACAAGCAACGAAAGTACACTTGAGTGTTTCTCTTCACCCAAGATCGCATGAAGTGCAAGGGGAGTGGATGTGCACTATAAGTGTATACAAGAAAAGCAAGAACTCATTCATTTTAATCCCATAAAGCAAAATGACTTCATTTTAAGCACCAATGGAAGTGTTTTTTTTGTTTTGTCCAATTTTAATTGATATTGCAAAATGAGGATGTATGGGTCCAATTTTAACCAACTTTGAAAGTAAATTTTAAACCCAATGGAAGTTTAGTGGTTCTAAAACACAAAGCAAAGAAAAATATAATGGGCTATAATTGTCCCATAAGTGTAAAAACACTTTTTACTATGCATGGATAAACATTTAATATGCTCCTTCACTTCAAGTTTTATTTCAAATCTGCAAAACCAATTAGCTTCAAAAACAAAAACCAGATTTCAGCAAAATATCAAAGAGCATATGAAGTTGAAAATTTAAAACACATGTGAAAATTAGCTTTTTGTTGTTTGCCAGTAAAAAGTGTCATTGAAGTTGTCAAAAGTGTCTCTATATCAGAAGTGTGTCGCTCTGGTGAAATGTCATAACCCAATTTTATTACATGTTTATTATAATATAGTAAATTGAATTATTGAAGAAATTTAATATTTATTAAATGGAAATTTTGAAATTTTTGAAAATTAAATAATAGAAGTTGACTGATGTTGACTTTATGAACTTTTGGAAATTATCTTATATGTTATCAAGCATTGAACGTTACTCATAAATTTTTAAATGCAAGTGTGTGCAATAGTAGGGTGACATGTTGAAGGATGAGAACACAGTTGAAGTAGGATTGTTTAGCCAGATCGAATGGTAATCCAGTTGGAATCTAGGTGCACACACCACAAATGGCATGATGATTTGCATTTGAACTATTTTGTATATATAGAGGAACGTAATTTAATGACTTTAATTGTTTTAGTGATTGAAAATGAATGGCTTGTAGATTAAATTGTCTACTCAAACTCTATGTTTGAAGAAAATGAAAGTAAGTATTATAAAGAATGATTAAAAAAATAAGAGATTTCATTATGTGAAAATTAAGTCAAAAGAAAATTCCTTTTAGTTTATATATATGGATGCTCGAGATGAAATTAAATTTCCTTACTTTAATTAAATGATAGCATATGGAACTTATAAGCTCTTCCAAACAAATAATTTTCACATGAATGTATGTATATATATATGCATGTATGTAAATAAATGCGAATACATACATATATATATAAATATTTATTATTTGAAAATAGGTTAAATATAAATGAAATCATATAAATATATATATATATATACATAGACATACATATACATATATATACACACATATTTAAATTCATATCGAATTCAAATTCAATAACCGATATATTCTAAATCGGACTATTTGAAATCAATGAGAAATCATGAAGGCATCCCACAAAGGATGTGGACTTCCACAAGTTTAATGACAATATTCAAACCAAGTAGTGGCCAGCAGCAAGGCAATAATGCCAATGCTCGAAAACATGCAAACGATAGTGTTGTTTCCATTTTTGGAGGATACCCAGGTGAAAAAACAGAGAGAAGAGAAGGAATTTGGGGGTTCCTAGCCAAAAAAAAGTAGAAGAAGAACTTGAGACATGGAAAAATCTGAGGGAAACATCACATAAGCTTAAATTGGAGGTAAATCAATTTCCTTTAGCAATCAACTTGTTCTTAATGCCATTATTGAAACATGCTTGAAGTATTTCTTCATTTTAATCAAGTGTTTTCATAGCACAGTAAAAATGTGAGTCATTGTTCTGTATTTGAATCGGCCTTGAGCTAAATGCATGAAGTTTTATCAACCACCTTGTGGAAGTCGCATGACCTACGACCTACTTAGTATGGAAAATATAAAATTTTAGAGCCTTTGTGACTGTTTGTAGAGCTAGGCCAAGGCTTGAGAACCTTAAATAGTTCAGCCATCATCTCTATTTTGCACGATGATGTTTAGCCTTATGAAGGCTATCAGAATTTATTTCGATTGACTGTGTTGTTTTGTAAAGATTATTCTTTGAAAAGCATTGAATAACGATCCTATGGGAGGGGCATGATTCCCTATATTTCATTTGTATAATTACAAATGCTCATTATTGGATGGGTCAATAACAATAAAGGGGCTTTATCAAATGATTTTAGAGCTTTGCATATGTATGTGTATTGTTATTTTGTGTGAAGTTGACCTCGTCGAGTAGGAATGATGGAATGATTCTAAGTTTGAGAATCACCAAGCCTTTCTTGGGTCAATCTAAAAGATTGACAGGTTGATTCCTCAATGTGTAAATGGTATAGACATAAGTCTGCATGTTAGATATTACTACATGTATGGTATAAGCCAATAAGCCCATATGGGAAATTTTGAATATAACTCTTGATGCTAAGAAAGAAAGAACCTAACCTATAAGAATGGTCAAATCTAGAGTAACCTAAGATTGTTTTGTTGTAGCCTGAATAGGCATGAGTATTGTTTAGAACCTGAAACTTCTATGCCTTTCTCTTGACCAAAATATTTTCTTAGGTTTTTCATCGACAAACATGTCGAACCTACTTTTCTTTATAATATTAAAGTTGGTCATCGAATTTTTAGTGATGAAAGTGTCCAAGATTTGAATGCATTTTGTTTTCATGTATGAAATTGGGATATTTGATTTGTTAGAGAAATATTTTGGCTTGCATGAAATTGACAATGAGAAGTTGTAGACAATATTTGTTACTAGAAAAACAACATTTTTATTTAGTTCATTGTGGAAAAAACCTGTTTTATTTTAAAAGAGTGAACATTTATTTGTAAAGTGACCATTTAGCATGTAAACAACCTAATATCAGCATTGAGTAACCGCAAACAACGTATGTTCTATTGGAAAATGGCATTTTTTGTCCTTAAATGTAACTGTTTAGTCTGAAACAATATTGTATTGATGTAAACATATAATAATCTATTGCAAATGACTCTATTTTTTTGTTGAGTTATTCTTGTAGCTGAAAACAACCTTTCTCATTAAATTGTTTAGTTGGAACAGCTTTGGATAGTTGTAAACAATGAACATTCTTTAAGAAATAGCTTGCCTTTTAACTATTTTGTAGGAAAGAGTACAGGTTCTATTTAAATGATGAGTGTTCATATGTAAACATCAACGTTAGAGTATCACAGTTTTGTGTGAATGCAAAGGAACAACATTATGTGTGAAATTTTTAACATAAACTTGTTCTGATTCTTTATTTTTGACAAAATAAATGTCAAATGAAATATTATTATTAAATAATTACAATTTGAATTAATGATTATTTCAGAATGTATGCACAAATTCTAAAACTTAAGTAGGCACATATATGTGTATGCACATAGACTTCATCTATGTACATACACATACTTATGACATACCTTCTTTTGTTCTTAGTTCATTTTTAAATGGAAAAAGCTTATGATGAAAATTATCATAAGAATGATATGGATAATTGTTGAATTACTCTATTTAATCATAAATCTATTTTGTGTTTAGAGAGTAAATTAGAAATTTAATTATTCTTTTGAAGACATATGTGAAAGAATATTCTAATACTTGAACAAAATAGTGATACCTTATTTGATTAGAACACCTCAGGGTAGATGCTACTAGAGGGTAGATAGTTGTTATGAGATGTTGTATAGTAGAAAGTTACCTTCCTGGACAGGTGCCGAAATGGAGTTATGAGAGTATAGGTTTGCTTTACCAGAACCTATTGTTTGTTGTTGTTGCAACACATTTATTATGCTTGGCCAAGCAATATAGTTCATTTGTATGTATGAACTCTATGATATCACTCTCTTCCATTCCTAGCATAGATCTTGCATTTTCTTTTCTAACTTGTACATAGAAATTGCATGTTGATGTATGGGCATGCACCAAATTCCACCTTGAGATTGTTCTCTTGCTAAAATTTTCATCCAGGTTCAGGCATTCTTCAAGTCAAAAGAATTCTGGGGAAGTGTAAGCTTCATGGTTGGGTAGTAAAGCATTTCAACCATGTTCTCGTCCACTAGTGGAGGTGAGCGTCAAAGAAGAGCCTTAGTTGTTCACAAGACTATTATAGTCTAAGATGTAACTTGATGTAATACATTCAAGTATTTGATGTAAAGTGTACAATGTAATGATTTTGTGGCCTTAGGTGCCAAGTCAAACCTGATATTGTAATTTGACTTTTGAAGTGAATATATGAATCATTGACTCATTTTAAATGGACATGTGTAGCTATGATTGACTTTAGCCACTAGTTATGTCTTTTTACTTTGGAATATATTCATGTGTCAAATACAATAATATTAATTAAGTAATAATATAGGATGGGTTATTACATTTGGTATCAGAGCTTAGGGTTCAACTCTAGGCCTTTTAAGTCTACCAATGTTGACTAGGGATAGTTGACTCTTGACCCAAAATTTGGTTGTCTTGAGAATTGATCGAACCTAGATTGAATGCAGGAATGGGAAGGTCAAAGGCAAGACAAAGGAAAGGGAAAACTATTAGAACCTCACGTAAGAATGATGTAAAGGAAGGAAATGCCAAGATGGAGCTTCAATCAAAAATTCTCGATGACGAAACTCTAGCTCAGGCTCTTACATGACTCAAGCCAGAGAGAGGCTTGAAGATTGAGGAGAAGCGAACACCTAAGATCAAAAAGATTTTTGCAATCTGAGACTAGCCTCTAGGGTTGGGACCCAATGCACACTTGTTGACTAAAGAGGAAAAGGAGATCCTGCATGCTCAACCATCCTCTTTTGTAAAGTTTAATGTAAATTCAGATGAGGACCCAAAGGAATGTCCTCTTTTTGACGCCGATAAATCGGAATGATGTAACAAGAATCCTATTGTAAATAAGGGTTTATTGACTCACCTTTAATATAAATAAAATCATATAATAATTTTTGGTGTGGTCAATGAAGGACTCTAAAGTGTGTATTATGCATGAATTTGAATGTCTTCTAGAATGATGAATGTATGCATATGAAAAATTATGTGATGTAGTATAAGAACGTTTATTCGTAGAACTCTATGTTGAGATGCAATAAATGTGAATATGTTTCAGGATAAGTGTGGGATGAAATGGTGACCATCAGGCAAGACGAGGGTGGTAGTGGTTCCAATAATGGACCTAACAAGAGGCTGGAAAAAATTCTAGATCTTCTGAATCGGTAAGAGTCTAGCATGGATCATTTAGAGCAAGAAGTCTAAGTGGCACGCGAGGATTGAGACTACAGGAATGCAGAAGGAAATCAAGGATATGGTGATCTAGGGATAGGTCCATGAGGATGAATTAAGGAAGAGCTTGGGAAAGACCTCAAAAGAGTAGCACTACCCAAGTTCGATGGTAAGGCTATTGGAGCAGGAGCTGAGGCTTGGATTATAGGGATGGAAAAATACTTGGGATCTATAACCTTCTTGAATAGACTAAGGCGACATGGACTACGTATCAGCTCTCAAGTGAAGCAGCAACTTGGTGGGATAATGAGTAGTTAGAATGAAATATTTAGCCTATTGAGATCACTTGGGAACTCTTCCTCCAAGCTTTCAGGATGAGATGGTTACTACAGCTTTTCTTTGACAAGAAAACTTGACAAAATTTCAAAACTTAACCGAGGGAAATATGATTGTGATTCAATATTGGGAAAATTTCACCAACCTGTTGAAATATGATCCCCAGTATTAGGGAGATGAATGGTATCGTATCTGGAAATTTATAATGGGACTCAAACCTCACATAAGAGTTGAAGTGGATATGCATGAACCTCAAACCATGAAAGAAGTCTTCCAAAAATCTACCAAACAAGAACAAAAACTACAATAGTTATCTAATCTTTGTAGTGACTCAAATTTTAAGTCACAGTACGAGAAAAAAAAATTCATAAAGGAGACAAGAGCCATCAGATCCATAATCTCAAGAAGGGAAGTGAGTCACAGGAGAAGGGTGAAGATGGTAATGGTAGAAAGAACAAGAAAGAAACCAAAGGCAAGGGTAAGGATGACCATAAGTAGAAGGTCTTTAGAGAGGACAAGCCAAGAGGTCGCAAAGGGCCTCGTGATGGATGTTATACTTGTGGAGGTGATCATTATGCCTCAAATTTTCCTCAGCAGTCAAAGTCATAGAAGAAAGGAATCTATCAATAGACTCAACATCACCAAATCCATGCTACAGTGGATAACAAACAAACAAAGTATCAAGCTTTGCCAATTTAGCTGACAAGTAAGCTCTATAGCCAATTTATCTCTATCTTAATTGATACTGGAGCTACTGAATGTTTTATAGATCTTGATGAGCTCGAAATATGCTCATAATTTAAATATTATGATGTATTTTTAATACCCTTACTCTTATTGCTAATGGTTGTTTTAACTCTTTTATTAAAGAATTTTTATCTAAAATTAGGTAGTATCCTATAGCAACACATTCCTATATTCTTGCAGCTTAACATCTCTATGTGTCTATATTAATTACCTTGTTTGACCTCCCGAATGACTGATATAATGCATGTGGTTTTTGAATAATGAAATGGATTTAATATGGGATTAATGAATGTGTATCTTGTTATTTTCCACACATGCTTTCTTTCACTTCTATCGCCATGTGCATCGCAGGTTGTTAAAGGGAGCATGAACAAGTCAAAGCGCAACATATCTTGGCCCTGCATTAAAGTCCATTTCCAACACGACATTGAGGAAGTTGTTCTAGCAAAGACTCTTTGACGAGTTCATTGGAAAGAAATATAAATGATCATTTATCTAGGAAGAGTGGAATATTAAATTCTCTCTTAATCATGTTGAACAGATATGCCTTCATTTATGAGAAGTTTGCTCCTCGGTTTCAAGATGAATTTATGTCCACATCTTTCTTTGTTAGAGTTAGGTAGTTAGTTGTTTTTCTAATATAAATAAGTGTTCCTCCTGTGTGAGTGAGCAACAAAGTGTGTTAAAGTTAGTATTATTATGAGAAACAGTGTTTTATGTTAGTTTTCTTACAAGCAGAACAATTAATGTATATGATTCCAAGTTTATGAATAAAAGCTGATAAAATTTTGAGTTCAATTCTTGCATAAACTGGTTGATGCTTGCTAAGGGGGCCCACTTAGTGAGTATCTGTAGTTAGTTGTTTATCTCCTATTGATTATAAGTTAGATTTCATTCTTGAAGTTTTCAGCGCAAACTCAATCTTATATTGTTCCTGCAACATTGGGAATCCATCCCTATGTTTGTTCCTGCAACATAAGGCCAGTTCATAGTGTAATACTTGTCATGATTTCTACTTTGATTAACTTATGCTTAAGTTAAGAAGACTTTACATTACATTCCTATAGCATAAGTAGAATTCCTTCCAAACATTTATTTCTAATAAATTGTGACTGAAACTAGTTCTTAGTGCACATACAGTGTTGCTCCATTTCAAGTATGTGTTCCCTAGTTTGACAATGTAAATGAACGACCATAAGAAGATGTTAGTCACCTACTGGAATGTCCAATTCCCAGGTTAGGATTTTCCATGACTTTTATATCCTTTTGTGGAACCGACCATTTTTGGCATCGTTGTCGAGGATGGTGTCAAGCTAAGAACCTGTCATAGTCATTGTTAGCAGTAGTTTAGTGTGTTTATTCAAGTATTTTAAAATTCCTTCAATTTATGGTTAATTCTATTGCATGCATAGAAGAAGAGACGCTCTGGGAAGATTCCTCCCTAACCTTCCATTCATTGATAACAATTTTGAACCAGCTTATAATCTATTTGAGGAAGGAGGAGACCAAGATATCAATCCATTTGTTGAAAACATGCTTGTTGAATTGCTATTTGCCCAAGCTGTCGAAGAACCTTAAGAAAATCCATTTTATTTGATACTCCATTAAGAAAATATGGCACTTAATCCACCTAATCAACCTCCTGCTTTTGAATTCCCTATCATTGCTCAGCAAGATAATGATAACCTTAAAAATATTCCTTCTTCATTACTTCCCAAGTTCTATGGACTAGTTACAGAGGACCCAGACACTTTCTTGTTTGAGTTTGACATCCTCTGTCATAGCTATGATTACACTTCAGATGTTCACAGGCTTAAGTTGTTTCCTGCTACTTTGAAGGAGGGAGCTCTTAGATGGTTTATGAGTTTGGGAAGGGGTGTTGTTGATAGTTAGGCAGCTATGCAAATAAAATTTCTTGAGAAATACAAGGAATATTGTAAGAGTGGTAGTAAGGGTGATGATATATTCAGAATTCAACAAAAGGAGGATGAAAGCCTGGAAGACTATCTCAAGATTCTTGTTTTCCCTGAAAAAGAATTCAGACCATACTCTCAATGAAGAATTTCAAAAACTATTTTTTTTAAGGGGAATCAATGAAACCTGTATAGATGCCCTGGATCTGATGGGAGGAGGAGATATAACCCAAGTTCCTTGGGATGATATCAAGAAAATATGTCGCAACTACTCTCAAATAATTGTTAAGAAGGGTAGAGGTCATCAAGCCACAGTGGGAAAGTCTTCTACTAATGGAGTTTCATAGATGAAGATCACACATCTACTATCTGATTTCAAGCAGGATATCATAAACAACATGGCTACATAGTTGGATACTATGCAAGCTTGGAAGAAACATGAGGAAGCTGAAGCAATCTTGGTTGAGTTTTGTCCACATTGTAGATAGAAGAAATGTGACTGTAGATGTAAGATGGTGGCTAATCTAGAGGCTAAGCAATTACCTACTGATTTTAAGATAGTAGAGGGTGATGATGACCAAGTATTCTTCATTGCATAAAGGTGACCATGGGCTCAAAGACAAGGTATGCCTCAAGACCCTTTGACTTTTGGTAATCATTATTCTAATTACAATAACCAATTGCAACGTACATATGGCCCATCACCACCTTGGAATACTTCTCAACCACACTGGACTAACTATCAGAGTCCTCAATGGAAATCTCCTCAAGGAGGTTGGTAGTAGCCACAAGGACAACAAACTCCACCCCAAGGTAATTGGCAGCAAAATCCTCAATGGAGAGATTCTCAGCAATGGCAAAACTAATCCCCTGGATTCCTACAGCTTCAGCAACCACAACCTCAGGTGCTCATGCCACCTCCTGCAGCACCTGCAGCAAATACTGGCCCTCCAAAACAAATGCCTATGTCTGCTCAACCATTGTCAAACTCTAATAATAAGCAGCAACAACAACAATCTATATATTTTTTAGAAGCCAATCAGTATCCAGCTTATGCCCTGAATATTAATGATATCCATCTCAGGTCTAGAACCACTCTCCCTGCTCCACAACCACCTGTAATTACAGAGATTCCAAACTCTACCTCTGAACAACCTATTGATCCTGTAGAACATATACATGTATTTGATACTATCTCTAATGAGCCTGTCCTGTAGCATCAGGCCAAACCGCCTTTTCCTTAGAGATTGCAAATTACTACATCCAAGTCTATAGAAGAGCCTACCTTTGATATTTTGGATCAGCTACAGAATGTACACATTCAAATTCCCCTTTTTCAAGCCATTAAAGATGTCCCAATTTATGCAAAAGTCATTAAGGAGGCTTGTTTAAAGAAACCAGGAAGAAAGAAAAAGAATCCCCAAACTAACCATGTTTTAGGATAGTTGGCAGATATTATGTTAGGGAAGGTAGTCATTCCAAAATATACTGACCCTGGGAGTCTTGTGGTAACAATAAATATTAATGGCTAGATAGTAAAGAATATTTTGATTGACCTTGGTGCATCCATTAATGTAATGACCAAGCATACTATGGAGTATTTGAATATCCTAACCATTCGGTCTACACCTACCATCTTGTAGCTTGCTGATAGTTCCACGTCAGTCACACTTGATGGAGTGGTAGAAGATGTCATTGTCATACTTGAGTCTTGGGAATACCCAATAGATTTCACCATATTATCCACAAAGGCAACTTTGAGAGGATATCCTATCATCCTAGGTAGACCATGGTTAGCAACAGCTGATGTTTTTATAGGATATCATTCAGGAGACATGACAATTTCTGATGGGAAGTCAAGAAAGAAATTGGATTTATACCCACCTGCCCAGCCTCAGCTAGACTTGTCTCAACCAATTTGGCTAGATTTAGGAGAGAAAATTGAAGAAGTAAATTCATTGGCTCAGCTAATGATGTTACAAACTAATATGTTTTCCCAGCTTCAGAGTGAGGATGACCTACTTTTACACATTTTGCAATCCAACTCTGATATGAGTAGCCCATCTGTTCTAGATAGTTGTCTTTAGCAGTGTTTCCTGCAGCAACTAAATCCTAAGAGCCTGCCACCTAAATTTCTTGTAGTTTATCACAATTTGTTTCCACATGAAATACAAACACCACCTTTATCAGCAGCCTCCATGAATGATCTTACCAAACAATTAGAAGTGTCTTTAGGCTGCTGTATGAACATCAATAATAAGTTTCCTTAATCTCAACAAACTGCCTTAGTCACAATGTTGCAAGATCAACACAGAGCTTTTGCACGGGACTATGGGGATATGAAGGGAATATATCCTCAACTCTGTACTCATAGGATCTACATTAAGGAAGACTGTTCACCTGTTACGCAGCCTCAAAGAAGGATAAACCCAATACTCAAGGAAATAGTTGAAAATAAGCTCCAAAAATTACTTTATGTTGATTTTATCTACCCCATTTCAAACAATCAATGGGTATCTCTATTGGTGATTGTTCCTAAAAAAGGTGAAAAATGGAGAGTTTGTGTAGACTACAGGGAGCTGAACATAGCAACTAAAAAGGATCACTTCCCACTGCCATTTGCTGACCAAGTGCTAGACTCATTGTCTGGTAAAAAGTATTTCTCATTTTTGGATGGATATAGTGGGTATAATCAAATTAGAATTGCCCCTGAAGATCAGGACAAAACAACTTTTACCAGTTCATGGGGCACTTTTTCCTACTCTGTCTTACCTTTTGGCCTGTGTAATGCACCTGCAACATTTCAAAGGGTAGTGCTCAGTATTTTTGCTGACATTTCTCATGATTCTATTGAGATCTGCATGGATGACTTCACCACTTATGGAGTTACTTATGAAGCATTAGCAAATTTGGAGAAAGTGTTGAAAAGATATAAGGATCAAAATTTGTCTTTGAATAGTGAGAAGTGTTTTATGATGATGCAAGAGGGAATTGTTTTAGGCCATCATATCTCTCAAGAAGGAATTCAAGTTGATCCTGCAAAAATAGAAGTCATTCTAACTTTGCAAACACCTATGAAACAAAAGGATGTTAGAAGCTTCCTAGGACATGCTGGATATTACAGAAGATTTATCAAAGATTTCAGCAAAATAGCCAGTCCATTATATGCATTATTGACTAAGGATTCTGAATTTAACTGGACTGAGGCCTGTGACAAATCTTTCCTACAACTTAAGAATTTACTTACTCATGCACCTTTTCTTCAAGGACCGAAGTGGAGTCTGCCCTTTCATATACACACAGATGCTTCTAATTATGCCATAGGGGTAGTTTTAGGACAGAAAGAGAATTCCATAGAGCATGCCATATATTTCATTAGCAAAAATCTTCAAGGCCCTGAATTAAACTATACTGTCACATAGAAAGAATTGCTAGCAGTTGTGTATTCCCTGAACAAGTTTCGACATCATGTCATTCGTTACCAAATATTTTTCCATACAGATCATGCAGCAATAAGGTACCTCATGAATAAGCCTTCCATTTTTGGCAGATTAGGAAGATGGCTCCTATTGTTGCAGGAATTTGATATCACAGTTATTGATAAGCCATGTCGGGCTAATGTGGTGGTTGATTTCTTCTCAAGACTTCAAACAACTACACCTGCCACCCCTAAGGTACTTGATGATAGCTTTCCTGATGAACATTTATTTTCTATTGCTACTCAAACTCCATGGTATGCAGATATTGCAAATTATTTAGCAGTCAACAAGATTCCAGCCCACTTCTCACCAAAGGAAAGGCAATTGTTGGTAGAGAAAAATTTTAACTTTTCATGGATTGCAGACTATTTATTTTATACAAGACCTGACCAAGTCATGAGAAGGTGTGTTAGGGAAGATGAGACCTATGAAATTTTGCATGCCTATCATGATGAGCCATGTGGTGGGCACTTTGCATCCAAGAGAACATTTATGAAAGTTCTTGCTATAGGATACTATTGGCTCACACTACACAAGGATGTTGCAGCCTACACCAGAAAAAGTGACAGATGTCAATGCATGGGGAGACTAACAAGGTCTGATGAAATGCCCCTGTATCTTCAAGTGGTAGTCAGACCCTTTGAAAAGTGGGAAATCATACAATTTGGTTTGCACTAATTATGTAACCAAGTGGGTGGAAGTGAAGGCAATGACACATGCCCATGACAATAAAGTTGTTGAGTTCCTGTATGAGCAGATTATTACTTGGTTTGGAGTCCCAAGGGAACTTATTACTGATCAAGGAGCTCAGTTTGCATCAAACTTAATCACTGCATTGATGAATGATTACAAGATAAGGCACAGAAAGTCTAGCCCCTGTCACCCTCAAGCCAATGGTCAGGCAGAGGTTACCAATAGAGAAATTGAGGCAATCCTTACTAAGACAGTACAATTACACAAGAAGGATTGGAGTAGTCACCTTCCTGAAGCAGTCTGGGCCTATAGGACAACATGGAAAACAACTACAAGGTTCACTCTTTTTGAGTTACTCTATGGAAAAAATGCCATGTTGCCAATAGAGTTTGAGCATAAGACCTTAAGGACTACTCTCCAGCTTAACATTGATATTTTAGAAGCCCAAAATGAATGCCTCCTGCAGCTGAATGCATTAGATGAGATAAGGAAAGCTACCCTGCAGCATACTGAAGCTATCTAGCAACAAAGAAAAAAATGGCATGACCACCATATCATAATTAAGCAATTCGCTACCGGTGATTGGGCGCTGCTCTATGACTCTAGGCACAAGGAAAATCAAGGTAAACTCACCACAAGATGACTTGCTCCTTATGAAATAGAAAATGTGTTTGATAATGGTTCAGTTCAGTTAGCTACAATAGATCTTGTCTGATTCAAGCTACTGGTTAATGGACACTGTCTTAGGTTGTATCATAAGCCAGTGTCCAAAGAAGAATTTATGAAGCAGTTTGTTTCTAATGCAGCCACTAATCTTCCTATAGCAAAAGGCTTTGGCCTTTCTTCTGCAGCATCTCTTTAAAATTCTATATTGCATGCCCATAATAAAGGTTTCCTTTTTTTTAAGGAAGCCACTTTCTTCATTTTTCATCCATCACCACCATTCATTTCTTCTTCTTCCACATCACCCATCCATGTCATCCATCCTGCCGTACTGCCCTCATTTATGGTTTCAATTATAGCCGTCATTTCATGTTGAGCTGTGATCTTTCCTAGCATGTACAAGCACTTATTACAAGGTACACGATATCTTTTATTGTCACATCATTTATTTATTTCCTTTATTCATTAATTTCTATGTACATATCAATCATCATTTCTTGTTCTTTGCCTATCCTTTCGCACATGTGAGGAAACATCCCAAATTTTTAGTAGGGGGCGGGGATAATCCATTTCAACTTTTTCTTATGCCACTATCACAACTGTTAATACATTTTTATTTTCTTGTACTTACCAAGTACAACTGCATATTTTTATCCTAAACAACAATTAACTGCTTGATTTGAGTAATTTTTAACAATCATTTCATGCAATTATCCTTTGTGTCATTCTTGGAAAAGTAAAGAAAAGTGATGGCAGGGCAGAAAGAAGCAGGGCAGAAGAAGTTTTTTGAATTTTCAAAAGAATTTTGAGTTTCAAGAATCTCAGCGGGGATAATTTGTGAATATGGGTGGCTAGTTAGTAAGACATGAGCTTGCAGCTCATGAACCCTTGACGCAAAATCCTCAAGCGGTTCAGGCATTCAGCAATTGCGGTTGGCTGAATTATTTTCTAAGGATAGATTCCTTTAATGAGCAAGTTGTAGGTGAGTTTTTGAGAACTCTTTCAAAGGGAGAAGCTACAGTGTGGGGTTTGACAGTAGCCATTACAGAAGAGCGAATTGCAGAAGCAACTGGGCTTCTGGTGGTAGGAGAAAATTTTCCTTTAGGGAGAAATGTTGTCTCTGCTAGGGAAGAATTCACAACACCAACAGATGGACCCTTAGAGGTTTCCAAACAACGATGCAAACGGGTGTCACTGCCTCCTCCATACTCAGAATATGCCACCTTCATAATCAGGTACTTGACTAGCGATGGACGTTTTTCCTATTTTCATTCCTATCATTTTAAACTATTGAGTCATATGAGGCACGGTTTAGTTGTCAATGTTCCAAATTTTTTGTTAAACCTTGTGAAACATTATGCCCATGAAACCTATAGGGGTAGGGAAAACTCTATCACCCATCATGCCCTCATTAAATCCTTGATCGAGCATTCCCTAAGGGATGTATCACTCCTTTCTTGGCAAGAATTTGTTTCCCAAAAGGGTCTGCAACCTCCAAAGCCTCCTAGAGCACTTCTTGCACAAAACAAGAAAAAGAAAAAGAGAGTAGATTCTACAAGTAGGGAAGCAGAGCAAGAATCATCTGCTTCTGCAACACTTAGTCCTATAGCCTCCACACCGGAGCCCTCTACCCAAGTACAAACTAGGTCTGTTGGTAGAAAATAAAAAGGGAAAACGAAGGTAGGAGAGTCATCTAGGGCAGAACAAACCCCAGAATCTAACCCTCATTTTCAAAAGCAAAAATGTTCTACTCCACTCTTTCCTATAGCATCTTCCCCTGTAGCAGTTTCTCCTACAACAAAGCATGTTGCCACTACAGTTTCACTATCATCTTCTCATGTTGAGTCTGAATCCTCTAGGCAAGTTAGAAAGAGGAAAGCCACGAAAGTGTCTCTTGCAGCTGTTACTTTAGAAACGTTGCCAAAAAGAGTTTCATCAAGGAAATAGCGTAAAGTTACCTCAACCTCCGTCCAACCTGAAATTATAGTAATTTATGAGGAATCTGAAGAATTCAGTCAGGATGTTTCTCAGAATGTATTTGAGAATGTTCCATGAAGTCCATTTGTTATTCCTGGGGAAGTGCAAACTAAGACAGTGGAAGTTGAGGAAGCACAACATGGTAGTGGTAATGAAAGGGGGATGCCAAGTCTTGATGACTTGGCTGAAGCAGTTAGGCAAGTTTCAAATTAAACACAATCTCTTCCTGAGCAACAATAGAAGTCCATCCTGTAGCAAGAGGAAGAACAACTTGAACAATCTGAAGTGTCCAATGAAACCCCATTACCCCCTGAAACTTGTCGAGCATTGGTTGTTTATAAAAGGACATTGTTAATTGAATATTTGGAATATCTTAGGACTACATGGAGGCCTGTTACATTTCAAACTTTGAGTTTCTGCCATTTAGCTAGAACTAAAATTCAAAAAATTCTTTCAGAAGAAGAAAAGAAGAAATTGAAAAGGGAAATTGAAAGACAAAAATAGGAAATGAAAGAAATGAAAGACAAAATGGATGAAATGGTGAAGGTAACTGGTAAAATTATGGAATGTAGACCACCACCTAGGGTATATACTATGTGCCTTAAAAAGAAATTTCTTTGGTTCCAATTGATGAGAATTTCAAGAAATTTAGACCTTGTCATTCACACAGCTAAGGAATTTTATGATGCATATCAAGTAGCACCCAGTTGGCTGAAAAATTCTTTATGTTAGTTTTATTTGCATGGTTTGGTAATTCCCTCTGAAATAGAGTGGAATCCACTTCTCTACATTGGTGACATTCATCTGAGGTCACTCATGTCTTGGGCAACCAATGAAACTAATTATGGAAGACAATTAGAGGCTTATGAAGAGGCTGAAAGGAATGAACCTATTCCACTGCAACTTGAAAGCTCATATCCCCACATAATTCTGAGAACTTGGCTTATTTTTGTGTATGGATTCAATGATCAGACAAAAAGAATGAAAATATTTGATATCAGGAAGCAAGTGTATGATGAGTTCAAAGACCAAACATATATGTTTTGGAAGCTTTCATCTTCCAGAATTAAAACAAGATGGGAAAAACTTACTATTGGTCTGAGGAAATTTGACCCTCATAGCCCTTTGAACTTTAAGGCAGCCATCAGAAGGATATAGAAGTATATACAGCTTGGTCTCCAGAGAAGGTTTGAGTTATGGTTACCATTAACATTTCGACCTCCAGTTTTCATGTGGCCACTTTACCCTTATTGGGCTATAGATGTTAATGAGGATGCAGAAACTCGCAGGTATGAGAGATGGCAAAGTTTCAGAGGTTTCTACTACAAATTCAGAACTTCATTACAGGGCCATACTACTCCTACTGATTTCAAAGAAACAACTAGAAAGCTTAATGCTGGAGGACCATCATTAGGATAAGTAGGGGGCAAATGATGAGCTCGAAATATGATCATAATTTGAATATTATGATGTATTTTTAATACCCTTACTCTTATTGCTAATGGTTGTTTTAACTCTTTGATTAAAGGCTTTTTATCTAAAATCGGGTAGTATCATGTAGCAACATATTCCTATATTCCTGCAGCTTAACATCTATATGTGTCGGTATTAATTACCCTGTTTGACCTCCCAAATGACTGATATAATGCATGTGGTTTTTGGATAATGAAATGGATTTAATATGTGATTAATGAATTTGTATCATGTTATTTTCCACGCGTTCTTTCTTTCACTTCTGTCACCATGTGCATCGCAAGTTGTTGAAGGGAGCATGAACGAGTCAAAGCGTAGCAGATTTTGGCCCTACAGTAAAGTCCATTTCCAACACGGCATCGAGGAAGTTGTTCCAGCAAAGACTCTCTGACCAGGTCATTGGGAGGAAATCTAAATGATCATTAATCTAGGAAGAGTGGAATATTAAATTCTCTCTGAATCGTGTTGAACAGATATACCTTCATTTATGAGAAGTTTGTTCCTCAGTTTCAAGATGCATTTATGTCCACATCTTTCTCTGTTAGAGTTAGGTAGTTAGTTGCTTTTCTAATATAAATAAGTGTTCCTCCTACGTGAGTGAGCAACAAAGTGTGTTAAAGTTAGTATTATAATTAGAAACAGTGTTTTGTGTTAGTTTTCTTACAAGCAAAACAATCAATGTATATGATTCCAAGTTTATGAATAAAAGCTGATGAAGATTTGAGTTCAATTCTTGCATAAACTGGTTGATGCTTGCTAAGGGGGCCCACTTAGTGAGTATCTGTAGTTAGTTGTTTATCTCCTATTGATTATAAATTAGATTTCATTCTTAAAAATTTTAGTGCAAACTAAGTCTTATATTGTTCTTGCAGCATTGGGAATCCATCCCTGTGTTTGTTCCTACAGCATAAGGCCAGTTCATAGTGTAATAGTTGTCATGATTTTTGATTTGATTAAGTTATGCTTAAGTTAAGAATACTTTACATTACATTCCTACAGCTTAAGTAGAATTCCTTCCAAGCATTTATTTCTGGTAAATTCTGACTGGAACTGGTTCTTAGTGCACATACAGTGCTGCTCCATTTCAAGTATACGTTCCCTGGTTTGACAATGTAAATGAATGAACATAAGAAGATGTTAGTCACCTATTGGAATGTCCAATTCTCAGGTTAGGATTTTCCATGACTTTAATATCCTTTTGTGGAACCGACCAGATCTTAGAATAATATCCAAGATACCCGTTAGATCTGGATACATGGAAAATTCATGGACAGTCTAGTATGGTAATCAAGTGGAGCGGAGGGTAAATACTTGTCTCTTTTGTAGTGAGTTAGAGATTCCAACCTTTCAAACTTAGTTCAACCTGTATGTGGAACCTTTAGGCTCATATGATGCAATTTTGGGAATAAATTAGTTAACTGAGCATAAGGCTATAGTGAACTGTGAGGATAAGGTGGTTAACTATCTGAATGATTATGGAAACCCGGTTGAGGTTTGTGGAATGCAGAGACCCTTAGAGCTTAGAAAATTTTCTACGATGCAACTCAAGAAGGCTCATCGAAAGGGGTGTGCAATTTATGTGGTGCATGTCATTAATCTTGATAGCAAGGAACCATATTTAGATGACTATCCTATTCTCAAGGAGCTCTGAGACTTATTCCCTGCTGAACTTATGGAGTTCCCTTCGAAGCGGGAATTTGATTTTCTATTGACCTAGTTCCAAGAGTTGAGCCTCAATCCAAGGACCCTTATCAGATGACCACCATAGAACTCTATGATTTGAAGGCCCAGTTAATGGAATTGTTGGATATGGGACTTATAAGACCCAGTGTGTCTCCTTGGGGAGCACCGGTTATTTTTGTGAAAAAGGATGGAGCCCTATGTTTGTGTATATATTATTGGATGTTGAACAAGGTGACCATCAAGAACCAATATCCACTCTCAAGGATTGATGAACTATTTGATCAAATGAAGGGAGTGACAGTGTTATCCAAAATTGATCTCAGGTCAGGGTACCATTAATTGAGAATTAAGGAAGAAGATATTTTGAAGACTACATTTAGAACTCAATATGGACATTACAAGTTCACAGTGGTACCTTTTGGTTTAACTAATGTACCAGTAGCCTTTATGAACTTCATGAATAGTGTATTCAAAGACTGCTTGGATGAATTCTTTTTATCTTTATTGATGACATTCTAGTCTACTCAAAGGCTGTCAAAGAGCATGATAGAAATTTAAGGATAGTTTTTCAGTGATTGAGAGAAAAGAAAATCTTTGGGAAGTTGTCCAAGTGTTCATTCTATTAGGACATAGTGCACTATTTAGGCTATATCATTTCAACTGAAGGGGTCTCCATAGACCTCAAGAAGATCAAGGCGATTATGGAATGGCTAGTGCCTCAGAATGTATCAGAATTTCATAGCTTCATGGGCCTCGCAGGATACTATAGGAAGTTTGTGCAAGGGTTCTCCCAGATTTCATATCCTATTACCTCACTCCAAAGGAAGGAAACATGGATTAAATGGATCGATAAATGCGAGCAGGAATTCCAACTCCTAAAGGATAGGCTCATGACAACACCAATGTTGACTATCCCTGATCCTAATGGGAGATTCACAGTAATCACAGATGCATCAAGAGAGGGATTGGGAGCAGTATTAATGTAAGACAGACAAGTGGTTGCATATGAATCAAGGAAGCTCAAGCAACATAAAGTGAACTACCTACCTCATGATTTGGAATTGGTGGCCATAGTTCATGCCTTACAGATGTGGAGGCATTATCTTCTGGGAAATCCATTTGAACTCAAGACAGACCACTTAGGATTGAGATACATATTTACCCAGCCAAACCTTAATGTGCGACAGAGAAGGTGGTTTAAATTCCTTAGCGAGTATGAATTTGGAATTGAATATATAAAGGGGAAAGAGAAAAAAGTGGTTGATGCTCTTATTAGACAAAGACATATGGTAGCCATGATCTCAACAAGGTCTAACTTCATATAACAAGTGATTCAAAATCTGCCAACGGATGAGCACTATGAGAGAGTGAAGAGTGCCCTAGTAGTAAATCCTTCAGATCATTGGTTTGATGGGTATGAGATCGAAAGAGATGGTATTTTGAGATATCAAAGAAGGATGTATATTCCTAACTCTAGAGAGCTAGGGATGTTGGTTTTAGAAGAATTTCATAATGCACCTTATTTAGGACACCCCAAAGTATCCAAGATGATCGCGGAGTTGAAGACTATATTTTTTTCCTAAACTCAAGAAGGATGTAATGGATTACATAGCTAGATGCTTGGAGTGCCAACGAGTCAAGGGTGAGCATGCACATCCAGCCAAGTTATTGTATCCTCTTGACATACCTGAGTATAAATGGCAGGTGATCAGTATGAATTTTGTACAAGGGTTGTCGATGAGCAAGAATAAGCATGATGTTATCTTGGTCGTGATTGATAAGTTGACTAAGGTTACACATTTCATTCTAGGAAACTTTAAGGATGGATCGTTGACCTTGGCTAAGAAATTTTTCTAGAAGATCTTTCACTTGCATGGAGTGCCAAAGACTATCATTTCTAATAGGGACACATGGATTACCTCAAGGTTTTCGATGACCCTGAATGTTGCATTGAGGACCAAAATGATTTTTATCTCAGCTTATCATCCTTGAAATGACGAGCAGACAGAGAGGGTGAATCAGGTAGCTGAAGACCTCCTCTAAATGTATTCTATGGACCAACAGTATAGGTGGGAAGAATATTTTCCTTTGGTAGAGTTTTCTTACAACTCTCATCATACATCCTTAGGCATGGCACCATTTGAATCCTTGTATGGGCAGAAGTGTCGTACCCCCATCAATTGGGATAAATTGGAGGATAGGATCATAGTACGAACTAAAATGCTTAAGGAAATGGAAGACCAAATGAGGTTCATTAAGAGAAGATTGAAGGAGGCAGTAGATCGATTTAGAAGAGTTATGCTGACAAGAATCGAACTCTTAGATAGTTTGTAACCGAGGATAAAGTTTTCTTGAGAGTTAAACCTCATAAAAATTCTATTGCTTTTAGAAAATCTTCCAAGTTGGCCCCAAGATATGTGGGACCGTTTGAAGTCTTGGAAGTGATTAACCCAGTTGCTTATAGACTAGCTCTACCACCTGCTCTGGATCAACTTCATAATGTGTTTCATTTTTCCTTGCTTAAGCCATATCATCTTGATGTGACTCATGTGCTTGATTGGAAATCCTTGCAAGTACAAGATCCAGGAGTGGTGCTAGTGGAGCCCATTAGAATCCTGGATACACACAAAGTTAAGTTGCGAAGTAGAGAAATTGCTTAGTTTAAGGTCCAATAGGACCAGTACTCAGAGGAAAGTGCTACTTGGGAGGATGCGGAAGAAATAGAATGATCCTTTCCACATTTTCTTTCTTGAGAAAGAAACTTCAATAATTTTGCTTGAAATTTTTTGGATTGAGATACTAAGATATTTCATGCTTTATATTTTCATGTGATGTTGAAATAGACATATATATTCTGATGTGATGTCGAAATAGACATATATATTCTGATGTGATGTTGAAATAGACATATATATTCTGATGTGATGTTGAAATAGACATATATATTGTGATGTGATGTTCAAATAGACATGTATGTTCAAATTTGACATGATGGTTTTTTTTTTTACTTACTAGACATTGGGACGACATCTCTTCCAAGAGGGGAAGGATGTCATAACCCAATTTTATTGCATATTTATTATAATATGGTAAATTGAATTATTGAAAAAATTCAATATATATTAAATGGAAATTTTGGAATTTATGAAAATTGAATAAAAGAAGTTAACTAATGTTGACTTTGTGAAAATTTGGAAATTATCTTATATGTTATCAAGAATTGAACGTTACTCATAAATTTACAAGTGCAAGTGTGTGTAGTTGTAGGGTGACAGGTTGAAGGATGAGAACATGGTTGAAGTAGGATTGTTTAGCCAGATCAAATGGTAATCCAATTGGAATCTGGGTGCACACACCACAAAAGGCATGATGATTTGCATTTGAACTATTTTGTATATATAGAAGAACATAATTTCATGACTTGAATTATTTCAGTGATTGAAAATGAATGGCTTGTAGATTAATTTTTCTACTCAAACTCTATGTTTTGAAGAAAATGAAAGTAAGTATTGTAAAGAATGATTAGAAAGAAAGAAAAAAGAGATTTCATTATGTGAAAATTAAGTGAAAAAAAATTCCTTTTAGTTTATATATATGGATGCTCGAGATGAAATTAAAGCTCCTTTAATTAAATAATAGCATATGGAACTTATAAGCTCTTCCAAACAATCAATTTTCACATGAATGTATATATATATACATGTATGTAAATAAATGTGAATACATACATATGTATATATTATTTGAAAACATGGTAAATATGAATGAAATCATATAAATACATATATATATATATATATACATACATATACATATATACGTACACATATTTAAATTCATATCGAATTCAAATTCGATAACTGATATATTCTAGATTAGACTGTTTGAAATCAATGAGAAATCATGAAGGACGTGGACTACCACATGTTTAAAGACAATATTCAAACCAAGTAGTGGTTGATGACAAGGAAATAATGCCAATACCTAGAAGCATGCAAAAGACAGTGTTGTTTACATTTTTGGAGGATACCTGAGCAAAAGAGAGAGAAGAGAAGGAATTTGGGGGTTCGTAGGAAAAAAAAGTAAAAGAAGAACTCGAGATAGGAAAAAATCTAAGGGAAACATCACACAAGCTTGATTTGGAGGTAAATCAATTTCCTTCAACAATTGACTTGTTCTTAATGGCATTATTGAAACATGCTTGAAGTATTTCTTCATTTTAATCGAGTGTTTTCATAACACAGTAAAAATGTGAGTCATTGTAATCATATAATTTTTTCAAGAAATGGTGAAGCGTCGACCTAGGAAGAACTTTCGTAGGCACAATGGTTACCAGTATGATAGAAGGCAGAAACCTTGATGGCCTTTCAACAGGAGGAGGGGGAGAAATCTTCAAAATAACAAATGAAATGAAAACCTCTAGGCATGGCAAGCTCTGGCTAACTAGAACATTAGAAATGGGGAAAATGGTGTGAATGGTCACAAAGTTGGGTAGGCTTTGGAAAATGTTGGAAGGTTTCTTTCAATCTACTCAAATGGGTAAGTGGATTTCAAGTAGTTAGAAGGGAAGTTATGGTGAGCAAAGAGTCAGTTAGAGAAAGGGGAACCAAGCCAGGTAACGCCAAATTTCCTACATACCACTATGGTCACCCTTCTAGTAGAAAACAGAGAATGGAATGATTTTGTGAGTTTTTTTTAAGGCGTGTGCCTTTTTTATGAGGTGGGGTGGTAAATGGCCAAATTTTACTAAAGTTAAGGCATGGTGTGATAAAAATTGGGGTAAGGTCTGCGAGCTAAAAACCCTAGAGAATGGTTTTTATTTGGTAGTTTACCAAATAGCCCAGGATAAAGAATGGATTCTAAATAGTGGTCCATTTATGATGGAAGGAAGGGGTTTTTTATTCTTGATTGGTCCCAAAAATTTGACCCCAACAAGGTGAAGACTAAGGAAGTGCCTATTTGGATTAGTTTGAAGAATCTCCCTCAAGAATATTGGGACCAGGAAACCCTACAAAACATTGGCAACAAACTTGGTGTTTTTGTGAAGTTGGAGGTAGCTGTGGAAAAGTCAAATTGCAACATGTTCCCTGGGATTTGTATCTTGAGATAGATAATACACCCTTTACCTAAAATGATAGAGCTAAAGACAGGGGAGGGTTTATGGCATCAAAAGTTGGGGATGGAGGAGGCTATGGTCTCTTGTAAAAGATGTTTAGGGAAAGAACATCTTGAGGGTCAATGTCTTTTGGAGGAAAAAGGGAAAGGTTCAACACAAAATCTTCTAGCTGAGGAAGTGGTGGCCTTAACAGAAGCCATCGTTAGCAAAGAATGGTGGTTTTCAAATGAATGGGTATGTCTTGAGAGTTTTGAGAATGATTCTTTCTTTCTGCAAGCTGATGAAAACTTAATCTGGGGTATGCATAGGAAAAAGGAAATCGACCTTATTCATGAAAATAATTTGTGAAAAGGCCTCAAGAAATGGAGCTTGGTGAGTTGAAAAATCGTGGTGAATTTGGCTTCAGTGAAAGTGCAAAGCAAGAAATGGTGACTCCAGAAGGATGTATGGGGGATATGGCTCATCGTAGTGGTGGAAGTGTTGTCTTGAATGAGCATTTTGTTTCTTCCCTTTTTCTAGAGGAGCTAACTAGGGGACAGAATGTTCGGTCAGGGGAAGGCAAGATTGACCTAGAGGGGCCAAAACAAGGACACTCACACTCTCCAAACAAAAAAGAGAGTCCAAATAACTTTTTGTATGGTCGTAAAGACAAACCTGAAGAAGTGCCTCACAAATCATCAGGAGTTGATAGACTAGGTCTGGAAGATGATTCAAAGCTTTGTGAGGGAAATATCCCTAGAGATAATGAAGATATTGTCTTCAAGGACATACCTATTTCACCTATTTAGAACCTTGAAAGTGCCTTTGATGGAGTCAGAGACAGTGGTGGGCCATGGAAGATTCAAAATCTGATATGGCATCAGATGAGGAGCATGGTGCTGAAGACTTGTTGGGATTACAAGATCACTTAGGAATTGTGGAAAAGAGAACAATAGAACAATCCTCGACACTAATTAATAAGGAAAATATTGGGGAGAAGAAAAATCATGGTCCTAAAACTAATAGGATGCACTTTGAAATGGCTAGAAATGCAATTGGTCAAAGCAAATTGAGATCGGGAAAAGGCTATGCCTTTTCTTGGCAGCCATGAAAATCCTTTTGTGGAATGTTAGGGGCTGCAATGCCCCTGACAAAATACGTTTGATCAAAAGATGTTTTTATCAAACGAGGTCAGCTTTGGTTTTACTACAGGAAACTAAAATCAAGGAACAAGGTTTTGAGTTCTTCTCTAAGTGTTTTAGCAGGTGGAAGTGCTACCTCTCTGGTGCAGTGGGTGCTTCAAGGGGACTTGGTGTCCTTTGGGATGAGGCTCTTGTTGATGTCTAGGTAGTAAGGCAAGATAGATGTTGGCAATGGGTGTGTGTTGTTTCAAAATAGCTTAGGACAAGCTTTTTTATTCTCAATATTTATGGTCCCACAAGCTCGACTTAGAAAAATATGCTTTGGGAAGAACTCTCCTCTTTTCTAGATAGGGAGGATGACAAGATGTTTCTTTTAGGTGGAGATTTTAATACCATTTTGAAGCCTTCTGATAAATTTGGGGGTGTATGTTGGGCCAGCCAAAGCCAAAGTGACTTCAATGATTTTGTTGTAAATAATGGTTTGATCAAACTTCCTTTTAGAAAATGGGAGTTTACCTGGATGAATAGGAGGGGAGGCTTTCTTAATATTGCTAAGAAGTTGGACCATTTTTTCTTGGCTAGTGACTGGGCTGCTCATCATTGGTCTTGTGAAGCAAAGATTATTCCTATAATAGGGTTTGATCATTATCTGGTAGGGCTGAGAATTCAAGAGGAGGCCACTCCAGATCGGTGTCTATTCAAATTTGAAGCAATGTGGTTTTGAGCTTAAGGTTTTAAGGATTTAGTGGTTGATTGGTGAAGAAATTCCCTTGAAAGGAATGAAAATGAAGCCTTCATCTTCTTTAAGAACCTACAATTTCTTAAAGAATAGATCAAGAGATGGAATAGGGAATCCTTGAAGAATGTCTTTGCAGAAAAACTAAGGTTGGAGGGTGAATTGAAGGCTCTACATACAAAATTTATTGAGAGGGGAATGATGGAAGAGTATTTTAATTGGAAAAGCTACTAAACAAAGAATATTATGAAACTTTAGCGCGAGAGGAAGTGTTTTGGAAGCAGAAATCGAGTGAATGTTGGTTAAAGGAGGGAGATAGAAACACAAAGTTTTTCCATAATTCTGTGAAGGTGCACAAAGTGAATAACAAGATTTTTCGATCAAGGACGTGGATGGGAATGTTCTGAATGAAATGGAGCAAATAAACAAGGAAGCAATAAGTTTTTTCTCTAGTATGTTCAAGGAGGATTATGTTGTTGAAAGTCCAGTTTGGAATATCTTAGATAATATTCCATGTTCAGTCTCGGAGGCTCAAAATGTCATGCTAATGGAGAAGGTTTCTTTAAAAGAAGTTAAAAAGGTTGTTTTTAGTCTAGGGGGAGACAAGGCTCCTGGACTGAATGGCTTCCCCATGTGTTTCTTTCAAAAAAAATTGGGATATTTTTGCCCAAGATTTGTGGGAAGTGGTTGAAGAATCTAGAAAAGGTGGCTTCATTCTTAAGGATCTGAACAACACTTTCATTGCCTTAATCCCTAAAAGGTCGGTTGTAAATTCTTTTGAGGATTATAGGCCAATTTCTTTATGCAACATGATTTATAAGGTTATTTCCAAAGTGATTGCAAATAGGCTGAAAAATGTGTTGCATTCAGTGATCTCTAATGAGCAGAGTGGTTTCTCACTGAACAGGTCTATTTATGAAGGTGTGATAGTTGTTCATGAGGCCATCCATTCGATAAGAATGGATAAACTGGAGAAGATGATGGTGAAGTTAGACATCAAAAGAGCCTATGATGAAGTCAATAGGGGTTTTCATTTGAAAGTTCTAGAGAAGTTTGGTTTCAACAAAGAATGGGTGGCGTGGATTTAGAGTTGCATATGTACCCCTCACTTTTCTATTTTAGTGAATGGCAGCCCTCAAGGTTTTTTTGAATCTAGTAAAGGGATCATGAAAGGTGATCCCATTTCGCCCTTTCTATTTATTATTCTTGTCGAATCTTTGGGGAGGTTGATTTCTAAGAAGCGAAGTAATGGTATTTGCAAAGGCATTAAAATTGTTGAGGGTGTGGACTTAATTTCCCACCTTCAATTTGTCGATGATACATTCTTGTTGTAGGAAGCCTCCCTTAGAGAAGCCCAGATTATGAAAGAGTCACTTGATGATTATGGGAAAGCCTCTGGCCAGTGTACTAATTGGAGAAAGTCAGATTTTTTTTTCTTCCATACTCCCATTCCTAAATAGTTGGAAATATGTAGGATTTTGGAGATGCGATCAGGATCCCTTCCAAGCAAGTATTTTGGAATTCCTCTCTTTGGAGGAGCCAATAAGGCTGGTGTGTGGAAAGATCTAGTTGATAGTTGTATTAATAAGATGGATGGCTGGAAAAGCAAATAGCTCATTGTTGCTGGTAGAATTCTTATGTTAAAATCTATTATTTTGGCTATACTGGTTTTTTCCATGATGTGTTTGAAAATCCCTAAGAAGGTGGTTAGAACTATCGGGCAGTGTATGAGGAAGTTCTTCTAGAATGGTGCAAGTGAACAAGATAAAATTCCATTGTTAGCATGGGACAAAATATGTCGCGCCAAAGAAAAAGGTGGGGTTGGGTTGAGAGATTGGCATCTTATGAATGAAGCTCTAGGTGCTAAGTTGGTTTGGAGTATCTATTCAAACCCTAATCTCTCGTGGGTTAAAATTTTGAAGGCCAAATATTTGGATGCAACATATGATCATGGGATTCTAACAATTTAGAATTTGCCTAAAGGTTCTACTATTTGGAACTTTATTGTTTCTTGCAGACCGGTTATAACTAATCATGTTTCTTGGAAAATTAGAAATGGCATTAATGCTAAGTTTTGGGATGATTTGTGGAATGGATATCCAATTCTGTGTGAGGAGGAGGGGGTGCAAGAACTAAGGCAATTTTTTATGCAAAGGTGGGGGACAAAGTCTGTGATTATACATAACAAAAATGGGGCCCTTTGGTTCAGGAATGGGGGTGGAAGGAGCTCTCAATTGAGGGGATTTCAGATAATCAATTGGAAAAGATGAAGGAAATTTTCAAGAATAGACAAGTTTTTCTCTCAAATAATGAGGATAGGGTGGTTTGGTGTGGCTCTGTGAATGGGGCCTACTCGGTTAAGGTTGGATATCAACTTTTGGATTCTATAGAGGGAGAATCTTTTTTGGAAAAGAAATTATGTTGGAGAAAAGACTGCTTACCCAAAGCAGGAGCGATTGCTTGGTTAGTGGTGAAGGGGAGAATCCTATCTGGTGAACAGAGGAAGAGGCTTGGGTTTGCTGGTTTGACAAAGTGTGTTTTGTGTGATGAGGCAGAGGAGTCAATTGACCACCTACTCCTCCAATGTAAATTTTCCTCAGAATGTTGGGAATCTTTAAGGATGAAGCTTGGTTGGCATGGGCCTCTACAAAATTCTTTGAAGGAGGTTTTTGAGAGCTGGCCCAATCCTCTCAGAAAATCCCTTTTTTCAAGCGTGTGGGTTGTTATCCCTTCAATAGTAATCTAGGAGATATGGAAAGAGAGAAATAGGAGGATTTTTTAGGATAAGAAAGAATCCTTGAATAGGCTTTTGAGTAGAACTGATTAGTTGCTAGTGGAAGTAGTGAGTTCAACTGCATCTCAAATTCAGTTACAGAAGTGTCCCTTTTCATTGGAAGACAACAGGATTTAGCGTGTTTGGTCGGGGATCAAGATAAGACCTTTGAAGTCAAAGGAGGATTTCAATGTGAAGAAGGTGGGGGTAGATGTTGCGGTTTGGGAAAAACCCCCAAAAGGGTGGCACAAAGAAAATTTTGATGGGGCTGCCAAAGGCAACCCGAGCCCTTCTGGTGCAGGAGCAATCGTACGTGATAGCGTGGGAAATATGATTGCTATTGGGGCAAAGAAGTTAGAAGATGGTTCAAACAATGTCACAGAGGAAAAGGTTGCTTTATTAGTTGTTGGTCTAGCTTGTGCGATGGGCGTTAGGAAGTTACACCTTGAGGGGGATTCGATGATAATCACCCAAGCTATAATTAACGGTGGGGCCATTTCTTAGCATCTATAGGCTTTTATCAGGTTGATTCTAAAGGAGCTTGAATATTTTGATGAATTTAAAATTAGTCATATCCGATGAGCTAGCAATGGAGAAGCAGATAGGTTATCCAATTGGGCTATCTCTTTTGGTACCATAGGGGAAGTCTGAGTGGAAGATTTCCATCAGGAGATCTTTTTGGATGAGATGGTTTAATTATTACTCTATTTGATGATGCTTTGGGGCTTCTTTTCGGCTACGGTGAAGGTGATGTCACTATTGGTGATCGGTGGTGGCTACGTAGTAAAAGTACCAACAGTAAAATGGCCTTGGGATTTTAACATCTTAGGAAGGACTCTTGAAGGAGCTGGATGGAAAAGGTCTAACAGATCACTATCCTTTTCTAAGGACAAGAGGGAGTGAATTTGTCCCTTGTAGATTATGAGAATCCCAAACACATTTGAATTAATTTCGTTCAGGAAGATTTGGCGGTGAAGGTAGTTAATGCAGTATTTTAAGTGGGAACAATTGGTAGGGTGATAGGTCCAACACGAGTGAGGTGGCTTTTAAAGATAGCAATGGGTGGTGAATGGCCAAAGTTGGCAAGGGAAGTGTTTGGAAAGCGCATTTCTATGAAAAAATGGAAGCCATGTATGGTTTTTCAAAGCAATGCCAACAAAAAGGTTTCTTTGGCTCGGTGTTAGCTTTCAGGCTGAAATTCTTGCTGAAAAATCCACATGATGAGGTGATTGAAGCAGTTTTGGAGACGTTGGGTGTGCAGTTCATGGAAGCGAAGCACAGAGGTAGGATGAACATGAATATAGCCTTGATGATTTTCACCTGGGGCCTTGAGTTGAATGAAGACATTACAGTGACTAAATGAGTTGTGCAGTCGCTTTTTGAGGAGGACCTACTCATGGGGATGGAGTCTTTCCTTGAATGGGTTGTGCCAGAAGTTGGATATGATGTTTCTGAAGGCATAGAAGATATTGATGAAGCCATGGAAGAGGGGTTGATTTCATTTGTGAGGTGGCATAGGAGAATTGATAGTGATGCATATAAGCTAGAAATTCTAGCTGCATGGGAGAATCTAAAAATGGTCTTGCATCAGCAGGAAGCTATAGCACGGCAGGGGGAAGTCACCATTCCCCGTTAATTTCCTAGGAAGAAGCGGTCTGAAAGGAGGAGCAAAGCTCAGCGAGAGAGGGCAAGAAGAGGTTAATTTTAATGGACACAGTGAAGGGATCTTTTTCTAATGGGATAATTTTTTTGGAGTAGCGCACTTTGTTTGTGATGGGGAAAGCGACATTAAATTTTTGGAACCAAAGATGGAAGCGACGAGGCGTATCGAGGACAGAGGTGGGAAGAATGGTTGAAGTAATTTTGAATTCGCGGAGGATCACGTGCTTTTTGTGTTTTTTGTAAATGAAAGACTCTGCTCAAAGGTCACAGGTTTAGAATTGCTACATAATAAATTACTTGTGCTAGAAGTTTGTAAATGGCCTTTATGGTGAACCCGATGGCTTTAAGTGATAGGATGTAAATCTTGATATTTTATTTTGGCTGGATGGTGAAATGGGGTTTGAAGGTTAGGTTGGGTGTTTAGGGTTTAGGTGTTGGAGTTCCTTTTAGATAATGTAATGAATCTTTATGATATAAATAAAATTAAAACCATTATTATTGACAAAAAAAAATGTGAGTCATTGTTCTGTGTTTGAATCGACCTTGAGCCGAATGCATGAAGTTTTTTCAACCACCTTGTGGAGGTCGCATGGTCTACGCCCTACTTAGTATGGAAAACATAAAATTTTAGAGCCTTCACGACTATTTGTAGAGCTAGGTCGAGGCTCGAGAACCTTAAATAGTTCATCCATCATCTCTATTTTGCACGATGATGCTTAGCCTTGTGAAGGCTATCAAAATTTATTCTAATTGACTGTGTTTTTTTGTAAAGATTATTCTTTGAAAAAGGATCGAATAATGATCTTGTGGGAGGGGCATGATTCCCTATATTTCATTTGTATGCTCGTTATCGGATGGATCAATAACAGTAAAGGGGCTTTATCAAATGCTTTTAGAGATTTGCATATATATGTGTATTGTTATTTTATGTGCAGCTAACCTCATTCGATAGGAACGATGGAATGATTCTAAGTTTGAGAATCACCAAGCCTTGCTTGGGTCGATATAAAAGATTGACGGGATGATTCTTGAATGTGTAAATGGTACAAACATAAGTCTACATGTTGGATATTACCGCATGCATGGTGTAAGCCAGAAATCCCATATGGGTAATTTCAAATATAACTCTTGATGCTAAGAAAGAAATCACCCAACCTATAAGAATGGTTGAATCCAAAGCAACCTAAGAATATTTTGTTGTGGTCTAAATAGGCATGAGTATTGTTTAGAACCTAAAACTTCTATGCCTTTCTCTTGATCAAAATATTTGCTTAGGTTTTTCATCGACAAACATGTCAAACTTATTTTTCTTTATAATATTAAAGTTGGTCATCAAATTTTTAGTGATGAAAGTGTCCAAGATTTGAATATTAGGAATTTTGTTTTCATGTATGGAATTGGGTTATTTGATTTGTTAGAGAAATATTTTGGCTAGCATGAAATTGATAATGAGAAGTTGTAGACAATATTTGTTATTGGCAAAACAACATTATTATTTAGTTCATTGTGGAAAAAACCGATTATGTTTTAAAAAAGTGAACATTTATTTGTAAAGTGATCATTTAGCATGTAAATAGCTTGATATTAGCATTGAGTAACTGCAAACAGTGTATGTTCTGTTGGAAAATGATATTTTCTATCTTTAGATGTAACTGTTTAGTATGAAATAATATTGTATTGATGTAAATAGTGAATAATCTATTGCAAACAACACTATTTTGTTGTTGAGCTATTCTTGTAACTAAAAACAACCTTGCTCATTAAACTATTTAGTTGGAACAACTTTGAATAGTTGTAAACAGTGAACGTTCTTTAAGAAACAACTTGCCTTATAACTATTTAGTAGGAAATAGTACAGGTTTTGTTTAAACGATAAATGTTCATATGTAAACAACAATGTTAGAGTATCACAATTTTGTGTGAATGCAAAAGGAACAATAGTATGTGTGAAACTGTTAACATAAACTTGTTTTGATTCTTTATTTTTGACAAAATAAATGTCAAATGGAATATTATTATTAAATGATTGCAATCTGAATTAATGATTATTTCAGAATGTATGCACAAATTATAAAACTTAAGTAGGCACATATATGTGTATGCACATAAACTTCATCTATGTACATACACATACTTGTGACATACCTTCCTTTTTTCTTAGTTCATTTTTAATTGGAAAATGCTTATGATGAAAAGTATATAATAGTCATAAGAATGATATGATTGATTGTTGAATTACTTATTGAATCATAAATCTGATTTCTGATTAGAGAGTAAATTAGTAATCTGATTCTTCTTTTGAAGACATGTGTGAAAGAATATTCTAATACTTGAATGGAACAGTGATACCTTCGTTGACTAAAGCACCTCAGGGTAGATGTTGTTAGAGGGTAGATAGCTATTATGAGATGTTGTATAGTACAAAGTTACCTTCTAGGATGGGTGCTAAAATGGAGTTTAGAGAGTATATGTTTGCTTTACCAAAACCTATTGTTTGTTGTTGTTGCAACACATTTATTGTGCTTGGCCAAGCAATATAGTTCAATTGTATGTATGAACTCTGTGATATCACTCTCCACCATTCCTAACATAGATCTTGCATTTTCTTTTCTAACTTGTACATAGAAATTGCATGTTGATGTATGGGCATGCACTAGATTCCACCTTGGAGATTATTCTCTTGCTAAACTTTTTTGTGCAGGGTCGAGTGCATTCTTCAAGTTGGAAGAATTATGGGGAAGCGTAAGCTTCGTGGTTGGGTGGTAAAGTTCTTCAACCATGTTCTCATCCACTAGTGGAGGCAAGCATCAGAGAAGAACCTTAGTTGTTCACAAGACTATTATAGTCTAAGATGTAACTTGATGTAATACATTCAAGTATTTGATGTAAAGTGTACAATGTAATGACTTTGTGGCCTTAGGAGCCAAGTCAAACCTGATATTGTAATTTGACTTTTGAAGTGAATATATGAATCATTGACTCATTTTAAATGGACATGTGTAGCTATGATTGACTTTATCCACTAGTTATGTCTTTTTAATTTGGGATATATTCATGTGTCAAATACAATAATGTTAATTAAGTAATAATTTAGGATGGTTTATTACAAAAAGTTGTGTGTGTCGCTTTGTAGTAAAGCAGGGACATCGATCGCACCACCAAAATGAATGCATCACTATAATGAAAATATTGATGTTAGTCAAAAACACGTTAGCATCGCTTTATTAAATATGTGTTGAAAAAAATAAAATATGTGTCGCTATATTTAAGTGAAAGTACGGTGTTGTATAGCGATGCATATCAGATGCATCATTGGAGCCACCAAAAGCATCGTTGTATCTGCAAACTCAAGAACACAAGAATCTAACTAAGAGAAATTCATCAGATTCAATTAATATAGCCCTCCTTCTAGCACCAAAATGTGACCATAATGTGACCATAGTCATAGTATAGGTTAAATACCCTAGATCCTAATGAATTTAAGCATTATCTAACCCTCTAAGCTACAATCTCAATGAGATATTCGCAAGCATCAAAAAGCTAAGAAACCATTTAACTAAACACAAAATGAACATGCAAGATTAAAAGAAACCTATTCTAATACTCCAAACTTTATCCCATTGGGGGAGTGGTGTCGCATTAATGTGAAATGGTGACCCTTTCCCAGTCCCTTGGATAATATGAGTCGTTCCAATTGATTTTAATGATGAAAACTGATGAAACTGATGAAATATGAATAAAACATGGATGCAAAACTAGTTTAACATGATGAAAATGAGTGTTAAATGCTAAAATGTTTGATGGAGATGGATGCAAGCTACACTAAATGGAAAAGAAGTTCAAAGATGCAAGCCATGGGTGCAAACTAAGCTAAAATGGAAGCCATTAATGGATGCTTAAGCTAATATGGATGAATATTAAGCTAAATGCTAACAAATACTAAATGTGGATGTAAATGAGTATGAATTTCAACAACATTAATTTTCTCTGAAAAGGTGGATCCATTTCTCTCCAAATGGTGAAGTATTTATAGGAGAGAAAATGAAGAATCAAGGGCTCAAATCGATTTGATAAATCAATGGTCAATATTGAATGAAGGGTTGAAACATGGATCAAGGATTCTCATCATTGGATGAGAATCAAAGATCACATGGATCAAAGAAAGCATCAATGGATGAGAATGATTCAAACACACTTTGTACCAACTTTGAAAGTTTGTTTCAAAGTTTGTCAGGAAAGAATATTCCATTTTTGGAGCCAAATAGAAGAATATTCCTTTGGAATATTCCCTATGCAAGTGGATGGGTGAGAAAAAGAGTAATTAGTAATTAAAACTAAGTTTTAATTGTGTAAGATGAGGAATGTGAGGATGACCATTAAATAATTAATTAATTTAATGAAAAGGGGGTTACAAATGACATTTAATTAAATAATTTAGGATTATTTAATTAAATGAGAGGACTTAGGGGGTTTAAATTAAATAATTTGATTTACTCAATTAAATAGGATGATAGGTGAAGGTGAAAGGGGGTGAATTAACCTAATTAAATCAATTAGATTAATAGATGAAAATGATGCATTTAATTAAATAACTAGGCTTATTTAATCAAACAGGTGAAAAGAGGATGAATTTTAGGATGAAATGATGTTAGTGATCAAATTCAAGTGTGTAATATCATTCGGGACATTTTTAAGTGTCTACAAACATATTAAAAAAAATTGAAAAATATATGGTGCACTAGAGGAGAGAGTCCACTTCAAAAGGATATAATTTTATTTTTGAAAATGATTAAAAAAATAGATAATAGTTGACATCAAATTAAAACTATCAAATTCTGACAAGTTTGATTTTAAAATGTTATTACAAAAAAAATATACATCAAAATTTCAATTTTTTTCCAAGCACTAGATATTGAAGTTACCTATTTGGAGAAAAAAAAATAGGGGAAAATGAAGTTTTTTTTAATTTGTTTCTTGATGTCAAGTGAACGTCGCCTTTTCTTGAAATTTTGAGCATTCCAAAATCTTCTCTTAAATTGATAAAAATATAATCAAAACAATTATTAAAAAATCTTAAAAATTACAAGAATAAACTTCATCAATATTTCTACATTTCATTAGTTTACATAATTTTGAAATTCAAAACATTACCACTTTGATGTGGTTGAAGTTCAAAATATTTTTGTTTTTGACCAATTCCTTTATAAAATGTGACACATGTTTGTGCTTTTGCCCATGAGAGACCCTTAGTTATATAGCCAAGGTGAGACATGGGATTAGATGAGATCATGACAAGTGTCTTAGTCCTATGTCATGAGACAAATAACTCATCAAATATTAAATGACCTAAGAAACAAGTATTAAATGATATGATAAGATAAGATGTCGACCAAGACTTCTAGAAAGATTCATACGACCTAAGTAAAGTTAACATGTGAATAGGACCTACTAGGTGAACTAGTTAGGAATGAAATCTTATTCACACCAACAGTTATTAAGTGGAATCTAATTTTCTAAAGTAAAATAAAATCTAATGGTCTAAATCTCTTAAGAAAAGATCTAGTAAATTAGGTTGCTTGAAATATGTAGAAAGTGTGGATAGTTCACTACCCTTTATCTAACACTTGAATCTATGCACAATAATGGATAATTTATTGAATTCTTTCTAACCATGTAGTCTATTTTGAATGGAATTCATGTCGAGAATAAATTATTTTAATTATTATTTCACACTACACTTAAAGGAAAAAGATGTCATTACATCTTTCCTTGCAGATCTTTTAATACCTACATATAAATCTATGAAAAAAAATTTACTTTTAAAATGGACCCTTTTAGTATCTTTCTAGGGGATAACACAAACAACTAAAATTGGGTTCGTCTTGTGTCAAAATAGTTTAACTCTTGAGCTAATAACTTTAGAAGAACTAATATAATTGGTCAATCTTCATAATGTTTTATTTTTTGAAGGAGATTTAAATTGAATATTATTTGTGGGATTTGAAAGAGAATGCCCCTAGAGCTTGGTAGATCTTGTTGAATGAGGAGAATTAAACCATCTCTCATTGGTTTCACCTATTTCTAATTCATTTTATTATAAGAGTTTATCTTTGATAGTTTTCAACTTGATGTACCTCAAAGGTGGTCTTGTAAGGAATTCCCTAGAAAGGACTATTAATACCAAATAAGAAAAAACACTCCCCAACAAGACCATCACCAAAATATTCAAAAGGGGAACAATCATAAGAAGCTTCATTGCTTGATCCTCCTCACCCTCAATCATCTAATAATGATGTTCAACCCTAGCCCAACAAGTAGCCTACCTTCACTAAGGATCCAAATGAGAAAGCTTAGGGAAATTTGTTGCTAAATGGGTAGTAGCAAAATAAGATCGACATCTAAAGGCCAAACCTTCATAGTCTATTTTTTTAAAATCCCATTTCCCATTCTTAGATGTATTTATTATAGTAGTCATTTCATAAAATCCATCCCAATCAAAATTCCAACATAGGTAAAATGTGTAAACACTTGTTTAAGATCTCAGATAGAAATAAGATTCTTAGGGAATCTCTAATGGATAAAAGATGAACTTCCTCAAACCAAAATTGTAAAGATAGTTTATGAAGCATAACACAAGTTAGAGAATTAGGAAGGGATACAAACCAAGGATTGAAATTTTTGAACCATGGTATCTGTAGAGCCATAAAAAATGCATGATTCTATGGAGTAAGAACCACCATTTCAGCCCACATCAATAGAGCTATTCTAATTAAAAGAAAAACCAGAAATGCAAATCTAAACTACAAAAAACAAATAATGCTTTTAAAAGAAATCAATCTCCCTTGTCTCCCTATCACCAAGATCTTTGTTTATGCACTTGCTCTCGGATTTTTATGACCACAGAATGCAATAAAGAGGCTATGGTGAATGAGAAATGCAAGCAAGATGCAAAGATCATATGAGTATGTAAATTTGTGAGCAAAATTTGTGAGAGAGAAAATGAGAGGGAAATCCCACTTTAAATAGGAGTTCTTTGAGAATGGAGAGGGGTTGAAGATGAAATGTGGAATAAAAGATGTGAGAGAAGTAAATACCATTATCCCACATTGATGGGTTAAATGTTATGCATGAGAGTGAAAGTGATAAAGGGATATTAGATTAAAATGAACCTAAATGATCAAATATGAATAAAATGATTTAAAGATGCTTTACTAAAATGCAATATTTCATGAATGATTTATGCAAATGATATGATTAATATGCAAGTTATGATAATTAGTTTATTATGAAATAATAATAAATGACTATGATAATTGATTTATTAATGGAGATGAATATGAAACAATTATGGATGATAATGATAATTGATTTAATATGGAAATGATGTTTGTGTCTTATTATGCAAATGGATTATAAATGATTTATGATTTATTATGCAAACAAGTATGAATGATAGCGCAAATGGACATGAATGTTAATGCAACAGATATTGAACGAGCATGAGATGGTTCAATGATTTGATGAAATGCATGAATAGAAGAAAGTATTGAATGAATTGATTAAGTAAATAGTAATATCTATTTAATCAATAGACGAATATCGTTACGATTGTAAGGAAAAATTTGAGTGTCTACAGTATCATACCCAAATAAGCCTTCTTCCAAAACCAAGGACCACCTTTAAGAAAAAATCCCTATTTGTAGGGTATTTATACACTACCAAGAATCATCCCTTGGTGCAAAGGCAAATGAAAAAACTACATTTCACTAGGGGGTTTTAGTGATGGGATAATCAATTATGCAATTTCACCATAATAGACCTAAAATTAAGAAATTTGCACACCAAAAGCTATCTATTGTAGTGAAATTTCATTCTTAGCCACCTTTTCTTTGAAATCCATTGTTAACACATGCCAGTCTTGAAATTATTGTAAGCCATGGTTGCCTAATTATTATTTTAGAAGTTGATTTTATGTCATAAAACCACACATCCACCACTATCCACTTTACTAGATTACTCTTCCTTGTAATCATCTTGGGATTGTGATATGGTAGGGTTTGAAGGCAAGTTTGTAGAATGTTTTGGATTAGTATATTCTATCCTATATCATGGATAGGAGGGTGAGAGGAGAGAGGTGATACCAAATGCAATATGGTCAAATTACCACTAATCATAGAAGCTTCCTCCCTATTTAGATCATATACAAAGATCCCACCTTCAAACTATGTGTTTTGCAATGCTCTAGCCAATACAATTTCCTTGAAAGAGTAGAAGATTTTAGGGAGCAAAACCATCATATTTATTTATTAAAATCTTTAAAGATAAATCATTCTTCTTTCTTCAATTAATGATTACCCTTTCTTTTGATAAGTTCATGCATTGCCATGGACTGAAAACCCGCTATTTTTATGCCTCGGTGGAATGGGTCCCAACATCGAGTCTCCTAATGCTTGCTTTAAACTAGACAAGCCTTTCCTTGCAAAGGTCTTTTGTCACTACATCATGATACAATATTTAAGGAGTCTCATATTTTAGGGCATGTCTAGGTCACTTGCTTTATAAAGTGTGTGCAACCCTACTTTCTCCCCCACCCTTTCATAAGTAAATTGAACACAATGAATAGAGAAAATCCTTGCAATTTCAAATTCAACAGTATTTTGAATAATTCAAATTTATCAAAAAGAAATAAATAAATCTAATTAATAATTAATCTATTTAATTATGGGGGTGAGGTCTTGGTTCAATTGGCTAAAGCAATCTATTGCAAGCAAGAGGTCATGAGGTCCGGTCTCCCTCATCCTTGTTGTATTAGAGGGCATGTCGCACCAGCGTCATTGATAATAGAAAATTGTTTACCAAGCGCACTGTAGTTTATAAGGGGGGTTACCTGATTCCTATAGTCTAAAAAAAACTACTTAATTTTCATGATATTCTTTAATTTAATTTTAACTAACTAGATTAGGTGCTTACACACTTCACAAACCAATCTTAGTTCCATATTTCTCTAGTGTTTCTTCCTCAAACACCACAAACTCAACATACCATAGTACTATTTGTTCTAGACAATAAGAATGCATACAATTCAATATTTGAACAATTAAATCATATATTTATCTATACAAATATATCAACCAACAACAATCAACACATGCATTTATCGAACAATTAATGTCAATCATATAAAATAATATCCAATGAAATAGCCTCTCACATCCAAGTTATAATGGAACAGATAATTCAAAAATAAGTCAAAGCATCAAAAGAATTCTTAAAATATAATATTTATAGAAAATAGTATTTCTTGGTGATAAACAAATTATAGGGTTACTGACAACTTTGAATTGGGTCAAGGTTGCAAGACAACCTTGATCTAAGCAGAGAAAACACTAATTTGAAAACTAAAACTAATCGAAGCAACAAACAAAGTTTAGGGTCAATAAGTGTGCTAAATCAAAGGAAATCATGTGGTAAGATTATGCACTTAAGACATCCACACAAAATGGTATAAAATAAGAGCAAGACAGTGTGAGGGGATGCATTTCACTTTGTTATGAACTTTAATTTTACTTTCAAAATGATGATTTAGGAAAAAAGGAATCCCTATAGACTATATTCTTTTTTGATCGTACAAGGTCCATGATTAAGTTTAATTTGTAGTTAAGAGGGTCAAGGTCATTAGGATGACCTTGAATTAGGTTAAGTCCACAGTGGTGACCTTGAACTAGATAGAAAATATACTAATATGAGAAATGAACCAAGTAAAAGTAAAATAATATTTCTAAATAATAAATAGAGCTTTAGATCACTAGCAATCTTAAATTGAATCAAGATCATAAAGATGACCCAAATCTACATAAAGAAAATAATAATTTTAAATTAGAGACCAGTCCATTTTTTTAAATATTAAATAAAATTTAAAGTCAATAAATATACCAATCAAATAGACCTTATAGATAGAGCGGATGATCAGGTCATTGGAAAACACAAATGATGATTGTACGTTTGGTTGCCCTAAATTTACCCCCACAGAGATGGAGTACAACTCATATAAATGAAAGTTATAATGCTATGTGTTAAAACTTCACTTCATTGATCCCACCAAATATTGATTCATCCATTATATATAATATTAATACACAAAAATAAAAAATAAAAAACCACTTCAATATTTACTTCCAAAACAATGATATGAAAAACAAAAAAGAATCCTCTAGACTATATACCCTTTTTGACCAGTTGTGCTCGTGGACGTTTGAATTTGGTTAAATGCGTATTTTTATGCGGTCTACATGTCCCCTACTGCTTTAAAAAAATACCCAAACCGTATAAAAACCAGGTGAAAATTGAATGTATGGCTTAAAAACCTTCTGCAGCTTGACCGACAATTGAAAATGTCCTTTAAAAAATACATAATGTCAGCTTCAACTCACTTTTAACTAGTCCCCTTCTTACAAAGCCAGTACAGGCTAACCATGATTATTAAACAGATATTTTTTAGCATAGCCCACATATAACTAACTAGAAGTTTAACGTGCTTCAACAGGTTAACTGCAACAGTTACTAAACGGCTTTCAAGTCTTTGCTTGCGGAACAAGCTTTAACGGACACGTTCCACCGCAGGATTTGGGCAGTTGACGGCTAAGATTTCTGTCCAAACAGAATTTATCCTTACGGCCCAGATTTTCTCCATAATGAAAAAAAACATGAAAAGTTACGGATTCCGTCTAGAACTTGCCATTCTTTTGTTTCTTGGGCGTCAATCCTCCTTTATTGTTTATAAAGAGGAGTGTGGTAAGCGGCCATTCTTATGCAAGGTGTGTGAGGCTTAGCGAAATTGCCGACCTAACAAGTCATAACCACTGGCCACATATGCCCTCCCGCTATCAACACCCGTCGCTTTATAGGCCTCTGCTTTGCGGCGCAAAGTTCCCGCTCTGTGTTTATGTTTATTTTCAGCACAAACAGATGAACTGTGTGGGCAAAGGTGTGACTGGATTATTACATGGCGGGGATTATGATGATGAAAAATATTTGTAACTGTTAAGAACGACAGATCTGGAAAAAGGTTGTTTCGGTTGTCCAGGAAATATGTTGCAGGGCGCCGCCTACCATCCGGGGCCGTTGTATGGCAACAGCCATTACAAGAAATTCTGGCTGAAGAAGATGCAGTCGGAGGAGTCGGTGAGGGAGCCGGATGCGTTTAGAGCGCCGCCGCCTGAAAGTTTTGGCGGCGGGATTTTTCGAAAATGTTCGAATGACGTGAATTGCTCGCGCCTGGAGATGAAAGGCAGCAGCAGGCCGAGTTTTGAGGTTCCTGCTCGTAGATCTGAGAGCAGCCAAATGTTTTTGCCGAGTTTTGCAGATGAAAGGCCCCGGCAAGGCGAGAAACAGATTTTTGATTGTGCTCTGTCAATCGGGGTGCCTGCCCTCTGCGAAAGAGAGGAAGATAATTTTCCTCCTGCTCTTGAGAATAGCGGCAGTGGGATGCATAAATTTAGGCTGCAGTCCCTCACAAGGCTCTTACGGACCGACAGCGATTTACAAGTATGTATGCTTTTGTTTTCGGTTTCTGTTATATAACGGGTATTCTATTCTGCTCCTGTATATGTGCAAATTTTTAACTCTCTTTTTTGTTTGTGTCAGTTGACGGGTTTCATTTTTCTGTTGGACGAGTTTCTTTTCTGTTCTGCTATGTAAAGTTTCATTTTAATATTGCTGTTGTTCTGTCATGTGAAGTGTGTTTTTTTTTCTCGCTTTATTCTTCTGCTTAATTAAATTTTCTGCCTTTTGATTTCAGACTGCAGAAAACAGCGCGGAGAAGACGGCAGAGACTGAATTTTCAGATGGAAGTGTGACCAGAACATGCTCCGATTGCAAGACTGACAAAACACCGCTATGGAGAAATGGCCCCAACGGACCAAAGGTTTGTTTGTGCTTAAGCTTTCCTCGTCTCTAATTCTTTTGTGTACTTCAACTATGCTGCTATAAACATAAAACGTCACAATTTGGGTATAGGTACTTGAGATTGAGGCTACTAGTGTTTTTCCCCCAATCTCTGTGCCTGCAAGGCTTAGATTCTTGTATTTCTTCAAAACCCTCTGAACTGAACCGAGAATTTTTTTCATTGAAGACATTTAACATCTGCTGTATGGACTATTGGCCTTCCTCGGCTTGAATCCCTGGCCTTTTACATTCAGGAAGTTTCGATTTTTGAGTTATCTGTGCCGATCAGCCGCCACTTAACAAAACTAGGATCTTTACTCTCAACTTTTCCGATCTATTGTTTTCCATTGAAATTGTGAGAGAAAAGAGTAGTTTTTAGATCAGATCTTTTATGATATCTTTGTCTGCCCTGCATATTTATGTTCAGTAATAAAGCATTAGCTTATCTGGCAACAAATCGTTTGCTTTTCATTCCGTAAAACAAATTCGGACCGCCACAAAAACATTTTATCCTTCATTCTTTATGTCTTGCCCTAAAGTTAAAAATAATATTTGTTTTGTTTGCTAACTAAGTATTTATTTTGTTTGATCTTTGCAGTCTCTGTGCAATGCTTGCGGCATCCGCTACAAGAAAATCACGAAACAGCGTAGCGCGAGCAACGGCGACGGCGGTACGAGGAAAACTCCGACCAAACTCCCATCCTCCGTCCGGCAGATGACGAAGCTCCTCAAGCGCAAGCGAGACACCACGGAGCCGGGATCGCAAGATCCCGCCGCCTCACGGAAGAAGAGCGCCGCAGCTTTGACGGAGGCGCCGCCGACTGGCGCCTTCCGTGGCTTTAGCAACGACAAACAACGTAGCTCAACAACCAGCCTGTTGAAAAGATCGTTCGGCAAGGACGAAGAAGAGGGAGCGGTGCTCTTGATGGGTTTATCCTGCGGACTTGTTAATGCTAAGGCAACTGTTTCTCTTTTAATATAATCTTGTTAGGGTGCCATTTTCCGCAATGAGGAATCTGGAGCACCCATTTTGTATAAATAAATGACTTAGTTTATTCTCCGACGTAAATGGGCTTCTCATTTACTTCTGTATAGCCTTCTTACACCGTGTACAGCCTTATTTAGCGACACGCTCATATAGATATCTCTTGTTTGTTCGGCCGTCATAATAAAAGATCTCCAAACAAATGTACCATTTTGTTTTTCCCAATATGTTGGTTTGTTTGTTTTATTATTATTGGTGGATTGAAAACGTGAAATTCCGTACAATAAATTATTAGCTGGAGTGTTTCGCCATACAATTAATTATTACCTTGACAAACACAACTTCGTAATAAACTCTCTCCGTTTTTTTTTTTTTTTTAGCGGGGAGCTACCTAAAAAGAGAAGATTGATTTAACGATATTTTGATTTAAAAGATAAAACAACTAGATTTTAAATTCTTAATTATCTATATTGTATTGAATATTTTCCTGTTTTAGTATATTTTATATGGTTCCTTAATAGAGTCTCTCTTTTATTAACGAAAAGGGGAAAATTATAAACGGTCCCTTAGAATAAAAAGGAGAAGATATTTAATTTTTACAATATAGTTGTGAAGGGAAAGACCCTTTCCTAAGCTAGCCTTATCCAATAATGAGCATACACATAATTCATTTTCTAAATTACTCAACTAACAACTAACCCTATCCAAGAAAGTCCATACAAATACTTCATTTTCTAAATAAAGTGCATACACATAATTCATTTTCTAAATAAAGTGCGTACAAATAATTCATTTTCTAAATAATTCAGATAGCCTTATCCAATAAAGTGCACACAAATAATTCAACTTTACATAGATTGTAAGTTTGAATCTCAGACGATTTTGAATCCTAGGTGATCATGCATTTCAAAGAATGGAAGCACTTTGAATTATTAGGAATTATTAGGTCTGTATAAAGCAATGGACCCCACTAGATATCATCGTTTTTTAATTTTCATTTGGGAATGGAGGAGTGTGTGCAATGAGTACTTAAATCGAGATGAGTGTATGCTCTAAATGTTTTGTTTAAAATCATGAGCGCACAATACTTAAGATAAAATGGTGTTATGGCCATTAACGAGTAGGTAAGCCCTAAATGTGGCGTCAAAAAAATATGAACCCATAATATTTAGGACAAGGTAAAATGCAATCTAAGGTAAGATGGGGAAAGTCACAACCCTTCTAATGTAAACAAAATAATATATGGCAATAAAAGCATAATGTGGATGAACAATGTAGGCCTTAATAGGTTAAGGCAAGAATGTACGTATAAATGCTATGGGAAAGACACGGTATCCTCGAGCATTGTGTGTGTCCTCAAGCTCTATGTGTGTGCACTATAGGAAAGACATGGTATCCTCAAGCATTGTGTCTTCAAGCTGATTGTGTGTGCGTGTGTGTGTGGGCGCGTGGGCGTGTGGATGTGTGGCAATATAATCCCTAATGTGCGTGTGTGTGTGTGGGCGCGTGGGCGTGTGGATGTGTGGCAATATAATCCCTAATGTGCGTGTGTGTGGGCGCGTGGGCGTGTGGATGTGTGGCAATATAATCCCTAATGTGCGTGTGTGGGCGCGTGGGCGTGTGGATGTGTGGCAATATAATCCCTAATGTGCGTGTGTGGGCGCGTGGGCGTGTGGGTGTGGCAATATAATCCCTAATGTAAGAATATGATGATGGGGAAGACAAGATGCCTCTTATGTAATGATATACTATTATCATTAGGGATTAAATTTAAAGGAGAAGACAATGTAATTCTTAATATGATGATGGGGAAGTTAAGATGCCTTCTATGCAATGATATACAAGGATTAGATTAAAGAAGACACAATGTTTATGATATAAGGTAACTTTAAAGGGGAAGACACAATATCTCTAATATAAGGTAACTCTAAGAGTGATATGGTAATATAGGATAATAGTAATGTGATTCATATAAGTAGATGATATATGTAAGAAAAAATAAATCATCATATTAAATAAAGAAGTGTAATAAAGAAGCATATGATAAGTGAATGAAGAAATGCATGATAAGTGCATAATAATAGGTAATAAGAAGTGTTTGAGAAACCAATGTGGCAAGTAAAAATTGTAAGTTTAAAAGAAAAATAGGCAATAGAATGTAAAAAGAAAAATATTTTAAAAAATAGGTAAATGATCAATAAATGGAAAAAAAAAAAGGATAAGCAAATCATAGAAATAGATAAGCTATAAACAAATATAGGAGTAAATATGTCAACAAGGAAAAAGGGAAGAATAAAGTGTCCCCTATATGGGGAAAATAAGGCATTAAACCAAATATAGATGTAGTGGACATGTAAAATACAAAAATTAAGACATTAGAAAAAATCCAAAAGTAAAAAAGACAAAATGAAATCTAAGATATAAGTATATATGTTATAGGTAGGTTCATGTATCACTTGGAAGGACCGTCCTCATCTAAAAGGTAATCATCATTTCAATAAAATTTCACATATTTGTTTGCATTCTTCTTTGCTCTTCATTCTTTTTAACTTGATTTATTAGTTACATGTGTTTCTTCTTTATAATCCTCCATGTTTGGCATAAATACATGATCAATTGGTGTCACGTTAGATATTTTTCTATCCAAATTTCTTGTGTCTTCACTTGTGGTTGTGGTGGAATGATGGACATTTGATGCACCATAACTTATTGCTTTTGGTGTCTAAAAAGTCTTTTATATATGAAATTTTGGTAATTATTATTTCTTATTTGTTTCATTCTTTTCCTTTTCTTTGTATCACTACTTTTTGTTTGGCACATCTTTATCATCTTGATGCATTTTGATTTTTGAACGATACACATTTCATTTTAACCTATTTTGAATTCTTTCCAATTCATCTATATGCATCTTGTATAAATCATGAAGGCTATTGTTCCTCTCATAAGACATATTGTTACTATTTACACAATTTTGTTGAGAGTGGAGTGACTAGCATTAGATATAGGCTTATGGTAGGCCCTTTCAATCTTAACCACCTTTTATTTGTGAACAAATTTAACACATTAATGCAAAATGAAAGGAATAGATTTGCATGGTTTAATCCAAGGATGCCTAGAAGTAAAAAGCAAATCTATTGAAGGATTGCATAACATGCATAAAATTAGTAGTTCTTTAAGTTGCACTCTCAGTTATAAAACTATGCAACATAATGTATTAATTAGTATCATATTTGTCATATTCAATGCAATTTTAGAAATTGATGTCTAATATCACTAGTGAATATAAGCTCTCCAATATAGATGTTATATTGGGATGTTGGATCAATAAGAAATTTCAAGTAGGTGATGTGCACTTTAAACTACCTAGTATGTATAAGGAACCATAATAATTATTCTGTGGGATCTCCACGTTAGAAAATGTAATCAATGAAGAAGTAAATGAGAGGAAGATGTATCATTACATTTAATAGGCCCTACAAAGCATGTGCGTGTGATATATCCTCATTTTTAATATTATTTTCATGTGTATCATAATGTGCCTCAACACTAGAAAAGATAGTGTACCCTTTCAATTGGTTATTTGTAGGTGAAAATAAATGATTTCCTTATCATTAACACTTTCAACCCTGATCGTATCATTGTCTATTACATTGCAACCTTTTTTTAGGCCCATACAAGATTGAGTAAAATGCCTTTAACTATATGAAAGTTGTAAAATGCTTTCTCATTATGTGTTCTAGGAAGGGATTTTTTTAGATCCAAAGTATGGACCAAAAGGAGTATAATCAAATTAGTACTCAATTAGCTTTGGAGAACATCCTCCAAGGATTCTTGAAGCTTGGTGGACTTCATAGGGGTATTCTTTCTATGTGAATAAAAAGTATAAGTAATAGCAACTTGATTAATAATTTCCTTTGTCATATTACCCTTCAAAAACTATTTTAATTTTCAAATATGGGAAGGAAAAATGATTAAGAGAATGACCCATATTTTAATGTAGTAAATGTTAGAAGTTTGGCATTGAGATTATGTAGATGTGAGAAGATATATTTAAAAAGGGGGAAGCTACTCAAAAGTACATTATTCTTAATAATTGGAAGTATCCTTGAAGAAACATAATTTGTAACTCATCATCAATAAATTGGTGTTTTAGTTTACCACACAAAGATTAAAATTAAATGACACAATTTGTAATGAAACAACTTGCATAATACAGGATATTAGATGACATAATTTTTATGAAACAACTTGCACAATAGAAGATATAATAGGAAATATGATGCAAATTCTTGATAATAATATGCCACTTCAAGGGGGAAATAGGCCCTAGTCCACTTTGAGGGGGATGCCTCCAATAGTCTTCAATAAGAACACAATACTCAATATGATGATAATAACTAGCCACTAGCTTTTATATATATATATATATATATATATATATATATATATATATATATATACCTAATTATGCCTTGGTTCCCACCTAGGACAACTTAGATACTTAACTATAACCCCTAGGACAACCTAACTACCTATATATGATTATAATAATGATTATATAACTTATTTAAGAGTTAAGGTAGTCACAAGCTAACTACTCATAACTCAATACACATTATAGGATTAGGGATGTAGTACAATTATTCATTGGTTCATTACTTCATTGAATGCATTTTGTTAAATCATTCATACTAATCTTTAAATACATGTTATGTGAAAATATTTTTAAGAAGATTGTAGTAATATCATCAAATTTTTATGGAACCATGTGAGGAAAAAAGTAAACCCATTGAATAACATTGTCCTTTAAGTTTCATAAAAATAACTTGACCAAGATCTTATCATCATATGCAAAGTCTACACAAGCCACTATGAAATATTGTCTATGAATACTTAGATCTACTTTTTCATGTACAATTCAAATTCAACAGCTATGAATCTTGTAGGTAATAGATATATAACTACCTCAAGAGCTAATGTCATGTGGTATGGAGGGTTATATATAAGAGAATCCTTGTTATCATGGATTTCATTAGATTAAGATTGTTCATCTTTTGTAATATTATATCTAAAGTAGTGGTAAAGACTACAGTTGCATTGTGTGCATGTGAGATAGTGGAGGAGGTATATCGAGGTTGTGACGTAAGGGGTAAGGTCACAAATCTAGATGGAAGGATTATACTATGGGAAATATTGGTCATGGATTATGATGGAAAAATAATATGTTATGGCTTGAAAAGGGGGAATAGTACAAGTCATGATTTAAGAAGGGGAAATAGTGTGGGACATGGGTATGTATAGGTTAACACTAGTGTTTATTTGGGTGGACATGGTAGAGAGGGGAATGGAGGAAGTGTGAATGACACAAGATAGAGTAGTGGATATGGTAGGTTGAGTAGTGGTAGAATAAATATGCATAAGGTTGTAATACATCATGTGAGGTGTGGGTATCTTAAGAGGGGTATGCTTTGGAGGAAGGCCATATAGTGTGTGGAAGATGGAAAAAGGAAAGACACTATGTGGTGGTATTTATAGAGGTAAGGGTACCACTATGGAGATGGACAATGGTAGTGCAAGGAGTAGTGGCAGAATATGGAATCATGATTGAAGAGAGAGAGAGAGCAAGAAGACACACCCAACAAAATGGTAGATAAAAAAATCTTAACACATATCTTGTAAAGCATCTAACCCCTATGGTTTGTTAATGAATATATTGCATTTTAAGGACTAGATCCATACATGTAGGATTGATCTTGTATCCACATGATTGACCTTGTATATAAAAATAGTAATATTTAGGTAATGAATGACATGAAAGATGCAATAAATATTAGGTGCATAGTAACTCTAATCATAACCCTAACCCTAACCCTAATTTAATTTCTAATTCTAACCCTAACCCCACCCCTAACCTTAACCCTAATTATATCTCAAACCCTAACTATAATACTAACCCTAACCTTGATTCTATCTCTAACCATGACCTTAACCCTAATCTTAACCCAAACTCAAATCCTAATCCAAACCCTAACCCTAATTCCAACTCTAACCTTAATCATAGTTGTAATCCTAACCCTAACCCTAACCATATCCTTAATCCTAACTCTAATTTTAACACTAACCATAACCCTAACCCTAATCCTAACTCTAACCCTAACCCTAATCCTAACCTTATCCCTAACCCTATCCTCAATCTTAACTCTAATTTTAACCCTAACCTTATTCCAAACTCTAACTCTAATTCTAACCCTAACCCTAATTAAACTATAACCCAACCATAACCATAACCGTAATCCTAAACCTAACTCTAACCCTAATTTTATCTCTAACCCTAACCCTAAACCTCTCCTCAACCCTAACACTAATTTTAACCCTAACCCTATCCCAAAACCTAATTCTAATTTTAATCAAAACCAAACTCTAACCAACTTAACTCTAACCCTAATTCTAGCTCTAAGCCTAACCCTAACTCTAATCCTAACTCAAACCCTAACCTTAACCCTAACCCTAACTTTGATTTTAACCCTAACCCTAATTTATTTAATGTTTTACATGTTGCACCACTAATGCTACTAGCACACACATATAATAATAATAATAATAATTATTATTATTATTATTATTAAATTATTATTATTATTATTATTATTATTATTATTATTATTATTATTGTAGATACCTAAAATGGTCCTAGCCTGCGAGTAACACTTTTACACTAATTATTGTCATATCCCTAATGATTAAATAATGTTCAATTATTTAGTTATTATCTAATGTCATATTTCCACTATTAATTAAATGACTTTATGTTATTTAATTAATTCACTTTATCATTATTCTATCCTGATTAATTAAATAAATCTTATTTATTTAATCACGTCTTTAATTATCTTATTCCTCTAAATTAATTAAATAATTGATTTAATTATTTAATTAACATTCACCCACTTTCTAAATTAAATAATTATTTTAATTATTTAATTATCATCACTCTAAGTTAAATACTTACTTTAATTATTTAATTATCTTATTTCATCTCAACATTATCCATTCCTTAATAAATAAATAAAATATTTTATTTATTTATATAATTCTTACTTGCACATTTCTCAAATAATTAATTCATTTAATTAATTATTATCTCATACATTTCCACCTTGTGCTTAACAAACACTCTCTTCCACTTCACTAACTAATCAATGTCAGTCCACTAATCAATCAAATCAGTTCACTCCCACTCAGTATGAGGTAACGAAGCAATCAAATCCCTTAAATGATCAATCAATCCTTCATGCAAATAGTTAACTAAAATCTTGCAACCAGTTGTAATCAGTTAACTCATTCATCAATTCCTCTCAAAGATTCTTGACCCTTGATCTTAACCATCTACCTTTTAATTCTAATCGTCCATCCAAATCAATCTTTTCTATAAAAACAACCCTCATTCCTCTTTGAAGACTAACCATGAATCTTTGACGTTTTGCATATGTTCATCGTATCCATTCATTTGAGCTTAAAGAAAGATAGTGCACCCATAACTGAGAACAAAGCAAGACAAAAAAACAATGGAGGCAAATCAAGTTTGACATAAGGAAGGTAATTGCATTGTTTGTTATTTAATTTCATTGTGTTAATTGTACATCATTGATTGGATCAGATTGAGTTTCGTATTGAATTATAGTTTGATGGTTGCTATATTTAGTTCATTACTATTATGATTAAATCTCGTTTTCTCCTCGACAATAATAATAACAATAACAATAATAATAATAATATGTCTAGAGATGTCTTTTTCAAGTATATATATTTTTGTGTGTGTGATCAAATATATAAAAGTGTGTATAAAATAGATGAAAAAAGAAGAAAAATAAAATAACTTCACAAAAATTGTACCATTTATTAATATGCAATTATATTAAAACATTCTCTTAAAATAAATTGAAAACTAAATAAACAGAAACATGAATATACAAATTTCACAATTATAATTATACGTAATGAAAAAGGATATCAAATCCCCCTAAAAAAATGATAATTGGAGGAATTTAAAAGAAACGATTCCAAAGATGGGAAGAAACATAAGAGCAAGGGAATCCTTTAATAAATAAACATTTAAAATTATTTCTTTAAGTTGGAATAAAATAATTTCCAACTCAACGATTGCGGCCCTTCCGTAAGGTCTGCTGTTATCTGAAAGTCGGGATGAATCCCTTCGAAAGGTCGGTCACCAATAAGTCTGAGAAAGTTCGGTGAATTTCAAATTTTGTCTAAGGATTCCGTTGAAGAGAACAACGGAGTAATCAGCATTCTCTTTATGGCGGCATATACCCCGTCACGAGTGGGGGCGAATATTTAATCCAGGGTTAAAAACATTAGGGCTTTGCTGGCTAGGGTTTGGTTGGTGAGGTAATGGGAATCTTTGTGTATTTGCAGGTTTGTTTTTATTTGGTAAATGAAGGGAGGTCCACCATATTAGCCCATGAGCATATGAGGTTAACAAGTGGGTGGGAGGAATATTGGCATTTTTAGTGTGCTTTATTAGTACAAGATACCTAGCTATAGGTTATGCCCTGTCACACACCTACAAACTAAGCACATCTTTTGTGGGTTCCAACTCCCTATCCCTAAAGCACCAAGGGAGGAAAGGCACTTGGAACCTCCCCCTTGGCCATAAAAGTGGTGGTAGTGGAAAGCTATCTTATTGTTTGGTAAAATAAAAATGAAAATATATTATCCATTCATTTTTTATAATATTTTATTTTATTCGGTCGGGTAAACTTTTTCCAGTGACCTAATGCTAGCTCGACATGTCCTTAGGTACCACAAGGACGGTGGGGAGACTAGACCTCGTGACCTCTTGCTTGCAACAAAATGTTTTAGCCAATCGAACTAGGCCCACCACCCAAATATTTTATTTATTATTATGGATGGATTTGATTTGTCTTTAAATCGAGTTTATAGTTAAATATTAGTATTTTTTGACATTTAGTAAGTTTTTTGATTTTTTATACAAATTTTTTTCTATGTTCATTTGGATAAAATTTTGTTAGTGTTTATGCACGGTCAAACCAAAAAATATTATTCCTTTGGGTCATTTAGTACAAAATATTATTCCTTTTTGTCATTTAGTAAGTCTTTGTCTTTATATATAAGAAACTTTTCCCATGTCTATTAGAATGAAAACATTTGATCATATTTGACTATATTCTTTTTTTATCTTTTAATATTAGAGACAACTCTATGAGAATATAGAATAATTAAAAACCATTCATTATATCAAGATAGTACAAAATTTAAGTTTACAAGACTATTTATGTGGGAGAAGTATAACTCCATCGTGTTCATAATTTCTCTTTTACCCTCTTATTTTGCATTCATTTTGATCTTGTTATCGGTATAATGTTGTGATATTCAATCTAATTTTATTTTGAGTATAAGTTAACATAAAATCTTGAAGCTTACCTTAATCACTAATGGTTGAGACAAGCCCTCATTGTAATCATTTCATGGAGAAATGTTTCCATGACCCCATCCTCATAATTCAAACACCTTTTCACCCTTTTAGATCACCTTGCACACCAAACATTTTGAATTTATTGTCCAAGACCTTGTATTCTATCTTAATTATTAGTGATAATTTAGAGATTAATTGGAATTAGGTCAAAAATCATTATTAAAGAGTGTCATTAAAGAACTTATAAAAATAAAGAAGAATACTAGTCGTTAACTTTTTATTTTGTACAATATTTGATTTATTATTATGGATAGATTTGATTTGGGTTCAAATTGAGCTTATAATGAAATATTGTTACTTTTTGTCATTTAGTAAGTATTTTGACTTTTTTTTGAATTTTTTTCTTATGTTCATTTGAATGAAATTATTGTTAGTGTTTATGCATGGTCAAACCACACAATATTATTCTTTTTTGTCATTTAGTAAGTATTTCAATCTTCTTCTTTTTAATTACCTTTCATGTCTATTAGAATGAAACTATTGTTAACATTTGAGTACAACTCACCATATTATTTTTCTATCTTTTAATATTATAGATGTCTCTCCTAATAATAAAAAGTAATAATTATAAACCATTCATTACGTCAAGATAGTACAAAATTAAAGTTTTCAAGCACTACTTTGTGGGAGGGGTATAACTCCATCATTTTCATACTTTTTCCTTTACCCTCTTGTTTTACATTCATTTTGGTCTTGTTAGCAATGTAATGTTGTTATAATCAATTTATTTTATTTTGAGTATAAGTTAACATAAATATTGAAGTGTACCTTAATTGCTAATGGTTCAAATAAGCCCTCATTATAGTCATTTTAAGGAGAAATGTGCCCATGACCCTATCCTCATAATTCAAAAACCCTTACACCCTTTTAGATCACCTTGCACACCAAATATTTTGAATTTATTGCCCAAGACCTTATATTTAACAATAAGCCCCAAGTTATTAATGATAATTTAGAGACCAATTGGAATTAGATAAAAATCATTATTAAAGAGTATCATTAATAATATATAAAAAATAATAAAGATGATTACTCATTGATTTTTTTATTTCGTATAATATTTTATTTATTATTATGGATGAATTTGATTTGGGTTTTTTTATTAAATATCGTAAACTTAAAGAATTACATAGTCATCAGTTGGGCAGACCACACAGGGTTCTATATACACAGTAAAGTACAAACAATTTTAAAGAAAACTAAAGTATGTAGTGTTTGACTGCTAGCTCTGCTTAGCTACATTTACCATTTCATGATAATAGGACATAATCTTTTACAATGAATTGTTCTAATAAAGATAAAGATGAGAAGGGCATGTACCCATTACAAAACAACCATAAAGACCACACAAGGGAGCTCACGAGAAGTGAGATGTACCCAAAAATTAAAAAGAGATTAAAAGACCAACAAAATATAAGGCATAGAGATAAAAAGACATGAGCAAGAAACTAGAGACAACTACTAGTCACCCAGCAGCTGAAGGCCTTTGGTAGCATGTCATTCATTAACTAGAAATTATAGTTTCTCTTCAAAAGACAGTGGCTTACGTTTCTTGGTTTCACCATCATTGATCGGGGGAATGGTAGAACTGTTGACATTTTTTCCCTTCCTCCTAGAGACAACAACCTCCAGAGGATCCTCCCCCGTGTGCTTAGCATGACAATTCCTAAGCTCTTGTTGGAACACTTGGTTAGTGACAACTGTATTCTTGACAATTTCTTTGTTGTAATCCATGATATCTTGCAGATTGCGGTGATTTTTCTCCTGATTGCTTCTTATAGTGGCCATCTCATCTTGTAGTTTCTTCCTCTCCTCCCAGGTCTTAATAGCAGACTTTATCTCCTTAATATTTGTCTCCATCTTGGACCATTTATCAAAGGACTTGGTAAGGATGGTCAACATGTTCTAATGCCCTACATCCTTGACTTCCCCCAACTAGTCTTGCTTATTCTTGAGCACCATCATCTCTAGCTTCTAAATCTTGTCTTTAGTGGTAACAAGTTGTGAGAGAAACGATTTCAATTTTTCATTTTGGAGATTCATTGCTTCACAAATTTCATTCATTTTGAGTTGCAGAGGGGCGCAACTTGCACAAAGACAACATCTAGTTAAGAGTCATCTTGGACTTTCTCATAATGCACATTTTGGGGAGTGGATTTAGGGGGTCGGAAGGGTTAGAGCTTCGAGGGGAGCTAGTGAGAGAAACATTTGGGGAGGACACCCGATAGGACGAGCTAATAGGGGAGTCCTTGGGGTGGGGTGCCAAGAATCATTAGAATTATCTGAGATAGAAATTTGGTGGGGTTAAAAAGGGCCACATTTTTATTTTTTATCAAGGTGGGGTCCTCTAAAATGGAGGATATTTTATTTGAACCCTGGAGAGGGTTTGACCTAGACTTTTGGGTATTGGAAGGGGTTAACAATTGTACAAGGCATGGGGGAGGGGGAATGCCATTCGAAAAATCTTCAAAGTTTTTGAGAATAAGGGAAGGGTTAGACACC
>VDFB02047144.1:41745855-41801582 GCA_007258455.2 Sequoia sempervirens
ATTTTATGAAGTAGATATCATGCATGTTTTTTAAATAATCTATTCATTATATATAATTATAAAAATTGACATATTTAATCCAATTATATATGATCTTGCAGGTCTTCAAACAAAGGGAAAATTTGCATGTCTAGTTTGTGGTCCAAAGATGAAATCCCGTCATTCAAAAATTTTAGGAAAGTAGGTGTTTGATGAGTATAGGCACTTCCTCCATAGAAATCATAAGTATCGAACTACTGAAAAACATCTTTTCTATGGGAAAGAAGAGACTACGTCAAAACCACAAAGAATGACACCTCACCTATGGAAGTTGGAATATAATAGAATTAATCATCAAGGTTATACATTGGATCAAATTGTTTATCTATCATATATGATATGTTTTGAATTTATATTTTTATATTGTGTTGTGTTTACTCATGTTGTAATTGACAATGATTGTCATTGTTAATTTGTTTAACTTATATGCTTCATGAAGGTCGTCAAGGAATTAATGGTCGACTTCCACATGGACTGAAAAGTTATCCCAGACAATTTAGTAAGTTTCCCTACTATGAGCAGCTACAAATTGTGCATTTGTTTGATACAATGCATATCAGAAAGAATATAATAGAAGCGTTATGGAAAATATTGGATGGAAGGCATGACAAAGAAAAAATTGTCAAAATTTGTACTGACATTCAGGAAGCCAATCATGCAATGAAAAATGCCATTGATTAAATAGCAATGGAGACCAAATTAATATAAATTCCCTTCCTTGGTTATTAATAGAGTAGCAAAGCAATGCTATAAAAGAAGTCATACAAAAAATTTGATTTCCCACAAGATTTGTTGTGAACATAAACAATATAATAACAAAGAAAGGTGAATTTGGGTCAGGGATGAAAACACATGATTGGTATACCTTCATTAAGGTAATTATTCTAGTATATTATATACACTTGTATAATGCATGTACTTTTTTGTGTATTATGTTTACTACTTTTAGAAAAATAATGGAAAGATCATTTTATAATTGTTGCAATACATTCTACCTCTATCTCTCCCAGACAACTTTGACAACAATGTCAAGCAAGTTATATATGATCTTGGAAAATACATGGGGTAAGTAGCGAGATTTATTCAATTCATTGTATACATCTTATAATTGCCATTTTTTTTACTTGTTATGTAATATACTGTATATTTTTGTTAAATCTCATTAATATATTTGTGCCTTGAATCACTTGTAGATGGTTGTCATCTAAGGAAATCCATAAAGAAGATATAAATTATTGGAAGAGAAAAATTCCTCGTCTAATGTGTGAAATGCAAAAGTGTCTACCTTTGAAATTTTTCAATGCACAAGAACTACCTCATATACCAGTTGAAGAGATTGAATTGTGTGGACCTATACCACACACAAGGTCAATGTGAAAGGATGGTTGAGAGGCACTAGAAATTTTGAAGGATTTGGTTAGAAAAAGAGCACATTGTGAGGGTTGTTATATATGGTGGAGGGATATATGGGAGAGATACACAGACCATGGTGTACATTACTTAATACCTTCCCTAAGTTTGCAACAAAATCATGTAAGATCATATTTGGGATCCCAACTCCATAAAGAAATTTGAAGGGCGTACTTGATGGGGAAAGGTAGATTGAGGAAAGTGAGAGGTAATTATAAGATGGTCATGGAGATTAATTAGAATACATTTTACATTGCCTTCAATTGCTTGAAAAGAAACAATAGAGAACTAGTCCAAATGAAAGAATATTCCACACACAAATGGAAAAAGTATTGGTATTGTATTACTCCAAAAAAAATTCTTTCACTGCTGAAAAGTATTAAAATCTTTAAAAGTGTTGATGATCAAATATTACAATTCGAATTTCATATATATAAGAAGAAGACCCAACAAAGGTGTATCTTCGGATTGTCTTTTGGAAAATAATTAAACGACTAATCTTAATTAAACTTATAAAACAATTTAATCTTCTCTTAACATTGACTTAGCCGCTAAGGGATGTTTTTTATACTCCTCCAAGGTATGGGTATATGCATCATGCACTGCATTTTGGGCTTCATATTTGAGTTTTATCATCAATTCCATATGTTTGCATGCTCCATCCAGCAATAGCCCTTCTGCTTTGATTGTATCCAATGCTTCCTGAAGTATCCTATTGCATCCATCCATCCAATCATCTTGTTCCTTTAGAAACCTATTCTTATCACATAATTTGGGTAATCCCAACTTCACGGTATCATCAAACCCTATGTTTTCTGAGTGTAAGTCTTCATCATATTTGTCATGCTTTCTCATGATTGTGTCAATGGCCGAGATGGAATTGGTGTCAGATCCCTCATGTAGTTGCATATCATGTCTCTTCGTACCGAATCTATTTTTCACTCTCCCATGCTCAAGAATGGCTTCATAGTTCTTTTTGTGAACATGCCAAAAATCATCAAGGCATATCTCCAGGTTTGTAAATCTCTTGTGCAACATCATTTCCACAGTGTCAAACTGAAGGTCCTTCATCTTTTCTACTAGTTGTTGATGTTCTTCTTGCAATTTCTCATATTCACTCTACAACTCTGTATCAGTTTTAGAGGTGATCCTCATTCTAGCATCTTTCATGGAAATAGTTTCCAAATCTAATTTTTTACTTTTCATTTTGTAATAATTTATTTCTTTCATCAATTGTATTGTTTGTGCCTTGTTGAACTTGGCAATGCTTATGCCCATGTTTCACTAAATTGAATGATAATCCTATTTTAAATGATTTTCTAAGGTAAAAGGAAGAAATATAACTTAAAGTAAAACCTAAAACTAACAGGTGATTCACTAGAACTTATAAAATTCAGACTTTATCACTCATAACAATCTCTCTATCACAATAACCCTCACAATTTCATTGGCACGTGTTTCAATCAGTAACTTGTATGAAGATTTAAAAGAACTAAATACAACACACAACCTGAAACCATGTAATACAAAAGGACATATAAGGATTTGGATTCGAATAAAAAACACATCAGATTGCCATTACAAAATTGAGACAAGAAATGAGGACTCTACTACTTTATTGAAACTGAAAGAGTGTTTCTGTCTAAACTGAGTACAAAATGTTTACAAGCTCTCAGAATGTGTGTTAGAGTAAGAAACATAAAATATGAACTTTGAAAACTCTAAGTCTTTTCAAAATATATCTCCAAATCCCTAATCCGAGCTCAATAGAAAAGCTCAGAAAAAAGCCTTCAAAACTGCTCCATAATCATGTGTAATAAAAGTGGAAAACTCACACTCTTTGCATGTCCATCCTAAAAAGCACCTAAAAATAGGTCTATCTTTTTTTAAAAGCAAAAAAAACACTTCATCCTCATCTCACGAGTCTTAGATTCTCCCAAGAGGAAAACAATCTTTTCTGATTTCTTAGAGCTGCTAAAAATAGCAAAAAGAATAAAACAATTTATAGGATATTGTCTTATCTTTTTCTTTACAAGATTTGCAGCTTATTCTCTCAATTTTCCCTATTTTTTGCAATTAATATTTTAAAAATATTTGCAAAAATATTACAACTTATCTCTCCATTCAAATTGTTTTTTTCTCTAAACAATCATATAAATACGAAGGCAATCCTTATCACTGAATATTGATTGATTTCTAGAAAATCAATGAAAATAAAACCTAAGTCTCTATATGATCTTTATTTCACTAAGACAAAGCATACTTTGAAATATATCTAAATGCCTAACCCTAAAACACTTAGGCAAAAAAATGTCCAATGAAGTTTGAAAGGGGTTGACCTACAACATTAGTCACCATGGTATTTTTTTTAAAAACACTTGCAAAATACCCTTAAGTTCGAATTAGGGTAAGGGAAACTCCAACAAAACAAAAAAAAACCCTAAAATTTTGCTCTCATTTCATTTTTCTTTTGAGAGAATGTTCTACAAGAAAAAATGGGCCACCATGGGAAGATGCAGGGTTTGATGATCTTCAGCATCTTGGAACTCTATGGCTTGAATCTCCATCAGAATACATGGTAAAATGTTCCTCAAGCCATTTCATGGCTTCTTTTGCATTTTTGAAATATTTTGGCTTAAAAAATTCATGGCCTTTGACTATATTTGATGGCTTTTTATTTATCTTGGTTTCCTCTGTGTTTTTCTTCATTCAACCATTATGAGAGCTTGACCTGGGCATTGACATTGAGCCTGAACTCCATCATTTCTTGCAAATTAACCTTTGAAAGACAAAGAGTGAGCTTTCTTCTCTTTGATCTGAAACTTCATCTTCATTTTGGCACTTTAAAATAGAATTTTTGGGCATTCTTTGAGCTTACAGCCATCGCCATAATCATTATTTTCTCACATACTTGTCTCTTGATTCCTGTTGATGATCTGATCGGCCTATGGTGACATGGAAAACTGGTTTTAAGCATTTGTGGAAGCTCTCTGTGGAAACCTGTGAACTTCAAGTGTTTTTCCTTCACATCAAGAGCTCGAGTAAGCTCATATTCACTTGAATCTTGTAGCTTTCTTTTAATTTTTTGTAAAGAAAACTTGGTTCGGCTTATTGAGTGCTCAATGATGGAGGAAAATTGCTTTCTTGTGCAAGAAAATCTTCATGAATCCCTCTATTTCTATAACAATGTAAAGCTTTCTGCATTTGAATCATTATATTCTTGTTCATTTTCTATTTAATGTAAATTAGTTTCTGAAAAAGAAAAGAAAGCCTCCTATAAGTCATGGCCACAAAATTCATCATTGATAGTCATTTCCTGAAAGGATTCATACTCTTCCTTAATCCTCATATGCCCTCTTGCATTTTTTGAGTTCCTCCATTTCTATAAATGGTGGGGTTCTATTTCTTGTTACTAATGTCACACCTCTCTTAAATTTGTGAAGGAAAACCCCATACTTCTATCCATCTGTCATAAAAAATGCAAAAAGTTTGTTCTCTTTGTATTCTTACTTTGGCACTTTGATCTTCTGAAAGAAAGATGAATTCTTGTTAATATTGGTTGTGCTAGTTTCTTGCTTTGATATCCCTTTTGTTTGTGTCCTCCTTTTCCCTCCTTATTTTAATCTTCCCCATTGGAGCTCATACATTTTACTTTGCATATTTAATCATATACAACCCAGTTGTTACTTGTTTTCTTGGTTAGGCCTTCTCTGCTTGTTATTACCATTCCATTACTTTGCAAACACCACACATAGGTAAGATGTTGCATATTTATTTTATGGTGTTTACATTTGAAGGGAAATGCATCTACTGAGGCTGTGAGGGCTTCACCATTGTAGCTGTGTGATTTATTCTGTATTATACTTGATCATCAAACATCTAACTAAAAATCCTTCACTCTGGATGTTCTTTTCAAAATATTGAAATATGCTACCATGCTTCATTGCTTGCACTTGAACAGTATGATACATCTATAGGAAATAACAACTCTGTTGTTATTTATTGTAATTCATTTACATTTTGAAGCATACATGTGATAGATAAAGATTATGGGGCTTATTTTCTTGTTGCTCTAACTACATTTTGCACTATAGCATAACTCACTGTTCTGGAAGCAACAACAAATCATTTCCTTTAAGCTCAACACCTACAGCTGCAACTTTGTTTACTTATCTTCATAATGTAGAAGATCATTTCCAATGGGACACATTACCCTCCATGCACTATTTGCATCTCTCGAACATGATGCACATACTGATAGCACTCTTGCACAACATAGTGAAACCCCCCCTTATGTACATGCTTCTTCATTATTTATTATTGTTTTAAACTAAATAAAACAACACCATTTTTCCTTTATAATGCTCCCATTATTTATAATTTTTTGTTGATGAGGCATTATGTTTGCTTGTTCACTATCATCATACATGAGCATGAGACACTTGCTTTGGTTCTGTTTCTGAATTGATCTCATTTTTCACTCATATCTTTCACTTCACTATCTTCAGATTTGATTGCTATGAGTGAAGAATGGGCTTGATTACTTTGATAATTGAAATGTATCTATTACATTGAGCATGATGATTATACCCCTTTATTCGTCCCTCATTTGTATGTTGAGGGATAGCATGTCGAGCTCTACCCTTGTGGTAGCTCGTTTTACCCCACATGCTTTTGTCTTCATGAAATGATCAGCTAAATGACTTTTCCTATACCTGCACAGGAAACAAACAATGTTAGCATAAAAGTAATGATGTGACACTCCATTTTCAGGCTCTTATTACTGCACTCTTCATTCCTATTTTTTTTCATTCATTTTAAGGAATGAATTATATCTATGTTGGTAGAGCGTGTAGTATAACTCATATCCGGAGCTCTAATAGGACTTTCCCAATTTTTTGCAGGTACGCTTAGGATCGGAAGTAGGATGGAGCAAGGAGCAAAAACATCAACTGAAGATCAAGACATGAACAACGATGGATATGTCTTATGTTATTTACTTATTTCTTTCTTTTCACCTTCAGTTGTAGAATTCATTTCTTGTAATGCATGATTTTAGCTATCACCACGGCTTGTGTGGATCCTTCAATTTCTTCTTTCATTTCCATTCTGAAAGAAATGCATCAAAAGTGAAAATTTGTACCATCATTTGTATTTGCAAAAAAATGAAAACTATAATGTATAAGCATTGTGAAATAAATAAAATCAATTGTTATGCTTTATCATTTGTGTATTCTTTTTTGTATTTCACTTGTGTTGCAAAGCATTGAGCAATAACTCTAAAACTTTGTTCACTGAAACAATTTGCATAACTGGAATTCAATAAATCTAATACAAGCAACAATTTAAACACATGTAGAAATTAACTGAACTTCCACTCTAAGATGAATCCATTTAATTAGTTTTCCATTGATAATAGTTAAGCTTCTATGAAAATTTAACATAAGGCGCATAATTTTTTTTTAAAAAACTACAAGGTTTTGTCACAATTTCGACGAACATAGCCCAACAAACCACAAAAAATTGTGATGAGGTTATTGTACATGCGATGTAGTTTTTCGTTGTAATGGAAATGATAGTTTGCTCCACCTCGTTGGAAAATGGATGAGCATTTGGTGTTTTTTCGATGATTTCAAATGGGCGTTCTGCAACGTTTTGTGATTTTTTGTGTCGATAGATGGACGAAGTTACGTTGATTTTGTGATAGACACCGCCAACATTTTCTGTGGCACTGACCAACGATGTTGGGTCGTGGTTTCAACGTATAAAAATTGGTTGTTAAAGCGACAAAAATCCAATGATGAAATTTAAATCAATGTTGTGTCGATAAGTTGACAATATTTTGTCGATATGTCACCAAACATTTGTCGAAATTTGTAGTCAAATATAGTAGTGATGAATAATGTTGTAGATTCTCTTACAAATTCAATGACCACAGATAAGTTCTCTTGGTGTAGAAAGGCCATGGGTCTTGATCATTGTACTTGATTTTATTATTTATATCTCTTGGTTGTAATTATAATGTATAATGCCAAGTGGGAGAGTGTTAGGAAAGGTGACATTATCCTTTCATTCTCTTGGAAATTGTTCTAGGGGACATGAGAGAAAAAAATATAATATGTATTTTCTATGAAAAATGTATTTCAAAGAGGTGAATATGTATTGATGAGAGTTACACAACATAATGGATAAATATCTCTTTTAGGTGTCCAATATTGGAAGATGAAAAGTCATGCCATGGAGACCCAAGTGTGGGAGGTGATTGGTTGTTTGTTCGTGTTCCATTAGGGAGTTAAAGAGCACCAAGGAGTTACATTTCTTATTGGCTAAGGGCTAGGCACCCATGTGAGAAGTCATGTGAAGGAAATTAATATTTTATTATGTCTATTGGCCGCCCATTATCCTAGGAATGGGTTTTTCAAGTGGTTTTTCCTCTTTTTTTAGATTACAACTATATATATATATATATAGTATATATATATATATATATATATATATATATATATATATATATATATATATATATATATATATATATATATATTTCCCTCCCTCACTTCACTATAAATTAGAGCCATGGCATAGTCATTTTGTATGATTCTTTTGCAGGAAATAGGCTGATGTAAATTTGATTTGAGAATAGCAGTGAAGTGTATTATTGGTATATCTCTTCATTGAAGATTAAAATATGCTTTCCCTCTTTCTCATGTGGATTTTTTTGAAAAAGGTTTTCTCCACATATATTTGGTGTCTCTTATGGTTTGCTGATTTTTACATTAGTCTTGAATGTGCAATCACATAATATCATTTTGGTAATCTAATTTTCAGATTTGTAAACACAGTCTTAAGTTATTATTGTAGCTTATATTCACCTTATTTTCAATAATTCATGTAGGTGTGCCTTTGTTGATCCTAATTGATAATTATAGGAGTGGGATGTTTATGATGGGAGATAGGTATTAGAGATTGGTAGATGAGGGTATGAGTAGGGTAATGTTACCTGATTTTGCTTCTAGCTCAATCAAGTAGAGCTGAGATTGTGTTTACAATTAAAAAATAAAAGGTATACATTCTACTCTGCTATGTTATATCCATATGCATAAAGAAAATTATCAAAAGACTGCATTATTACATTATGCAAATGTATACAACAGAGAAAAGAGTGAACAATTGTTGCAAAAAGTAGTCTTTATTGATAATCATAAGTGTGTAGTATCCCACACAAGCCATGGGACTAACTATTTGAATGCAATAAAGGAAAAATACTATACATTTGTAGATACATAAAGCAAAAATGCATATGGAAAGAGAGGGGATCCGCCATTTCCTAAATGATGAATCCCAACTGAGATGAACTATTGCATCTATTTCAACATCTCTCCTACCTGTCCAGCCTCCAAAAGTTGTTTTCCTGTTGTTCCAAGTTTCCTGCATGAGTGAGAGAGAGTTTGTTAGAGATTTGGATCACCAATGTTTACATGTGCAACATCTACAAACATATAACCTAATCCTCATAAGCATTGAAATAGTCTACATATCACAAATGTCTAGGAAAATAGAAAGGCTATCATATACATCTATCATATGCTCTATTTTATCTAACATGTTTGCTTATTGTGCAGGTATAGGTGAAATCTTTGTTGTTGGTTTGTTTCATTTGATCATACCATGTGGAGTGAAATGGGATCCCACAAGGGTTGAGCCCAACATGCTACCCTCAGTTTTTAAGAGGGATGAAAGTGTAAAAGAATCACGTTTCTCAATTGAAAGAAATTATCTCATCACCTGTGATAGTGAGTTCTCCTCACTAATATAGATGATAACATAATTGATCAATTGGAGCATAATAAGGAAGAATAGGTACAGTCATGAAATGAAGCTTCCACATGAGCAGGAAGTAGTGATCATTACTTAATTTTAATGATGAATAGGAGTTTTGTTGCAATGAGATACATGACGAGTAACTGAGGTGGTAGAGTCACATGGGACAACAGGGGGGTCCAAGGTCAAAATAGAATACCCCTATAGTGCACACTTTGTATCAAACAATCAATGCATGATGGTTCAAGGAGATGCCAGTGTTAGTGATCCTACAGAGGCACAAGTACAGTCGTGAGGGGCATAATTGTTATCAAGGCAACAGTCATCATGAGCCCTAGTCTATAAAAGTGTAGACGTTTGTACCAAAGAGCAATGCTATGATGGTAAGAGTAGTCACACACAGTGAAAAAAGTAAAATGATAGTCCTCTAATCTATAAACACCAATAACACCAATGTATACAAAGTGATAATGATAAGTGAATTTGAGTTTTGAGAAGATAGTGCACAAGCCGATCATACAGCTATGAAGGGAAAAGAGGGACAATGCTCTTGTGTCAAACTCAAATTTAAATGGAAACATTCAAGGGAAATGACAATGGCAAGTAAATAGAGTAGTCACCATTGAGCAATTGATGTTTGTATCACAATTCAAAGAGTGTAGAGTCACTTGAAAGGGACAACCATTTTAGTTTCTTAGATAAAAGTTAGTTATAACTTATGAATGCGGTCATTAGCAAAGACTAGAGTGCCTCTATGAAATTACTCAGAAAATGAATACAAAGGTTTAGAACAGTCACTTTCTAGCCAATGCAAAGTCATGAAGTATCAAGAATATGCAAGTAAAGATGATGAGAAACCAACTTCTTTTTGAAGCATGTTGACTGTGCATGGAAGAAATGCACAGAGCTCAAAATGTTGCAATCCCAATTGTTAATGAGTCTTTCAATAATGCATATGTATTCTAGAACTGATATTGTTGTTTTGAGTGGATGGAGCATGGGAATGTTCTTTCTTTTAAAAATCAGTAGTTTCAAGTATGCAAGCATGCATATAAACTGAAGGGTTATAGTGGAAGTGCATGAGGCTGTAATAAATGATCCTAGTCTTCATGTTATTTCAAAATACAAGGGAAATCTATATGGAGTAAGAAAAAACAAAGCGAAGAGGAGGGTTTTCCCTTATTTTCTCAGAAAGTATAAAATCAAACCCTCAATACCTATGAAAACACGAGGTCATTCCTAGGGGTGTACTTTTTCCCCATTTTTTCTTCTCAAGAAATGAAAAAGAACAAAACCCCTTGAGTTTCTATAGGTATGGGAAAAAGACTCGGCCGAGCCAAGGATAGAAAACTTTAATCAACTTTATTTTCAAAAATTGCTTGCCAAAGTGAAGTCATGGTCATGATATAGAGAAGTTTTGTTTACATTTCAAAATGAAAACATAATCATACACAAAAAATTAAAAACATGACTAGAGTCATGACTATGATAGGATGGAGCTTTTCCCTTTGTATTTTCAAGAAATCACAAGCAGTGAAAGCCACGACCTGTGGCTATTATGTTAAAATATTTAAACTTTTGTTGTAGAAGAAGAGTTAAGCATATGGAATACAAAAAAATGAAAGAAAATGTTGAAGATAATCATCAATACATTCATCTTTTTGTATAATAATCTCGAAATGAACTTCTATTCTATAGAAATGCCAAAAGCAATATAGAATTTTCATGCACAAAGCTTACCCCAAGCTCGATGTTACATTTTTGGCATGAGATTTATGAAGAGAAGCATCTATTTTTCCTTAATCTGTCATGAAAGATCCTCTATAGAGCTCCAGGAAATCCTAGGTCGGTGCTCTCAGCTTCTAGAAGGCTCGAGAGTTAAAATGAAATGCATTTTGCAATGTTTGGTTGTTGTTTTGTTTCTAGGGTTTCATAACCCTAATGGGAAAATGCCGACAAGTAAAAGGTATTTTTACCTTTTATTTTCAAACATTTGCATTGTGAACTAATACATCTTCCTAATCTATTCTCAAACCCCCTTATATATGCTACATGTGAGGCCTTTAACACTTATGACTTTTGGATTGACTCATATGGTTGAGTCATAGGATTATAATGTAAAATATAGTTAAAATGATGTTTTATAAATCATTTTGATTATGTTGTTTAGTGAGAAAAAGGGAGTTATGACATGTGTTGCAAGCATATACAGTTTTTAGTTAAGTTTTCATGCTTTTTCCAAGCATATAGGGGAAGTTGGAGAGGTTAGCCAACATGTGCCAAGAATATAGGCCTGTTTGACTCAGTTTGGAGCAGATTTAGGGTCTTTTAAAGCATGGACAACTCATGTGTTTGCTTTTCTTGCATCAATTGAAAATGTAAAAATATTATTAAATTGATAAATTATAAATCACTTTATTTAATGTTTTGAATATGCAAGATAGAGGTGTGTTGAACACACCAAAGGTATGAGTCAAAACAATTTGGAGATATGGTTGAATAATGATGACTTGTGCCAAACATGTGGAAAGTATGTGGGTTATTTTTGATTGGGTTTTTGGAGGGAATGGGAGCATCTAGGAGTAGTTTCTCATGCTTTTATTGTGGGTAAGGTCATGACTTGACTTTTTCTTCACTTTGGAGACATTTTGGAGAGGTTTTGGGGGCTATTTTTAGGGTTTTTGGGTTATACACGACCAAGAAGCTTCTAGAAGTATGTGTGTGGGGTAAGCTTCAAAAAAGCATAAGCAACTTCAAACAGGAGTTTTGAAAGTTAATTCTTTCTTCTTTCAACAAGTATTGTAGCTCTTTTGGAGTTCTTTTAGGTGAAAGATAGCAGTGTAACTCAAGTTTTCAGACATATGCAACAGTGTAACACCTTTTTTCAAATCAATAAGGTTAAGCAATTTTACCTTTTCAAAATCTATTTTTTTGTGTGTGTGTGTGGTTAAATGATTGATGCAGTTACATTGTAATACATGTTATCCCTGTTGTTGTGTCTCATTGTTAACACCTTAAGGCAGAATAAATATGTATGTTGCAGGTTGTAGGTTGTGTTGATGATACAAGCAGAGTCAGAGTTGTGAGGAGAGTTTATCTTCCTTATAGGACTGTGAGTATCATGTCCTTCTTATGAAACATTTATGCAAAGAGCATATAATCCTTTGGGTTGTGTATATAGAAATTTTGCTGAGTAAAAAATGTGTAAAAGTAGAGGTGTAGGTTTGAAGAAAACACATTAGGTGCATCACCCACGTAGGTATAATTCATTTTATGCTTTTCTTCCTACCCTTTTCCATCACAAGGAGTAGTTTAGGTGAGTACCTTAGGAGCCATCCTTCTTTGGAGGTCCATTCCAAGTTTAGGCAACCCACAAGCCTAGGAATGTTCCCATATTTCTCCAAAATGCTAAGTTCTATAACTTAGCAAGGGTACAATTTTGGAGATAACAGGTAATACAGAGGATGGGATTTTGTGATATAAGGGCCCAAAATAGAATTATGAGATGAAGGATATGCGATGATGGATGGTGGGACATAGGGACCTGAAATGGATTTAGAGGATGAAGGAGGGACATTGATAATTTTTTTAGGTTGGTATGATGGAGGAGGGAGGATGGCAGTAAATATTTTCAAGGAGTGATAGGAAACACCTATTCTGGTTTTGGAAGAGGCTTTCTTGGGTCGTATAAATTTTATACCAATTTTTTTGAATTGCGAGCCTTGAGATATGTAACCAAGGCCTTGTAATTGTGGAATCTCTTTGATATGGATGTGCTCAGAATTACCTTGCTTACGAAGGCCTAAGCCTTTACCTTGATAGGTCATGTTCTTAAGTATTAGGTTTATAGTAAGATGTTTATTATTTTGGAAGCAAGATGCAAGTTCATTATTAGGTGGTGGATATGAATTATTCTTCTACTATGAGAGAACCACCATGGGTGAATGTAAGAGTACCAAGATGATAAGGTGATGGCATTTGGATGGTATGTATAGGAGGTGATAAAGGATCATGAGAGGAGTTAGATGGGATGGTAGGATCTTGATTTTTATAGGGGAATATTTTAGTATACTTTGGACAAGATCTTGGAATATTTAGATTTGAGTTGGAGTTGTAATGGTAGAGGAGTATTCGATAGAATTGTCAAATGGGGTGGACAAAGGGATAGAGGATTCATGGGGATCATGAGATTGGGGTTGGATAATGCTAGGAGTAGCAAATGGGGATTGACATTGGATGAATTCAATGGGTTGGATGATTTCAATAGTTGTGATGGTGTTAGGAGGTGGACGAGGAATGATAGGTGTCCAAGATGGGGAATGGCCTCATCAATGAAACATGTAGATGGTGTAGTGGGGCATGACATGACTTCATAATATTATGATGTGGATTTTGTGAATGTTCCTTTGCTAGAAGTCCTTGGTGGAATTATAGAGGGAGATATGTGGATGTTTTAAGATTAGATGGAGGATTAGGATTAGATGGATAATTGGGATTATGGATTGAAGGATCAAGAGTTGATGGAGAATTGGGATTATGGATTGAAGGATTGGGATTAGATGGAGGATTTGGATTATGGATTGAAAGATCAAGAGTAAATGGAGGATTGGGTTTATAGATTGAAGGATTAGGATTATATGGAAGATTGGGATTGATGAACCCTAGAAATGTCCAATTTTCTTGCTTTTGTTTCATACTTTTTATCTTATTTCTGCTAAGTTTCAAAGTCATTTCCAAACCTTTTTATATATTGTAAGTACTTAAGAGAAATGATGATGATATATTATATTGAAAAATGATTGTGTGATATTTGAATGTTTATGGAATTTAATGGAGTTTTATGATTAATTATAGTTGTCAATAATGAAAAATTCCTTTGGAATAAAAATATCTCCTACAATGAAGGATTTGTCAACCTACGACAAAATGATTTTCAACTTGTAGCAGAAGCATGTCGGTCCACCATAGTCAAAGGAAGTGATCAACTGCAACATGTGTATTTTCCCTGAAGTTGATGCAAGTGATGGTCAAAGAATGTGATCATGATTATTCATGGATCACTCAATATTTTTACTTATTATTATTATTAATAAACTATGGAGTCCAAAGAATAGGAAATTGTTTTCTATCTTTTTAGGAACATTTTCATTTATAAAAATATTAATTGATGTAGAGTCCTTATCATATGCTAACACTCTTACTTCCTCTTGCTTTTATTTTATTGTTGAACTAATACCTAGTTCTCTTCCTGTGTTTTTGGAAGAGTTGACTATTGCTTTTAGTTTGTTTTCAATTTTGAAATAATAAGACTCTTATAGATCATGTATATATGTGCAATCTTGTGAGAAATTGAGCTAGTCATATTTTTATATGATTTAGATTAAATATAAATCTTGTTATTAGATACTCTATTCTAAAGACTTTGTATGATCAAACTGCAATAAAGAGGAGTACATCAATTTTTATGAATCTCTAAGTTAAGATTTAAATAAATATAAAAATAATTATAGCAGATCAAGCAAGGGCCACTTGAGGTACTACAAAATCCATGCTAGTTTAGAGTATTAGTTAATTTCTAAATTATATTTTTTGATTCACATTATGTTTAGTTGCTAAATAGAAAATTAAATGTTATTGAAACATGATACAACATAGAGAGTCATTAAGTTACAATTTGCATAAGAATGGTTACCTGTATTAGTTATCCCAGTTACTTACAATAATTAGTATTCACTTAATTTATTTTCTATGTAGGAGTTATTTCAATTAAATTTCCTTCAATTAGAATTGCTTTTGTTACTTTTTTATACTCAATCTATTAGGAAGGCTTAGGATTCTCATCTACACATACAGTACCAACATCATCTCAAGATTATGATTCCCTGGTTGACAACTTAAATGAAGTACCTCTAGGACAATGAATTGCTTAATTTAGGATATGTTGGTTTGTTAAGTTGTATGTATGTTATCTACATTAGTTGATTGGACATAGGGGAAGCTCTAAATTTTTAGCATTGTTGTTGGGGATGGTTCTAAGTTAGAATTCCTAAATATTTTTTAATTCATTATATTGATTTCATAAATTAGGAGTTCTCAATTACAACAATTATGATTAGTAGATATTTACAAATCAACCTCAAACTACTCACTAACAGTATGCAATAGAAGCTATTTAAAGCTCAAGATACTATTGTATGTAGAGGTAGAGAGATGCTTTGGGAAGATTTCTTCCCTCAAACCAAGAAGAATTTGAAGATACTAGTGCAAGTGAAGAACCAATTGAGGAAATCAATGATAGATAAATACCCCTCACACTAGTAGGTACTCTAGAGCTAGGGAGAACTCCCATAAGGAATCATAACATCATGGAAGAAGAGGCAATGTAAAATATAGCATAGTTTTTTACATTCAAATTCCTAATCACAAATCAAGAACAAGCAACTACCCTCAATGATATACCTCCAAATTGACCTTGTCCAATTTCTATAGGTTCATTACAGAAGAATCAATTCCTATTCGATTTTGATGTCATATGCAAAAGTTATGACCACACCATAGATACTTATAGACTAAAAATATTCCCAGTCACATTGAAAGATACTTCTTTGTGGTGGTTCATGGGGCTTGGAAGAAATGTAGTACTAAATTGGGAAATAATGGAAGATAAATTCTTGCAAAATTACCAAGATTATTTTTGAGGAGTAGAAATGAAAAGAGATGAAATCTTCAGAATGTCACAAATGGAAGAAGAATCACTTGAAGACTATGTAGAGAGGTTCCAATTCTTCCTTAAAAAGTCACATCAGAATAGGCTCTCCCTAGAGTCCCTACAGCTGGTATTTCTGTGAGGGGTAAATGAAGATTGCATGGATGCAATAAACCTCATTGGAGCAGGGGATATTTCTCAATTACCTTTTGAGGAAATTTTCTAGGTGTGTATTAAATTAAGACCAAGGGTACTGGAGCTTTCTCTTCAACCAAAACATCCACAAGTGTTTCTAGGGTGGAAATCATCAACCTTTTGTCCAACATGAAGGAGGAAATAACAAACCATCTAGCAACTAAACTAGATACTCTACACAAAAATAAACAAGAGGAGGAAAATTATTCTATCACTATTTATATTATCCACACTACCACCTGAAAAGGTCAACTATAAATGCAAAATTATTGCCAGTATTTTTAGGAGAAGCAAGGGAAACCTGAATTTTGTACCTTAGAGGATGAGGAAGGCCAAGTGTTCTATATTTCTTAGTGCAAGCCATGGAAAAAAGAAAAGGTATGCCCCAAGATCCTTTGTATTATAATATGTCCTTTCTTGGGGTCACTAAAAACTTCTTTAACTAGAATAATCAACCTTGGAATAGCATGCAAAATCAACCATGGCCAATGGCCCAATCATTTAATTTGACTCCACAGTATGGGATGTGGCAACAACAACCATATCAAGCCCTAAACTATAATCCATAGTGGCATTCCTCTCAAAATCAATGACCACCACAATGGCATGGGAACCAATAGTGGTAGAATCAAAATATCATCTACCTATAACCACAACAATATTTACAACAACAACCATCCATAATGCCCAATCTAACCATATATGTCCCAGCACAACAAAAGCACCACAATTGCCTGCTCAACTTGCACCAAACCCTAACAATAAGCATGTTCAATAGGCTTACATTAATGAACCTATCTAATACCCAACCTATGGGGTGGAGGTTAGTGATGTGCACCTACATTCAGGAAGAATGCTTGTTGGGCCATCATCTCCTCATATTATAGAACTTAATGATGAGGAACCAACAATAGAAGGATATTTAGATACTTGAAGGGCACTCTGGATTTTGGTTTATGGTATCCTAGGGATGTTGATTTCTCCTTGAGTGCATATATAGATGCAGATTGGGAAGGTTGTACAAATGACAAAAGAAGTACAGGTGGTGGTGCTTTCTTTCTTAGAAGCAGATTGGTTTCATGGTTGAGTAAAAATCAAGATCAATATCATTATCTACTACAGAAGTAGGGTATATTAGCAACAACATCATATTGCACACAGGTGTTGTGGATGAAGTAAACATTGAAGGATATCAAAGTATCATACGATGAACCTATTTCTATCTTGTGTGATAATACAAGTGCCATCGATATTTTAAAGAAGCCAATAATGCATTCAAGAACAACTATCTGGTATCACTTTCTAAGGGAGAAAGTTACAAAGAATGAGATGAAGTTGGAGCATGTGCCTACAAAGCATCAAGTTGTAGATATCTTTACAAATGCTCTTCCAAAAGATACTGTTGAGTATCTTTGGTAGAAGTTAGGGGCTATTGCCCCTCCTCCTTTCAATTAGATGTATAACTTGCTACATCTGTCCAAGTGAGCATTTAAGATACATTCTTGGTCCTGGACTAATGATGAAGGCTACCTCTTAGGGGGAGTAGGTAGTAATATTTTGATTAGTGCAGTACAAAAAATACAATAGAGAGAAAGAGTAGTTTCGTGTTGGTGTTGCAAGTGGTGTCAAAGTGATGTATGAAAATGTCAAAGGGGGCGAGAGGAAAGAAAAATTCTATGCAGGTGATGTGTAAAAGGGAAAGATGTTTCCCTTTTCCATTGATGTCAAAGGGGAGAGTGAAGTCTGAAAAACACAGGGGGCGAGTAGTTTTTGAAGAACTCCTCAAGATAGGGGGGAGAATACAAAAGGAGAGAGTGAAGTATAAGAGATTCCCTAGTGAGGGGGAATGCTACTTGATGCAGAGTTACTTTTGTTGATGGTCTTTTAGAGCTATTGTTTCCATCAATGACAAAGGGGGATTTTGTTTCAAGTATGTTGTATATGTTGTCATTGATTCAATAGTTGATCATTGATGTCAACCTCCAGTATGGTTAGGAAGATTGTTGCAATGTTGTCATTGATGTTAGCAGTGAGTGTGTTGCACTATGTTGTCTTTAGTGTTGTCACTGATGTCAACCTATAGTGTGGTGTTGAGAAAATATTGTAGATGGGGAGATTGGTTGGTGTTGTAGATATGTTGAAGTTATGTTTGTGGTGTTGTTGATGCAGTTGGTTCACTTGGTTTCCAAGTGCTTATTAGAAAATTTGAATAAAAGAGTGTACAATGTGACAGAGGTGTGTTCAGTGTTATTCTCCATATTTCTTCATGGTTAAAGATATGATTGTGTGGTTTGGATGTGATGATCAGAGGTGTTTAGAGATGTTACATCTAGAGTCTCAAGTTATATATCATTCAATAGTGGAAGATGTGTTTGATAGTGTGGTTGTTTGTATAGAAGGTTGTTTGGGAGAAATGGAATTGCTCTACATTCTTGTGCATTGTTGTTTATTGTCTTACAAATTTGGGAAAATTATTATATTGTTTGTATCTATCTTCCCTTGGAGTTTCTATTGTTTTTTTTCTCCACAAGTTGAGCTCTTATGTTGGAGTTCAATGGTAGTGAATCCTAATGCGCAGGATGAAAGTATTCTTTGTCTTAAGTAATTGTGGAAATATTGCAAAATATTCTGATGATGTTGGAATATTTTGGGGTGTTGTGTGGGTGTTTTTAAGTGTTTCTTTTTTGTTTGTGTCTTATTTCAAGACTTGGAGAAGTGTGGATGTGGTCGCTTTTTAGTGTTAGTACAGGTTTGGCCAACCTGGGTGCTAGCGCTAATTGTGGAGATTATCTGTTGATTGTGGAAGCATGGTGAAGTGTGTTGGTGAAGATTTGGGTCCTAGTTAACCCTTGGTGTGGTCTTCCTTCACTTCTTTCCACTAACAAGGTTTTTGGTGCCAACCTATTTTGGTGTTGCACATTTGAGATGCATATGTTTCACTAAGGCTAACCTAATTAAGATTATTTAGGTCATGGATGGTATACATGCAAGGTGAATTGTTGGAGATGTGTGTAAGGTGTACAAAAGATGTGAATGTGATGAAGTGTGGTGATCTAAGTGTTAGATTAATACCTATGAATCTAGATGTAGTGAGAAGAAGGTACATCTACATTTTTAGTGTGCTTGAAGTTTCTAGAGGCAGTGAGCCAAAGGTTTTGGATTGCATAGAGTTGCAATGGTGAGTTTCTCCTATTGCTATGATATAGTGAATCTCTTTGTAACAATATTCTTCTATTCTTCTTTCTTCTATATAGTGAGTCCTTTTGGCAATGAGCCCTTCTTTTTTGGCAGTGAGCCCGATTTTATTCAGTGTTGCTATTCATATATATGTGAGCTAATCCTCATTGTGGTTTTTCCCTTATTGATTTTTCCACGTAAATTTGGTATTCTTATGTGTTTGGATGTTTTTGCATTATAGTTTCAAATGTTTGTATTATGCTAATGCATGATAAGGGTTTAAAGACTAACAAGGGTTTGAATGTTGATGAGGGATTAAATGTTTTTAATGTACAACTGATTCACCTCCCCCCCTCTCAATTTTCTGGTGCATCTAACATTCCTCACACTTTTAGATATAAAAATATGGCTAGCAACATCTTTCTCCTCATAATTTAGAGAATCTGAGACATTCTTGGCCTAGATATTATGCAATCCTATTCTTAAGATAATTCTTGCTTTGAAATAGGTTATTGAAATCCTAGTGATTCTAGTTCTTCAAATGTTGTTTAAAATATTTTATTTTTATGTTGAAAATGCGTCTTTATCTGAAAATAGAAACCATGCTATCTAGATCCTTATGCTCTAACTATTTTTTAAAAAATAAAAGGGCAATTTTCTATGAAATCTACATTTTTGAATAGTCAAATAAATATTCTAATGATTATCTAGTTAACTTCTATGACAACCTTTAAGTGAAATACAACATCCATGTTAAGGTGTAGGGTAGAATCCAAGAGTTTATTGATCCTTGTATCAATATTTTATTTCCATCTTCTCCTAATGTATTAGTTAGACTAGCTATACTTGTTTGATATCTCACAATTAGAGTCCCTAAGGAAAGAGATCAAATTCAAATTATCATCTAGGTTTTGAGATCCCCTCTTGTCAAGATGAATTCAATCCTAAAAATCAAGTCAAAAACCATAATTAATTTTAAATCCTTATCCACTTTCATGTATTCCTCAATTTCGGACCAACAAGTATCCTTTTCTATGTAGATTGATTATAATAAACTTCAATGAGAGAATGTTAAAATTAGAAAGGATTCTTCTTACTAGACAAGATAGCTAATGTAATATGTAGTGTAGATATCTTGAAGTGAGACCTCTTGATAGTTTTAGATAGTACCTAAACCTCCTAAATATCCCCTTGTCTCCTTAGTTATTATTCCTAATTTTCTAAGAAAATAAGGGGAATCACGAGTATCATACATGTTGTCCAACTTTGTTTCTTGAAGTAAGACTATGTCTAGATTGCGTTTCTCCAAGAGTCTCCAAAGTAGTCAAAGGAAGTTTTATCCCCTAATGTTCCAAGATAGGGTGTTCATTAACTAATCTTATATCTCTTGGTTCCTACCAAGATATCTTCCAACCAATATTGATGCACTGTTTCCACTTTGCTAGGGCTATTTCTTATAAGGATAATTATAGGTTATTCAACCTTCTTACCTTGTTACTTCCAAAATGTCTTTTTATTTGTGATAGAGAGATTTGTTTTTCCTTCTTCCTCATAACTTGATCTTTGTAGAATCTCTTGATGCTTCTTATCCTTGTGTTGTTTCATCTCGATAATAATTGATATTTGGGGGGGGGCTGTTTACCCTTATTTCATTCCCTAAGGTTGAAAGCTTTTGGGATTCAATTAGCTACCCTAGAATATTTTCTAGATCTCCTTTTAAAATTTAGTTCTCTATCATTCCTTCATTATTATTCCTTTTCTTGGTTTAAAAAATTAAGTTTCTTTAACCAATTCCTCACTTTCTTGGTTTGTATCTACTCCTTCCATACCCTTATTAGCTCCTTCTTTTGTGTCTTTTTTAATTATTGTTTTCTTCTTCGTTAACTTCATAAAATTATCTAGATATTTATTCATCCTTTCTTCCTTCTTATCCTTCTATATCATTGGGGATTCTCAAATAACATGACCATATTTTTGGCATCCTCTTCATGTGAAATGGAAAATATTATAGTGTAGAACTTGGGTCCATTTAAAATAACTCTCTTTTAGAGTGATGATTTCTAGAAGGATGAAGTGAGGTCTATTTCAAAAGAGGTCCTAGAATACATATAGATATATTTACCATGGTATGGTCCCGATAAATTAGTGATCACCACCAAATATTTAGTGATAATATTGAAGACATAAGGGGGCCAAAATTCTTGGGGGAAAGCATACATGTGGATCCCCACACACTATTGTGGAGATTTCCTTCAAAGAGTTGAAGCTTACATGTTAATGTTACAAACTTAGTGTTTGTGATTTCACTATTTTTCTTTGCCTAATTTATTGATTTCTTCTTAGTTGAAATTATTTTTGAAAAAGAAAAAATAAAGTCAATCAATCATTATTCATCAGAGTTTATTAGTGAAGATCTTTATTTGCAACACTAGTTTAATTCATAGATTGGTTGCATATAGTTACAAGACCAAATAAAAAACACAAAAAATACTCATTTAGATTAATTTCAGCTTTTTTGTATAGATTAATTAATTTGTTTCAACAATCCAAAAATACTAGAACCAAAAAAATATAGTTATGATTCTTTTGAGATTAGGCATCAATTTAAACTTTATTAAACTTTCAACATTTCAAACAAACAAAAGAATCAAAAAATTATAATTAATGATGGTGTAATTAAAAGTGTTGTACCTTGTCCTAGGTCATTATTACACCTTAGTTAAGTTTACTTAGGGACCACATAAGAGGTAGTTGGAGAATTTCCACTTTTGGTGGAATTATCATGTTATTACTTTATCACATCCACCTTTCGTGGACATGTCATGTGATTACCTCTCCACCTTTTGTGGGTGATCCACCATTTGTGGTGATTATCACATTATCACTTTTCCACTTTAGGTGGAGTGATAGATTTTCATAGTTGTCTCATGTCATAAGATTACGACACTTGTCATAATCTTATGCCCTTCTATGTACTCAACTCAGCTATATAACCAAGGGGTCTCCTATGTACTTTTGCACACATTGTATTCTATTTGCATTATTGGTAGAATACAATCTATACTTGTCATATTGTTTCCATCTCTCTTATGCTTGTGCTTTCTATTAGGCCTCTAGATCTTGGGTGGCTACCTTCATAGCCAATTCTTACAAATGAATATTAAAACATCAAAATGAACAAAAAATTAAAACATGCAAAACACAAACATGAACATCTCATTTGAACCAAAGATGTTAGAGGAATCATAACTATCCTTTTTTATCTCTTTTGGTAATATTGGGAATTTCATGTAAGTGTCCAAGGGTGAGACAAGATTTAGTAGAGATAATTTTGAAATAGCTTATGGAGAGTCTAACAACTCTCATGGTTATTGAAATTGTAAAAAAAAAACCATTCTTGAGTAAATATAGTGAGAAAGTGCTCACTTGGAGGAAATTGAGATAACATGCATTAATGAGATATTTGAACAAACAACCACTTATTTAGATTCTCTCTTTGAATAAACCCAACAAAATATTGATACCCTTTTTATATAAATAATACACCAACAAAACACAAACAGTATCCTTCATATTCTTCTTCCACATGAAGAAAGTAGTCCACTTAACTCATCCTCACCATACCTACTTTTACCATGTGAGAAATAGTCATATTTCCACCTATCTGATCAACATGAATTCATGTATAAACCATTTTTTGGGTCATCAAAGTGTAGGAATGCAATGCAAATTTATCCCCTTAGTAGCTAATCTCTTAATGTATAAAAGTGAGACAATGTGAAATAGGTGTTGTAAAACATACAAATTATTTTTGATGAAATAGTATCATGCATGTTATTTTCTATAAAGAGGTATATTACACGATATCCACATAAAACAAGTGGGTGGAATAAATCACACCCTAAAGTCTATGCAAGGTCACACTTTAAACAAACATATCAAAAGAGACAAAACAACGAACACTTAAATTTCTAAGCAACATGAGCTATAGATCCAACACAAGGTGGAGACAGGTGATAGTCATCATGTTTTCCTACCCATCAAGTAAGTCTTTGTCATATAGAACTGAATCCTAACTTATAATGGAATCATTTGAGACATTATATTTTGGGGTTGACCAATATTTACCTAGGAGAGGTTGTATTTGGCATTGCAAATTTATTTAATGTCTATGGTAAATTGAAGGATCATGGTTTACTGAGAACATGGTTAATTGGGCTCATTGTAAGAAGAAATTTAATTTTAAAAAAAGGTCTAATAAAACAAATTTAATAATGTAAATTCATTAAATTATTGAACTCACATGATGCAAGCTAACTTGGGAAGTTTCTATTAGTCAAATATCAGTAAGAAGCTTCTTGTAGTTGCATGTTGAGAAAAAATTTCAAGTACGAAAGAAGGTTCTAGCAAGCCTTCCTATCATTGCTATAAATAGAGGGCTTGGATAGGAGGTTATTCATCCCATATAATCTTGTATTGATTTTTATTTGAGTATGAGCATAGGATCTTGTACAAGAGCTAGGAGCTTGCACATGTATTATAATTAGTTTAGTTGTTAAATAATATACTAGTTTAGAATTTTGGAGGTTGAATTTTTCCTTATTATTTAAAAAAAAAAAAGAATATTGATATCTCATACTCTTATATAATTATGTTGATAGGCATTCCCTTAGTGAGGAGCACTAAATGAACTACATAGAATGATGATGGAGTTTAAAAGGTCTACCATAGAAAAATGACCATTTAATTTAAATAAATATATGATTGTGACATGCATGAAAAAATCAAATTTATCATGTGATCAAAATAAATTTAATGCTAAAAAAATAAACCTAATTTTTTTCATACAATAATTTTTTTAATCAAATGCATATTTTTTGGTTCAATTCTCTAGTCATGTCTTATTTGCCTCTTTACAGTCCTTTACCCACCACCCAAATTCCACCACCATTGTATAAAGATATTTTAAATCAATAGGTCATATAATGGTAACAAATACATTACTAGAACTACTAATGTCTTGTTAGCTAAGAAGTCTTCTTTTTTTTTTTGAAAATTTGAATGTTTGTATTAACCACATTAAAGGTGGTGTGGAAATGGTAAGTAGTGTGGAGATAATTGGGGGGATGATAAGCTTGAGAAGTGAATCTTTGACTAAGGCCTTTTCTTTCCTAATCATTCCTCTAAAGGCATAATGAAACATTGTAATCTAAATGAAAACATAAAACACTAAATGAAACCTTAAACTAAAGAAATTGAACTAAATTTAAATAAACAAAATCCTTCTTCAGTGCCGTCCCATTTTTCTCTATCCACAGAGATTCTTTTGAAGCTTTTTGGCTCTCAGATTGTGTAAGCTTCTCCAAATGGCTGTTGCAGAACGAGTATGCAAAGGAAAACTATTCTATATGTTGGTGAAGATGGAATTGTTGATACGGATATGGACAGGGGCTGTGATTATGCACAGGGGCTGTGAATGATATGTATCATGGTTCTACTGCTATTATGCTATGATTCTATGCTATTGCTATGAAAATGCTCTATGAATTGTAATGCTACTTGCAATTTGCCTATAATTTACTTGCTTAAACTTCTATATGATTTTGGAGCTCCCGGCAGCTGTATTTATAGATTTTTTTGCAGGCTTCATCCCGGCTGGCAAGAATCTACGGCTATGAATTTGTCTGGTAAATTTGAATGGTGAGAGATTGAGAGGTTGAGAAGAAAATGGGGGAGGTTGAGAGGTTGGAGAGAAGGATGGAATCCTGTCTTCAACCCACGGGAACAAGCCTGCACAGAAACAGAGAAATTTAATTTTATGTTTTGGCAGTTTGTTTCCCGGGAGTTGAAGATAAATCCCAAATTAAATAAATAAAATTTATTTAATTTAATTTATTGCTTTTTGATATTTGATTTTTGATTTTTGAAAACTATAGAAGAATTAATTAAATATTTTGTAATATTTAATCATGATGTGGCTTTAGAAGATTTTTGAAATATTTAGAAGAATTTAATTAAATATTTTGTAATATTTAATTATGAATAGATTTTTAATTGAATTGGAGGAATTTTGAAATGATTTAAAAATGAATATTAGATTAGAGGAAATAATCAAATATTTTGGAATATTTAATTACAAATGATATTTAGAAGAATTATAATATTTTAATCTTTATTTGAATAAAATATTCAAACTAAGATTATATGATAATTAATATAAATAAATTGTAACATTTATTTAATTAATTAAGAAATGAATATGAAAAGGTGATTAAATATCTAATCGAAATGAAATCATGAACAATATAAATAAATTATTTAAATTTATTTATATGTAGATAGAATCAAAAGATTTTAATTAAATATATTAAAAATATTTAATTAATTACCAGACAATGTGATATGACCATTTTTAAGTGTATACATTTTGCCCCTCTTTGAAGTGATGTGTTTTACGCATTACTTCAAAGAATTTTGAAATTTTGCCCCAAATATTGATTTGAAATGTTGATAGATGTATGCCCCCGCGAACGATGAATCGATATTTGAATTTTTTTTTATTTTTTTTGATGATTTTAAAGATATCGATTTATCGTTCGAAACTTATGATATGAAGAAATTGCGCTGATAAGATATGAAATGAAAATTTGATGAAGAAATTGCCCCTGGTATGTGAAAATATGATAAAAATGCCCCAATTTTACCATTATATAGGTTAAAAATGTCATTTTCCATGTCATTTTCAATTTTAACCTAGTAAAATTTGCAAATATTGAGCTCTGAGTGGATAATCATGGCACTTCCAGTTCACCTGCACCGTTTCGAGCGTATCCGACGTCATCAGCGGCCGGTGCACTACGGACCTCCGGTATGTGTCTCGCAAATTCCTGTCTTTCGAAAATTTTGTTTTTGCGCACGTTTCTAATGTGTATTATAGAAGTTTTTGAGTTTTAGCGCTCTTAAGGTTTTTCATAGCGCAATCAATAATTTTCATAGCGCGTTTAATACTGTAGCGCCCTTAAGGCGTATCGTAGCGCATTTGAAATTTTCCATAGCGCATACAATGTCATAGCGCCCGTGAACTATTTCGTAGCGCATATGATATGTATTGTAGCGCTATTGATTTCTTAGCGCACTTGAAACCTATTACAGCGCTTTTGATATGTCTTGTAGAGCAAAATATTTCATAGCGCATATGATAAGTTTTGTAGCGCTCTTGATTGATTCTGTATTGCAAAAGTTTCTTTAGCGCTGATAAGGAATTTTGTAGCGCCCACAATTAGTTCTGTAGTGCTTTTTGTTCCACATGATAAATTTGTTTCCCAAATTGTTGGAGAACAAATAGTAGCTGATAAATTTGCTTTTAAAGTTGTTAAAAACAAATAGGATAGATAAGTTTTCTCCTAAAGTTGTTAGAAAGAAACTTGATGTTGATTATTTGCGTTCCATGATGATGAAAAACAAATAATTTGATTGATTCATTTTGGATTGATACGTTAAGATGATTTGATATTGATGTTGTTTTGATGATGTATGTGAACAGGAGAGACTAGGTGTCTTACAGGTACGAGAGACTTTCCCGAGCACATGGTCATTGATTCCTCATTTATTACAGTCTGATAGAGATGTGATCGATGCTTGTGGTTTGACTTCATTACTTGATATGCCCGAGGTTCGCCTCAATAGGGCTCTATTGACAGCACTTGCAGAGAGGTGGCATAGTGACACCAACACCTTTCATTTACCGACCGGCAAGATTACAGTGACTCTCGAGGACGTATATCGCATCCTACGGATCCCAGTGATGGGAGAGATTGTTGTTTTTGACAGACGAGAGGCTGGAGGTACTCTTGCTTTGAGACGGATATTTAGAGATACTCAGATAGCCGGATACTTCATCCCATGGGGTGAGATTACAGATAGCTATCCACCTTTACCAGCTGTGCTTGCAGGATTCATTGGAGGTGTGTTGTGCCCCGACCATAGGTCGAAGGGGTTCACGATCGGATGGGGTCGTGTCTTAGAGAGCATGGTGATGCAGGGCACGCGATATGCATGGGGTACCTGTATGCTAGCCCACCTATATGACGAGCTACATCACATCGTATATGGTAGAGGCCGGAGTTTTGCGGTTGGATGCTCATTACTACAGATATGGGCATGGGAGCATTTTGCAGTATTACGTCCATTGACTCGAGGAGAGCGACCAGCTGGTCGAGCATACAGATGGAGATATGCACATATTATTGCTCAGCCTAGACTGGGCAAACTAGTGTATTGGCAGCGGCTGTTAGATAGTTTGGACATAGTATGCTGGAGACCATATTTGGATTGTGAGCCATGGCCAGAGGATGCGAGGGAGATGCCTTTTGTATGCACTTCCAGATTTTTGATTGGACAGACCACATGGATCTTGGAGAGATTTCTTGCTGGACGTGTATTGCGACAATTTGGTCGGACTCAGGGTATGCCTGTTGGTTCAGCTATTTATGCGCAGCGACAGGCAGAGTTTGCAATGTGGGGCCCACGGATCTCTTATGATGCAGCTGTTACAGAGTTCATCAGTTTAGGAGCATAGATGTGGGATTACCAGGTGGATGTTCTTGATGCAGGAGCGACACCAGAGTATGTTCAGTATGTTCTACAGCATCCACCTCCACGCATGTTTGATCCTGATGAGGCCGTTGCTCCTGTCATTGGACAGAGACGTCGACAGAGAGACTCGGAGTCAGGTGATGACGATTCAGAGGAAAGTGATGACGAGGAGGGTAGTGGAGATGATGACTCACATGGAGATGATGGTGATGATGGTAGGGGTGGCAGGAGAGGCGGCAGGAGAGGTAGTAGAGGAGGTAGGGCAGGCAGAGGTGGACCACAGATGAGGCATACTGACCCATCCCCGTCAGTGGATCCGACAGTAGCGAGTCAGATATCTTCTCTGCAGAGCACAGTACAGAGCTTACAGGCTCAGCTATCACAGGCACAGGCCTTGATTTCACAGTTGCAGGGTCAGGTGACTTCGATCACTGTCGAGAGAGATGCGGCTAGACAGCGGGGTGAGCAGGCCATTGCCTTAGCAGATAGCCTACAGAGAGTGGCAGGGAGCACTTTCCCAGGTGATATGATGAGGGAGGTTACGAGGGCTACTCGAGAGGCAGAGTTTTATCACACTAGATATCATGATGTAGTCCCAGCTGAGCAGAGAGAGAGCTACACTTAGTCACGATCTACTCATGGTCGCTCTTGTACTACCAGCAGGGGTGTGACATAGCCATTACCTCCTAGAGGGCCACCAGGTTCAGGCGGAGTAGGTCCATCAGGGGCAGGTGATACAGGTCCATCAGGGGCAGGTGGTACAGGTCCTAGGCCAGCTCCATCACAGGATAGTTCGGCCTAGTGCATTGTATATGATCTCTTTTATGATATTCTGTTGAGACATTTTGTATACACCGTGAGATGATCACATTTTTGATGATATTATATCATTTGTAGTTTGACATCCTTGTACATTTTGACATGCATTTTTGAAATATATGAAATGCAGTGATGATTTTACATGATATATATATGATGTGGACTATATGATGGCTTCATGATTTATGATTATTTATATACATGATGGTATGAGACGAAATTTATTTGATGAATAAATGTATGATGTATGTATGTTTTGTTTTTATGATTTTCTAATGCAAATGTATGTAAAATGTATAAAACAATGTTTTGTGAATGTCAAAATATACTCAGTCATATTTGATAAGATATAAATCTTTGAGTCTTTGCCAGCTTTTTAGAAATCTATAAATGCAAAATGCAAATTCTAACATGAATGCAATCTATACTAACCATGCAGGACATTCATACAATATTGCCATTTGGAGATCTTATACATGCTTTTTGTATCATCATAGAGCTTTGAAATGTTGAAAGTTAATACAAGCATCAAAGGGTATGTTAGCACCAATGATGACCTGAGTATTGCTTTCATGATTTTTAATATAGCAAGTTAATACAAGCATCTAGGTATAATTGAACCAAGATGACCTGAGTATTGCTTGCATAAACAGACAAGAGTTAACCCGTTTCCCATGCAAATTCCGAAATGTCATCCATGATCCATAGTAGAGCAGGTCTCACGACCAATTTGCATAGTACTAATGATTTCCTCGCAAACAGCAGACAAAGAAAAATCATACTCCTTCCTTGCTTTTCTAGTTCAGTACATCATCGAATTACTCCAGAGATATGATAGAAAATCAAACAACCATTCAAATCCTGCTTAAGGCATTTCAAACATTTATTCAGATTAAGATCATCCAATTTGGTTATCATCATTGATATTCTCACGTCGATAGTTGTTTGGATCATGTTGTTTTTTATTTTCATTGGCATAAACATGTTTGTGATTGATTTGATTTGACAATGTTTGTTTTGTTTTGTCAAGCTGTTATTTGTCTGCTTGTGATATTTTGAAAGCTCATTGCCCCTCTCTTGTATGTTTCTGCGTTTTGCCCCCAGTGTAAACACAACCTAAAGATAAAAGATATGTACAAATTTCATCAAGCCATGATGAAACCTAAAGATTCCCATTTATACGGTATGGATAATGAAAGATATATACAGATGATAGACATGGATGAATGATGCCTAAAGTGAAAATAAGACATAAACTAATAAATGGAGGAGCCCATTTCGATCACAAGTAGCGCTTGTTTGCCAAGTTTTCACCATTTGTTTTTATTGCACTTTTTCAGGATTTTTTTTGATTTTTTTGATTTTTTCAGGACTTTTTATGATTTTTTTTTATTTTCTCAGGACTTTTTATGATTTTTTTTAATTTTTTCAGGACTTTTTAGATATAGAACTTCTTAAGATGAATACTATTGATTGGCTCTTCAAACAGGTCCCCCTCTGATGTGGATAACTGATATGCTCCAGAACCATATGCTGATACAATAACAAATGGACCAAGCCAATTAGGTTCAAATTTGCCTTTCTTTTCTCTATCTTGCTGATTACGTGGATTTTCCCTCAAAACTAAGTCACCCACTTGAAATGCCTATGGCTTAACTCTGTGGTTATAACTACAAGACATGACTTGTTGATAACCTTTCAAGTGATCAGCTGCATGTTGGCGTCTTTCATCTAACAGCTCAAGTTCTTGAAGGCGAGAAACTCGGTAGTCTTCATCACTTATCAATCCCTTAAGTGAAACCCTAAGCGAAGGTATTTCAACTTCCAATGGTAAGATCGCTTCTGCTCCATAGACTAAAGTATATGGTGTAGCTCCTGTTGGTGTGCGAATACTAGTTCTATATGCCCACAAAGCTGGGTTGAGTTGAACATGCCAATCACGTCCAGCATCATTTACTGTCTTCTTCAATATCTTCAAAATGGTTTTGTTAGAAGCTTCTGCTTGACCATTACCCTGTGGATAATAAGGTGTAGAGTACCTGTGTTGGATATGAAATCTTTCACAAAGTTCATCAACATCCTGATTCTTAAAAGGTCTTCCATTATCAGTAACAATAGAATTAGGAATTCCATATCTACAAATAATGTAATTCAGGATAAATGAAGATATCTGTTTACCAGTCACTGTTGTTAGAGGAACAGCTTCAATCCATTTTGTAAAATACTCAGTAGCTGTGATGATAAACTTATGACCATTTGACGATGAAGGATGTATTTTACCAACAAGATCTAATCCCCACTGAGAAAAAGGCCATGTTGAAATAAAAGGCTGCAATTCTTGTGCAGGTGCATGAATAAGATTTCCATGGATCTGACATTTAGAACACTTCTTAACAAAAGTAAAAGAATCTTGCTCCATGGTAGGCCAATAGTATCCCATTCTGACAAGTTTCAAATTTGAGTATTTGATCTTGTTGAGTATTTTGCATCTGCAGCTTTATTGTCAATTCTTGATATTTGTGAAAATTTGATTGACACAAAATATTTCTTATAATCATCCACCATGTTTTTGTATGGTATCAACTTATCAACTTATCCCTGCCCCCGAGCCATATTGTGTATAAGATCCATCAAAGTACAATACTCAGTAGCTTCATTGGATTATCTTCTTGTAAAGGAGCTTCAGCTAACTGATCTGCAATGACCTGTCCTTTAATCGCTTTTCGATCTATATAGTGAATATCAAACTCACTTAAGATCATTACCCATTTTGCAAGTCTTCCTATTAAAGTGGCTCTGCTTAATAAGTATTTCAATGGATCTATCTTTGTTATCAGCTTAACTGTATGAGTCAACATATAATGTCGCCACTTTTGAGAAGCAAACACTACTGCAAGACAAGCTTTTTCAATGAAACTGTAGTTTAACTCATGTCTTGTTAAGGTTCTGCTGATATAATATATAGCCCTTTCTTTACCTGTAGAGTCTTCTTGTGCTAGCAATGCACCCAAAGATACTTCTGTTGCTGAAATATAGAGTATAAGCGGCTCTCCTGGAATAGGCAGAATTAGAACTGGTGGATGTGTAAGATATTGCTTAATCTGATTGAATGCTGCTTCACATTTGTCATCCCATTTAAATGGAACATTTTTATGCAATAGATGTGTGAATGGCAAGCTTTTGTCTGCTAGTTGAGCTATAAACCTTCTAATGGACTATAATCTTCCTTGTAAGGATCTTAATTGACTGATATTTCGTGGTGGAGGCATATCCATTATAGCTTGTACCTTTTCTAGATCAACTTCTATACCCTTTTCTGAAACAATGTACCCTAAGAGTTTTCCAGATGTAACACCAAAGACACATTTCTTTGGATTCAGTCGAACATTGAATTTTTCCATTCTGACAAAGATTTTTGACAAGATTTCTAGGTGTTCATCTCGTGTATGAGATTTAGCAAGTAAATCGTCAACATAATCTTCCATGAATGTATGCATCATATCATGAAAAATAGTTGTCATTGCTCTTTGATAAGTAGCTCCAGCATTCTTTAACCCGAATGGCATTACATTCCAGCAATAAGTACCCCAAGGACATGTGAACGTTGTTTTATCTTGATCTTCTGGTGCAATTTTTATCTGGTTGTATCCTGAGAATCCATCCATTAATGAATACATTGCATGACCAGCAGTTAAGTCAACAATCAAATCTATGTTAGGTAAAGGAAAATCATCTTTAGGGCATGCTTTATTTAAATCCCTGAAATCTGTACAAACTCTGATCCTTCCATCTGGCTTTGAAACAGGTACAATGTTTGAAATCCATTCTGCATAGTCAATAGTTCGAATGAATCCAACATCTAAAAGCTTCTTTAATTCTTCCTTGACCAATAATGCAACATGTGGATGCATCTTTCTGAGTTTTTGCTTTACAGGTTTTATCCCAGGTTTGATAGATAAATGATGCATTATCAGATTAGGATCTAACCCTGGCATATCAGCATATGACCAAGCAAAGTTAATTTGATTATCCTTCAAGAATTGCATGAATTTCTGGACTTCTTCAACTGTTAATGATGCTGCAATTTGCAAAACTTTTGGCTGCTCTGGTGTACTTATGTTGATTGATTCTGTTGGTTCAATCAAAATAGAAGATCTTTCATGATAATACTTGGGAAGAGTGTCAAGTTTCTCATCCTTTAGTGCCTCAGAAAGGTTTTCACTGTCAGATTCGCTCTTTATTTTTCTCTTGTTTTGATCTATCACTGCCTTTTTTCGGTTTTCATCAATAGATCCATCTTTTATTTCATTTATTTTGCAGCTAAGAGACTTGACACTCTCCTTGTCAAAATCATGAGTATAAGATTCTTGAATGAAACAATTGTTTTCTTCATTTGAGGGACAAAGGAAAGTTATAACATCTTCATCATTACTGAATGTAGGAATATGGATAGGTGCATTAATGTCCCAATCTATAAGTTCTGGATAAACTAAAGGCATAGGATCATTAGGTTGGGTAAGGTCTTGAATTGTCAAAGTCATGATGTGGTTGTCATCCTCATGGTAAACAAGGTCTGTGATGGTATTCTCCTGTTGATTATCAATTTCGTTAGAATCTGATTCTTCCTCACTTGAGTCATGATCGCTTTGTAAAATATAATCGAGTGGAGGCCTTGAACCTTCTCCTTGTATAAGAATAGGTGCATATTTATGTATAGTATCAATTTGTTTATCCCTCCAGAATTCATCATTATAAATGGTGTCCCATTCATATTCATTAGAATCAGTATCTGAACTATTTTGCAATTGGAAAACTGATTCATGAGATTTATCCGACACAGATTCTCCTTTATGAACTAATGATGTCTGCTGTGAAGTAAGTTCTTCTTTATCTTTACCATATCCAAGTCCTATTTTATCACTTGAATGCTTTGAAATAGGCTGAATTGGTTCCACAATTCCTTCTCTTCGTTTCCCTATAGGACCATTCCCTTCATAACCCATCTTTTGCATAATAGCGTACCCTTTACCATATTGTTCTTTAGGTAACTTAATGTGTAAGAGAGATTCATCTTCATCTTTGTATAGCCAATTTAAGATGTCCCTATCTTCAGCTTCTTCTTCAGTGGTATTAGCTCTAATGAATTTTCCATCAAACTTTGTGATTGGCATGGAAGTTTGAGATGTAGAAGGAGTCACAATCTTTTGATTTGGTAAACCATGTGATCTTGGAGAAGGAGGTAAAGTAGAAAGAGATAGTGAATATTCACCTACCCCTTTGTCTTTAAACTTCAGCTTAGTATCAAGATTCTTTGTCAATTCTTGCAATTGGACTTGTAGATTGGAAGAAGAAACAACAAGAGCTTCTCTATTGTGTGGCACAAAGACATCTTGACTCACCCTAAGATTGGAACAAGTTTGGGTACTATTGTAATCAGCTTGTATAGTTATTTCTTGTCCATCATATGGAAACTTGATACATTGATGATATGTTGATGGTACGGCTTGCATATCATGAATCCACGGACGACCCAAAAGTATGTTATAAGACAGATCTCGATCTAGAACCTGACAAAAAGTATTCTTCACAACAGGTCCCACTCTGATAGGTAGCAATATTAATCCCTTAGAAGCTCTTTCTTCATCATCATATGCCTTAATGGTTATCTTCCTTCGTGAATCAATTTCATTTTCTGAAATTCCTAAGGCATTTATCAATTTTAAGGTACAAATATTCAAACCGGCTCCTCCATCTATTAAGACACGTCTAATTCGATGTTTATGGATCATGACTTCAAGATAAAGCGAGGAATTATGTGGATGTGTTATAGAAGCATCATCTTTATCGGAAAATGAAAGACAAGTGGGGGAAGACAAATGTCCCACCATGGCTTGAAATCTGTTTGCATCTAGATCAGTATCAACAGTTGTGTTCACAAGCGCTTCTTCTAAAATATTTTTGTGTATGGGGGATATTTTAAGAAGTTCAAGAATAGAAATTTGAGCTGATGTTTTTCTCAATTGATCAACCAGATTATACTGAGTTGGAGAAGAAATAGTTGTTTTAGATGAACTTCCTTTTAAAACAACCTTTGCTTGACCTCTTGTTGTTACATTAACCTGTTGATATTCTTGTTTTCCTTTAATTTTGATAACATTAATCCGATTATCATCTGTGTAAATATGGCGGATTATATTGTCTTCAACATTATGTATGCTTTTGGCTTTGGTATCCGATGTTTCCCCCTTTTGGTAGTTTGGCAAAGGATCTTTGAATGCTTGATGATCATCATTGGTATGATGTCCCTCAATTGTAATAGTACCATTGTCAATTAAATCTTGTACTAGATTTTTCAAAGCTTGACAATTGTTTGTTCTATGACCTTTACATCGATGATAATTGCAATAATACGAGTCATTCCATGATGGTGGTTTAACTCGTGGCTCATAATCTCTTTGTGGTGGTAAAGTGATAACTTTATTATCAAGAAGTTCCTTAAGAGCAGATTCAAGAGATTGACCCAAAGCAGTAAAAGTCCGTCGATTTGAAAAGAATGAAGGTCTAGACGGATTTGATATTTGGGCATTGCCAAGATTATTATTGAAATTACCATGATTTTGATTGGTATTTTGATTGGTCATGTTCTCTTGCTTGGAAATTTGTCCTTGTTGATTGTTGTTTCCTTGTTGAATTGTATTTCCTTGTGAATTGTTTCTTGGAGCACTTGATAGATTGAAAACGGATGGTCTTGTTCGTAAATTATTTGCATCCACTATACCATCATTAACAACATTTTTGTTTCTATTCCAAAACCTTGTTTTATCGTTGTTTTGATTTGATGTACTTGGATTATCAAGTTTTATCACTCCCCTTTTAACCAAGGCCCCTTCAATAGTGATTGCATTTTCAATCAGTTTTTCAAAGTTATGAGGACAATGAAGGTTAAGCCTATAGCTTAATTCTGGATCAAGGCTATTGATAAAAATATCCATCTTTTCCTTTTCAGGAATAGGACGAGAATATCGTGCAAATAACCTTCTCCATCTTTGTAAAAATGTAGTAAAGGGTTCTCCTACTTTTTGTTTTACTTTACAAAGATCAAGCATTGTTATTTGATGTTGAATATTGTAGGAGTATTGTGAGATAAACTGATTTATCAACTCCTCAAAAGTTTTGATAGGTGGAGTGATTTTTGAAAGCCACTCCATGGATTGTACACCTAGACTTCGTGGAAATAATCGCATCAAGTAAGTATCGTCATAGGCGAATTCAAGACTCATGTTTCAGAAATCCCTAACATGGTCTATGGGATCAGTTTTTCCATTATACCTATCATACTTAGGAATTTCGCAATGTTTTGGAAATGGGATCATTTGAAGACTCCTATCAAATGGATAAGGAGATATGTCTTCCAAAACATATTTCTTTGTTGTACCTCCTTGCATTTCCTTTATTTGCCCTTGTAATTCTTTTATCTATTGGTTAAGAGCACTAAAGTCATTAGGAGGATTTTCAGGATTCTGTTTAATCCCCTCTATGTCAAAGGTGTGAGGCAACTTAGCTCCTTGATTAGCTAATGAAAGAAAGTATTTTTCTTTGTTACGTTCTAGGATTCTTTCCATAAGAGTATGGAATTGAGGATCTTGTTCTGCTTCTTGAAGCTTTTCTTCCGTTATCTCATCAAGATTAAATGTGTCCTCTTCTTTTTCATTTCGATCACCCATTTTACTAGTTGTAGTTTCTCCCTCATCTTTTTCCATTTGTTTTTGAGATCTTGTGAGAACAGGCATAGATTTTACTCCAAATTTTACTTACTTTTGATCAAAAAAAGTGAAATAGTGCAATTGATGTGGTATGTATAAAAGTTAGAATAGAATGAAAATTCTATGACTTATACGAAATTTTCTAATCTTATAGCTTGTGTTGTTCCCTAAGTGAAAGGATGAAAATCCTGTTAATGGGAATATAAGCAAAAGATCAAGAAAATGATAATTTTTGCACTTTATGAAGTTTTGATCATGGCTTTGTAAAAAGATGGATTTAGTGATAGATGCCTAATGTATTCTAAGTTCTCTATTGTAAGATTTGATTTGGACGAGTAGAGTATTCGATTGCTGGTTGGGGAATATAACTAAAACGGATGCGTTGACTATGGTTATGCCTTTGAGAAAGGGCTCTTCTTTGAAAATAAGCTTGTGAATACAAGGGCTCTATGGCATAATCATCTGAAAGACCTCTAACACAATCATGATACCTATGAAGAAAAGTTCTATATTTAAGTAAAACTTTTCGACTTTGATATAAGAATTGTTGTTTCTTCAATAATTTCTTGTGGTTGAGAGGTTTCTTTGGCTTCTTAATCCTTTTGGAAACGGATTTCTTTACAAATTTTGTAGATTTCCAATCTCGTAACATGAGATTGATCAATATGATAATGAGTGTTTTGGATGATCTTTATCTAAATTAATGTAATGTAAACACATCAAACAAGTTAAAAACGGTTGTTTTAAGTCCTATGTTAAACATCAAGTGTGTAACCAAAATGTTTTTCAAAAATTGTTTTAACAGGTTTTACACATGACAAGCACTTCAAACAGACTCACTCTTAAATGCTCAAGTAGGTCATCATAGCAATCAACATCCCACATCTTAAAACTGCGTCGACTCACACAGCCGTGTCACCCCCGAAAGGGCGCCCGTGTTTTTGTCTTTTCCAGGTGCGTACTCAGAGTGACGGAAGTGGATACCGGATCCCCTGAGCAAACAATCCTTGGCAGTTATATGGTGAGTATCTTGGGGGTAGATTCTTCCCTCCCCTGCACTGTGATTGAAACAATGTTCGGAAACTGACTCGGTTAGTTACTACACTAGGTTCGTAGTAAGGATTTCCGTTCGGTGCGGCAAATGATAGACTCCCTCAAGAGACCTCCCTACCTTTAGAACAAAGGCTTTGGGGATGGTTATCAATGCACACTACCGTCAAAAGAGGGTTTCCCCAATTTTGCTTTAAATTTTATAGTGGGATGGAATAGCCTGGCTTTGGCTTGAACCCACTTGAGTCGTTCCTCTTGGGTGAGTACTTTTTCCCACAAGAGCAGGCTCTCTACAAGGTATTAATAAAACAGTAAATTACATAAAAGAAAATTGATGAGTTTGGCATTTTGATCACCCAGTTAAGGGGAGAGCATAGGCCTATCACCGAGAACAAAGCAAACAAGGGTTCAATTATTAAGCACCAAAATAAAAAATTTCTAACTAAGTGAAGATGTTGCTTCACATAACAAGAAAATTCAATTTTAAACCCAAATTGAAAGATGAAGTGTCTATCCTAGGATTGGTTAATTTTATGCTTTTAGATGACTACCCTAGGATTGATAAATTTTATGCTTTAGATGGCTACCCTAGGATTGATAAAAAAAAAAAAATTAATTTTTAATTTTTAATAACTGTCCGCGGCTGCGTCGGAGTCAGTTAAACTAAACTAAAGTTACAGATTACAGATTACAGTCTTCTAAAAATTTGCGCTGCAAAACATATTACGGGCGCTGCAATACTCGTCACGGGCGCTGAAAGACTAGTTACGGGCGCTAAAACAGTCTTCACGGGCACTAAAAGACTTGTTACGGGCGCTAAAACAGTCTTCACGGGCGCTGTAATAAATGTCACGGGCGCTAAAACAGTCTTCACGGACGCTGTAATAAATGTCACAGGCGCTAAAATAGTCTTCACGAGCGCTAAACTGGAGGTGTTCTTCCGAAACGTGTTTCTTGCGCTATTCTGAGGTTTTTTTCTGTAACCTGTCAAAAAAAACTGCAAACAAAACATTAAAAAAGGGCAAGTGCCCCACGGTGGGCGCCAAAAATGTGTAAATGTTTAATTGTTAATCTAAATGAAAACATAAAACACTAAATGAAACATTATTCTAAAGAAATTGAACTAAATTAAAACAAACAAAATTCTTTAGTGCCGTCCCATTTTTCTCTATCCACAGAGATTCTTTTGAAGCTTTTTGGCTCTCAGATTGTGTAAGCTTCTCCAAATGGCTGCTGCAGAACGAGTATGCAAAGGAAAACTATTCTAGATGATGATGAAAGTGAAAATGCAGATGAATATGGACAGGGGCTGTAGATTATGTATAGGGGCTGTGAATTGAAAATGTCATGATTCTACTGCTATTATGCTATGATTCTATGCTATTGCTATGAAAATGCTCTATGAATGCTGGGAATACTATGCAATTTTGCCTATAATTTACTTGCTTCAAATTCTATATATGATTTTGGAGCTCCCGGCAGCTGTATTTATAGATTTTTTTGCAGGCTCCATCCCAGCTGGCAAGAATCTACGGCTATGAATTTGTCTGGTAAATTTGAATGGTGAGAGATTGAGAGGTTGAGAAGAAAATGGGGGAGGTTGAGAGGTTGGAGAGAAGGATGGAATCCTGTCTTCAACCCACGGGAACAAACCTGCACAGGAACAGAAGAAATTTAATTTTCTGTTTTGGCCGTTTGCTTCCCGGGAGTTGAAGATAAATCCCAAATTAAATAAATATTTAAATTTATTTAATTTCATTTATTGCTTTTTGATATTTGATTTTTAATTTTTGAAAACTATAGAAGAATTAATTAAATATTTTGTAATATTTAATCATGATGTGGCTTTAGAAGATTTTTGAAATATTTAGAAGAATTTAATTAAATATTTTTGGAAATATTTAATTATGAATAGATATAAGAATCGAATTAGAGGAAATAATTAAATATTTTTAGAATATTTAATTATAAATGATATTTAGAAGAAGAATAATATTTTATTTGAATAAGATATTCAAACGAAGATTATTGATAATTAATATAAATAAATCATAATATTTATTTAATTAATTTAGAAATGAATACGAAAGGATGATTAAATAAACTTATTTATTTAATCGAAATGAAAGAATGAAGAAATATAAATAAATTATTTAAATTTATTTATACGCAGATAGAATTTGAAGATTTTAATTAAATATTAAAAATATTTAATTAATTACCAGACAATGTGATGTGACCATTTTTAAGTGTATACAGATTCATGTGATTATGACAACTATGCAAGATGGTAAATGCCTTGCTTGATGTGTGGGGTCTACTAGTTGCAAGTAAGGGGAGTGGCTCTCAATGGGGGCCGAAACCTAAAGTGGTGTCCAGGATAACCCATTGGTGAGTTTCTTAATCCAGTGATAACCTAAATAATGAATTAGGGGGATGGGTATATTTCACATTAATCAAGATAATGATATGCCTCACTCATGTCTCAAGTGCTCATTTAGGCTTGAGATGAGATGGGAAGACCTGGAATGGAAAGATCAACTGCCTTGTCCTCATGAAAGGTATGTTGATTTCGTATGAGTTTGTATGGGGTTCGGGGATCGGTATAGGCTACCAGGATAACCCAGGATGGGGGTCAAGGCCTAGGAAGATTTGCTAGGATAACCCATATCAAGCTATGTGATGACACTCCTCCCTATTGTAGTCTAGCATTCCCTAGTTGTATGTTCTCCTTTTTTTGTGTGTGTGCCTCTAGAAGTGATGTAAGTGTTGTAAATTATGTTGATTTAGTTGTAGCATTGTATTGGATTCATGTTTAGCCCTTGTTTATGTTAGCCTATTTTCTTCTTGATTGTCTGTATGATGTGGGTCCTTGTGTTATCTCCTTGCATGGGGGTGGACCTTAGGGTTCCACATGGTTGGGAGGTTGGTGATTTTTCCTCCATTGGGTATTCTTGTTACATGTTTGTGTGTGTGGAGATTTTTCTGATGTTGTGGACTCTAGTTCTTGTTACAATTCAAGTAGACAACCTTACTACGTATATGTATTGTATTGTAGATTAGTTGTATCTCTTATTGTAATCATATTTATTCTTCCCACATGTACTTAGGGAAATATTGTTGTGAATATTGTAATGATGTAACAAATATTGATGTACTCTTCTTACAATGGATATTGTAAAATGATGTATCTTGCATATGTTAGGTTGCTAGAAATGTTCTTGTTTAAAATCAGTTGACATGTCATGGAAGTAAATAATGTAGAAACATTTAATGTGGTGTGTTTAAATGAAATTTGCTTGTTAGGTAAATCATGATATCTTGGTAGTTAATGAAATGAATCTAGTTTCTTGGTTGATAGTTATGTGAGTAGCGTGGTCATGGAACCTTAGAGGACCTAGGTTTAGATTATATGTTATGTTATGTCATGCATTTTATTGTTATTTCCTTTTCTTTTTTTTTAATGTTCCATTAGTGTTCCATAGTTAGTGTTGTCCTCTAGGGTTCCTTGACGGGGTGTTACACCTAGTATCAGAGCCTAGGTTCATGCACTGGGTACTCTAGATACATATGAGCCCATTATGTGGGATAGTAGTGTAACTTTAATAGTTAACATGGAAGATTTTGTTTTGAGTCTTCTTGGTTGTGCACTCCCTATAACTCACCTTATGTTTGTTTGTGCTTGTACTTTTTCTCTCTTCTCTCTAGAAATTATAGTTATTTGTATTATGTGTATTCACATTTTGTGCCTTCCTTTTTGATACAAGCAATTGTTATGTGATACTATGTGATATTTGTGTCTCTTGTAGTTTTTTTTTAGTACTTGTTGAATGCTAAGGATGGTGTTGAGTGTATGACTAATCATCTTATATGTATTCCCTTAAATGATGTTACTATGAATGCTCATACGACTAGCTTTATTAAGTGTAGTGTTTTTACCTTCCTTATAAATAGTAGGATAACACGCTTATGTTCCATATAATAGTTTGACTTAGAATAGATCATAATGCATATGCGAATAGTTTGTTCAGTGAGCATATATTAGTTGAATGATGTGTTTCACTCTCCCCTCTTTCTTTTCCAAGTTTGATATGAAATATAAAAGATGTTGATTTATGATGTATTGTACCAATTGGATGTATGGAGTTTTTCATGTATGTGATATTGTATGCAAAAGGATTTTTTTTATAATTTCACCTATTAGTAAGGAATTAGGAACTATTTGTTGCATTTATAATGTTAGGAAATGTTGTTTAATATTGGAATTTGCACATTTAAGAGCATGTAGTAAAAAGATGCATTGTAGATAGTGATGTCATGTATGGAAAATTTGATCAGTCTTGTGTGATTTTACTTAGTTGGCATATATATGCATTGATTAATTGACAACTCTCCCTCTCTCTTTTCTCTTTATCTAAAAATTAGATTCCTAAGGGCACTACTTAGGAATGTATTATGTAACACCCTGCCACAAAACCACAAAGGACAACACATCTAACTAAAAATTTATGACACATTTTTTTTTGAAAGTGAATCAACATATAGATCACACTATCTACTAACATAGAATGTAGACTACATGTACATAACTCTAACTATGACATTTAGGGTATCATGAATACATTACATGCATACATTCCTAACATGTTCTAATCCAAATTCTAAGATTAAACAACCCACAAAAGATAATTATAAATCCATTCCATTAAGTAAATGAACATCATACATCCATACATCATATTAAATAAATAACCACTAACGATCAAATGTTAAACCCAAGGAGTACATACATCTCTTTTATTACATAAAGGTGCATCATTTCATGATTACATAATTACATCAATACTTCCCAACATGCAATGGAAGGGGATACATCAGATACATGATAAGTTACAATTGAAATGATTGCATTACATCACATCAACACTATCTCAAATCTGGTACAAGATTTGGAGTTTCTACATAAGGTACAACATCCATGCTCAAGAACATCAACTGGGAACTCGATGGAGTGCATAACACATTCCACCCGACCATGTGAAACCCTGAGGTCCACCCCCTGTTTTAGGAGATAACAATAAGGACCCACCACTAAAACAATCAAGAGAACAATAGCATGATAGAAAGGCTAACATGATTCCAACATACAAAGTACAACAAAACATCAATAATATTAACACTACTTCCAATATTGACTTCACTTCCAGAGGAACACATACAATAGAAGGGGAACTCAAAACTAGGGAATGCACTAGACTACAATAGGGAAGAGTGTCATTGCATGGTACTAGCATGGGTTGTTTTTCATGTCTCTCACTAGACCCTGGCCCCCATCTATGGTTGTCTGACATTTCTCTCACGAGGACCCGGCCCCATAGGGTGACACATGCTGAGCCAACAATCCTTTCGTGAGGACAAGGAAGTTGACCTTTACAACCAATCCTTCTCACCCCATCCTTAGCCTAAATGAGCACTACAGGCATGGGCAAGGAATCCATTATCTTATTTATGTTAAAATTACTCGTCCCCCCAATTCATTATTTAGGTTATCACTTATTTAAGAAACTCTCAATGGGTTGTCCAGGTCACCACTTTGGGATTCGGCCCCCATTGAGAGCCACTCCCCCTACTTGCAACTAGAAGACCCAATACATCAAACAAGGTAAATCCATCTTGCACACTGAACGAAACCACAAGAAACACATATCTAGAGCAAGACATGGATCCTCTTGCTCACAAACCCAACCATAATAGTGATTGAGTAGTGCAAGGAAAAAGGCTCTCTTGTACACAATCCAAGTATAAAAATCAACCACTTTCAAAATGAAAAAATCATGAAACCAACCACTTCCATGTGAAACAACATAAAACTCATGCAAACACTCATGGATTGATATGGGTTGTCCTAGAAGATCTTCCTAGACCCTAACCCCCATCTTGGGTTGTCCTGGCGGCCTCACTTGATCCCTGGCCCCCATACCAACTCATGCAAGTAAAATTGTACTCCCCTTAGCCTCTAGAAACCAACCTTAGTCCATTTGAACAAAATACTCCCACATAAACAATTATCAAGATCACTCAATCCCAAAATCAAACACATTATTCCAACAAGCAATCAATCGACAATACCACCAAGAAAACATTATTTCCACTTTTCATTTTATTCACTAACTTAATCACTTCATCCAAGCACTTAAAACAATTACGCAAACACTTAAGACCGATTCCAAATCCAAACATAAAATATTTTAGAGAATTCAAATTTAGATACCCATTTAATTATACCAAATTCAATAGACCATTCTACTTCGTAGACCTTTGATGAACTGACTAGATAGAAAATGACTCAATTATTAATTGTCAACTAATAATTTATTAATATTCATAAAAATTATCAAATGATGTCGTAAGGTAATATCCACTCAATAATATAAGGTAACTAAATTTTTCTAAGATGAAAATTGACATTAATAATTTAATTAGATTAAAATAAGAATGAGGCTATAATCATGAATGAATCTCGTTATATAAGGATCATCATATAAAATAAGAATTATAAAAAGACAATAATTAAACTCAATCCTTACAACAATATGTTGCAATCAAGTTTGTCAGAATAATACTTATTGACAAATAAATACACAAAATATAATCAAATCCCACCCATATATATTAAAATATCAAATATAATATAACCCATTTATTCATATGAACGTATACATATATAATCGAACTATATACATTGAATGCTATACATAAAATACTTTCATCGAACAACATGAATCATATTGAATGAATCCCATTATAAGGCATAAAGCCAAGTTCCAAAACCTTCGCCAATGTCAATTTAAGCTAAAGTGAAGAAGAATTTTATTAGGTTTAAAAGCGGTATCTGCCTTGGCAGAAATGCATGCAAAAAGTTAAAGCAAAGAAATGTTTGAAAGCCTGATTTATCTAAAGGAAGAGAGAGCATCACTGTGTCATCATAAATAAGGGAAAGAGATGAAGAAAAGGAGATTAAAGAGGACGCAGTCGTTTAAGCAAAATCGCTAAAGGAGACTAAAGGTGAAAAGAGCATAGGTCCACCAAAATACTAGCTAGTCAAAGAAAAGTCGATGTCATGCAAATAGCATTCAGGAAAAAGGAACAAATCAAATACCAAACACTCAACTATAAAGTCACAGTTTTAAGAATGAAATCGCATAACATAGATGAGAATAATCGCCCTATGCAATTTAGAGCATACAATGAAGGAAACAAAAGGGACGTAGTTGGATTAAGCGCCATAAAATGGCACATGATTTTTGTGAGGGAAATAGATCACATCCACCAATGCGAGAGATCTATGCAGCGTTGGAGAGATGGCTTGGCAAGGGAGGCCGTAGGGTATTTCCAAATTCACAACTTCTATTTAATGTTGCGGAAGACAAGAAATAGAATCATTTATCTACCACCATAATGAAAGGTTAATATTCGCATTAGGTTTGTTAAACACGCCCTCATAGAGTTTTTAAGAACCTCGGAATACAATCTGATTTCCACGCTGCATCTAAATTCACTTCCCAAATTGCTGCAAGAGAAATCATTCTGAGAGATGTGAACCATTTCCATCATTTTAAACAGTGACAATGTTCTTCTGGAGAATATTGGTGATGCAAGATGAAATGATCTAAAAAATAATAGACTCCCACTATACTGATGCATATTGTATCAGACATCAGTAATAATGATGGGACGGAGAATGGGACTATTGCAAAAGAAAAGTGGAGATTTTGTGCAACAAAATTGCTAGAATAAGACACCAACCAAAGACCTTGTAAAAGAACGAAACTTGGAAGAGATACAAATTGAAACTTGAGTAAACTTGGTACTACGATAACATCCATGAACAAGTAAACTCGAAGACTGATTGCCTCAAAGAATAGTGACTTCACAACATACCCAGAAATTAGGGTAAGTACAACAAAGATTGGTTAGAAGGGTTTGAAAAGCTCAAGGAATCGTTGTAGATTGATTGGTAATATTGCTGAACTCAAGAATTCCTGAGAATAAGAGATCGACACTGATTGATTAAGCTAACCATCGACTAAAACAAGGATGAAGACATCCTCAATTGTTCTAAACATGTTTTTGCATTCTTTCACAAGGAAATTGACCTAGCTTAGTTGGCTAAGAAGGTTATTATGAAAGTTATTCAATAGGATCGTATGAGAGACTCTACCATGAACGAATAGATATTTTCTTACGTGAAAAAAATAGTTAACATAAGAGAGAAATTTTACTTTGCTTAACAGAAAACAAGAAATATATAATGTAAAGTTGTAGACTATTTAAATTTTGTATTAAAACATGGGTATGATTTGTGTGTACCTCAATTTCCAAAAGTTTGTGTCTTTATTCATAATATATGCTTGAATCGTATTGCATGTGATGTTACTTCAACTCATTTTTCTTTGAATGCTCCACTGTGATTCTCTGTAACCTTCCCATTCAAAGAGATTCCGTAGGAAATAGGGAAATTTTCTATAAGTGAAAAGCTCTGGCAGAAGGGCTAAAATGAAAGGAAGTGGAATTACTTAGACAAAACGAGTGAAGACAAGCAAGCCTCTTGACACAATCATTACAAGGGTTTAAAGAGATCGGTCCCCCTTTTCTCCCCAAAAGATCATTGTTATTAACAAAAATAAAAGATGTTTTATTTCCAAAACAAAAATCAGATAAAATCTCAAAAATCTCTAATAACGCATCAAATTCCTTTATGACAAACAATTCAAAACTATGCATGAACTTGCATGCAAAACCTTCTACCTTTTTAATTGTTTTAACTAATTGTCCATTATCTACATCCAATTTAATGTTTTATTTTAATGTTTTATTTCATATTAATATATTTTCACATTTTAATTTATTATTAAAAACTCAACATTAAATAATAATTATCTTTATATTTACTTATAAAGTCACTTTATAACTTGATAATTTAATTTATTAATTAAATTATCGAAAAGCAACATACACATCTATTTGCCAACATGATTTATTTAATAACGTATTTAATTAATCACTAATCGAACAACATTATTAAACCAATTTAATTCCAACAACTCAAAACAAAATTTATCAACATTAGACAAAAAAAAATATCATGAAAAGGGTGAATCATGGAGGGGCACTACATATTAGACATCAATAGAGGCATTGAATGCTTAGTAAGGAATAAATTCTAAATTGCATAAAAAGAAAATGCTTGTTTAGAATGAAAATCTTGTATTTGAAAGTTTATGCATCACATCTAGGACTTTGTTGCTTTTGAAAGTAAGTAGGTAGAACATCTTTGCACGGATAGAATAGGAAGTTATTATGAAATAATGGATTAATAGACCATGTTATAGCATAGGTGTTGAAAAGGGGAAAAGATGGTGTACTGCTTGTAAAGTGTGCATAGAAAGTTTGAAATCATTCAGTCATGTCCCTATTTGATTTGGAATTATGTATTTCCTTAGTTGTTGGAAAATTTATGGAATTTTAAATGTTTAAATTATAATGTTGATAGGAAATAAGTTGATGTGATATATGTTTGAAAATTAGTGTGATGATACATGTAAAGAAAATATACAAATAGGGTTATAGTATCCGATTTCGCAAGAGGTTATGTGAGTGGATTTGTTTAAGATGTGTTAGGAAATTATCATAGGTAATAGAAGTGATTATAAATCAGTATTGCTATTAATTCTTGTTATAAATCAAAGTCTGCCTAATGAAAATAATGATGTGACTGAAAAATTTTCTTGCTAATGTGTTTGTCTTGTACTTGAGTTTTGGGTGAGAAATTGGGTGACTAAATTTTTTGGTGGCATTATGAAGAGAATTATATTTGACTGCATCCTATGCACTGTGCATTGTGAATGATATGGTGTAGTAGTGAATCATAAATAGAGAATCTAAAATTAGTTTCCATTACATTTATGATCTTGTGAATGTAATTATTTTGTGAATGAGATATTGGAATGAAATTTGGATAAGTACTGAGTGTATACCTATGTGGGTGTGAAATAATGTATTGATCTCTCTCTTGTATATGTTGTGACTGCATGAATGCTAGTGTGTAAGGAAAATATTGTATTGCATTAAAAGATAGTAAATGAATGTAAGAAGTAGGAAACCATGATTGTCTGATTATTGTCCAAATTTTCTTAAAAGACATGTACTTATAACCCAATGACCTAATGTTTCTAGTGTGTGATCTCTAGCGCACTTAGGACAAAGTTGTCTTAAGTGTCATGTAGCGGTTTCTCCCTTTGGTGTGGTTAACATTAGCCACCTCATTTTATGGTTATGTTTGGTATGGTGTTTTTCCAAGATATGTTTAGATTGGTGTTTTTGTAATGTTGAGGGCTAGCATGATTTCTTTTGATTTTCTTATGCTAGGACTGGCCATCGAGCTCTTTTCTTTCCATTTATTTTGTGACACTTGTCATGATTTATTCATTATGGGTGTTGTATTGTCAGCATTTTTTATTATTTAATGTTGAAATTGATAATTTCTCCTCTTCGGTATTATTTTTCAATCTCTTATGGTGATCATTCCGAATTTTTGGTATTGTTGGCCCTAGTTTTTTTTGCTAAGTATTGTTTTTTATCAGGTTCAATTTAAACTTTTGATGGTGCGTTAAGGGAGAATACTACAGAGATTGGAGCCAACCATGTTGGGCAACTAGATGGTATAATGTAGATTTGAATAAATGAAACATGTTTTCATGATGAGATGCATTTGTAACCTTCTTAATCTTATGGGATGCTAGAGAAAAGTGTGTTTGGGATAAAGAAGTTCACATAATATGTGATAGTTATATGATAATGAACTATAGATTATTTCGATAAATGATCATGTAAGTTTTGTAGAGCTAATTAATATGAATGCCAGTGTGGAGTTTATCTGAATATAGTGTGTGTTAGAAGTTATAAGAATGCGTTGATATTATATTCCTTTGTCCTTGGTCGAGACTTTACTACACTTTAATTTTAGTGTGTTATATGAGAATGTTGAATGAAAATCTTATCCTGCAATGATGTCTATTGGAGTGGTCGCTTTTGGTAGGTGTTTGAGTGAATTGGTATGTTTAATATAATTATTGAAAAGTGATGTATCTTGTTGTCTCATTTATGGAATGCATTCATTGTGAAGACTACATGATGTAAAGGAAATCTTTGCTAATAGTATTTTACCTTAGGGATTAGGAAAACGAAGAAAATGAGTAGGTTAGGACACTTTTACCAGTTGATGAACTCTAATCATAGGTAAGTTAGTTGTGTTGCTTGTATTTACATTAAAGGAAAGGTAAAAATGGTATTATTTAATGAATTATTAGGACTATTGTGTGTATGTTTCTTTCTAACCTTGTGACTTCCATGAGTAAGTCAAATCTTAGGGGGGAGGATGTAGTGCCCCTCCATGATTCACCTTTTTATGATGTTTATTGTTTATGTTTACTATGAGACTAAGATATATTGAGTTATGATGGTGTATTAGGATATTAGCATACTAACCCTTGTTGATGAATTTATGTGTAAATGATCTAAGGGGTGTTAATGCTTTATGATTATGATAACCCCTATTTAATGATTTTATTCCAGGATATTTGAAGAAGTACTAACCTTTAATAATGATATGTTTAGATCATTTTCGTGACTATGTGTGATGTTTTATGTTAGGACTTATCACGTGTGCTTTTAGATGTGCTTGTCATATTGATACATGCTTATGGATATTCTAATGACTAATGGAATAGTGATGTTAGATTTTGGTTAGTCTTTAATTATTTTGATGATGATTATGACATGTTTATGAATATGCTAGAAATAGAATGTGTTACCTTATTTTGGAATGGTTTATGATTATTGATGTTACGAGATGTTATTTGATATTATATGACACTTTTAAATGTTGTTTATGTATGGAGGGAAGAATTTTGTACTTCTCACTTGTGAGAACCCTATGATGTTTTGATTTCCTTTCACTAGGTATATGATAATTACATGTATATGCATGATCATTTTGTGTGTTGTAGATTGCGGGTACTAGGCATCGACTCCACTTGAATTGGCAGTTCTGAGCGTGCCTTAAACCCAATGGAATAGTTGATCAGAGATAGCACTTAGTACCCTACCCTAGCCATCATCCTTAAAGAGGATGAGTATCTGGTATGATACCTTGTCTGTGTGTCAGTGTTGTCTATGGTCAATTGGTCTTGCTTCTTGACCCTGGTTAGGGTTTAGGTAATTGTTTGGAATTTGGTTTACTTAATTTAAAACTTGTTTGATAAATGTTGTTTTTGGTTAAATGATGCATTAAAATAAGTTATTAAGTAAAAAGTTACTATGATAAATAAATATAAATATATATTTATTAATAATCATAGTTTATAATAAATTAAATGTGTAATGTAATGCTAAAATAAAATAATTTTTTGGGAATTTTGTGAGATTTTATTGGATTTTTGGTTTTAAAAAAAAAAGGTTTTTTGGGTTTTTGGGAAAACAAATCATCTACTCTTTCTCTAAATATTGTTCTACTGGGAGATTTTTCATTCTGTTTTGCTAAAGAAAGTAATTTGTCTGCAAAAATTTCAAATATTGTGATTTTGTGGAAATTGGTATTCTTGAAAAAATAGATTGGGGATTCTAGAAAAAAATGATTGGGGTTTGGTGAAATTGGAGTTGCAAGTTGGGAATTTAGAGCTCGACATCAAATCTCTAGCACTGCCAAGCGATTGGATCCAAGTTGGAACTATTGTCTTTTTGAATTTTATCTTTGTTTTGAAAATGAATGTTTGAATGTTTATGTTTTCTGTAAACATAATTTTTATTTGTTTATTTATTTTGAATTGAAACATTTAGTAAATGTAATTTCTAAAGTTTTCAAAGCCCTTTTTTCTGTAAATCATTTTGTTCATATTTTTCAGCTATCGTTTTGCATGCTATGTATCATCTAACCTCTGTCGTTGATATTTTTGTCTCTTAAACCCTTTTCAATATTTGTTTTAGCACACCCATGTATTATTTCTTCTTAAATAACAAAATTTTTGAGCCTAACAACATAATTGTTATCATCGGCATGTACCTTTCCTTGTGGATTTACCACATTAGAAAAGCATTAGGGTCCACTTTTATAGTAAATATTGTATGATGTGATTTCATTTCTAGATTGTATATATATATATATATATTAGATACTATGTAATGTGATCCCTTCCTGCATATTTCATTGGATAATCTTTATGCTTGGTATTTGATGATTTTGGTTTTTGATAGACATCTAGTATGTTGGAGATCTAGCGCAGCCTACTTATTCTTGGTGCCGACCTTTGACCCAGGCATGGCACCCAGCACTAGCCATGGCTGGCGGTCAGACGTCCCTCTCCACCCCTGCGGATTATCCTAGCATCACATTAGGGTTTGGTTATTTTTTTCTTCAATGTTGTTTATATTATATCAATTTTCATTTGATGGCTAATGTGTTTCATACTTGGTATAATTGAATTCCATTTGGTGGCTATTCTTTGTATGTTGTATATGCATGGTATTCGATGTTGAATACCTCAATTTTATTTAATACTTGGAATTCGATAACTTGGATTTTGGTTTCACTGGCATTCTTTGCATGTATTGCTTGTATATATATACTTTATGAATAGCATTCAATGTATTCACTTTGCATTTAGTAATCGATGGATATATAATGTGTTGGAAATTCAATTAATATGCATTATGTTTGGTAATTTGAATATATAGAATTTGATGAATTTGTGTAGACACATAAAAATGACCTAGGCCTGCAAGCTCTATTTTTGCCACTTTCCTCTTAGCATAATTAAAATGTTTAATTATGTTGTTTCGTCCACCTTCTTCTATTAATTAAATAATTTTTAATCATTTAATTAATTCATGTCTTTTTATTCTTCTTGATTCTTTAAATAAATAAATTTTATCTATTTATTTAAATACGTCACTAATTGTCTAATGTCTCTCCATAATTAAATAAATTTCTTAATTTATTTAATTATCTTTGTCCACTACTTCCTCCTGATTATTTAAATAAATAAATTTTATTTATTTATTTAAATACATCATTAATTCCTAAATGTCTTCTCGTAATTAAATAAATTCTTTAATTTATTTAATTATTGTCCACCTTGGCATTTTCCCCATTTTAAATAAAATTGTTTATTTAAAATGGTCCCATTCTAATTTCCCCTCTTTTAGTAAATAATTCAAATTAATTATTTATTATCACATGACCCCACCTTTTTGAATTAAATTAATTTTTAATTCAAAATAACCTTTTTCCTCCATAAATCAAGTAATTTCTAATATTATTTGATTTTCCAGCTCTTTTTTTTTGGGCCATTCTTATCTCTTTGTCACATGCATTATCAACCCTTGATTTAATTTTCTCAAATCAAATCTTGTCCATTCATTTCAATTTTGACCTAATGTTTCCCTAACCCTAATTGTGTGTTGTCATATTGAATCTTGTCCCTTGATTCTAGGGAATTTGTCAATCTTCAATCTTGGCCATTCATTCAAAATTGCATTTCTATAAAATGGCAATTTTGGTCTCATTTGCACATCTCTTGCAATCATATCATCTCATGCTCTTCCAATTTTATGTCATCTTAGCTCTTGCAATATTGTCTTAGGCATACTTTACGTCTCTTGGCATTTTGGCATATTTTAGTCATAGTTCATAGTTGCTTACTAGTTGCATAGTCACATAGTATTGCATTTTATAATCAAATCCTTCAACATTTTGTTTTGGTCTTGGAATTGTCACAAATTTCTCACATAAAATCTAAGGGAAAACTACATATTTTGCAACAAATAGAGAAGGTGTAATGGAGTTCAATCATGGAGGTTGAAGACTTAAGGTGAATCTCTCTTTGTTTTCATGTTTTCCTCCTTTGTGCTTTATTATTTACTTTGGGTTTTTATTTATTTATGCACTAATCTGCTAACCTAGATTCTTCGCATAGTTACATTAGTGAACCCAACACCAAAATTGAGCATTTTTGTTTTTTCGTACAATTTTTTTATGTTTTTGTAGGTACAGGTACAAAACGCCGCATTCACAATTTTCTAAGCCACAAATGTTCTGTCGCGACGCATTTTCTTTGCAAAGTGACACATCCACCATCCTGAGATGCATTTGACTAACAAAAAGTTGCATTTTCTCATATCTGATGCATTGGCCATCTAGAACGATGCATTTGAAGACCACAATGCATTTTCTCTACATATCGATGCATTCGCCTATCAGATTCTAGCATATAGACCTGATCCACATTTATTGTGCAGAACAACGCATTCGCTCTGTTGTGACGCGGTCGTCTGGTAAATTTTTGCTTTTGGTTTTTCTAGAAATTTCCAAATTTCCCATTTCAATCTAGTAGTGTAGTGGTTTTTTTTGGTTACTAATCTATTGTTGCAACAAGTGGCTTTGAGTTTTCGTGGGTCCAAGACATCTTTTTAGACTACTAACAAGTGGTTTTGTAGGTTCAAATGTCCAAGCATATTATTTTGAAACCTCTTGTGTTTGTTTTAGATTAAAAAACACTTCCATTGGTGCTTTTAAAAGAACATTTGCTTGTCCCACTTTGATTTAATTAAGGGGTTAAAGAAATTTGCTTGATTGTGCTTGAAGGTGGTAGGTGCGTATGCTCTCACCTTGTGCAAACTAGGTGATCAGAAAACTAGACCCATCTATTTTATGTGTCACCCCGATTCAATAATCGAATTATCCTCTCCCCTTGTGCACTTGTGCGGTCCTAGGTACAAGAGAAATGGTTATTAACTCTAAGACTTAGGTCTTCCTTGGTGGGAAAAATTACTCACCCCAAGGTGACTCAAACCAGCAATGAAGCTCTTTGGTCGAGCTACCCCCGTCCGATATATAAATGTGAATCCTAACGAAAAGCCTAGGATTACGAGTGCAAATGTGTCACACGGACAAGTGAACTCCCCAAAACCCTATTGAGAATAACCTCTTCAGGTTGGAGTTCCTCCTTATTGGAGCTAATCTTTCCCCATGTGTGGCCACTCGAACGGGGGTCCCGAACTAAACTTTTTTGTGTAGTTTCCAAAATCCCTTCTATTTGCTAGTGCAACAATGGTCGTTGTGAAGGCATCCACATTCTCGCAGTTCTTAGTATTGGAGATCAACCCACCATGGGATATTTATGGGGATTGGAAGTTTGGTTGACCTGAGAATTGACTGCACTATAAGGGGGAGCTCATGTGGCCTAGCTTATGGATTCATCTGCTAAGAATAAGTGTGGTTAGGGAAACCCACGTGGAAACTAGCAAATATTGTCCTTGGCTAACCTAGGGTTGTACTTGTCTTCTTTGTGCATGATCAAAAAAAATATTGTGTTTTCCAAGTGTTTTCTGAGATATTAAACAAACAAACACCATTTCACAAACCTAGAAACAAACATTCAACTTGAAACAATTTCAAAATTTTGCCAAAAATTGCAAACAAACTTGAATTATTCTGCCTGCAATGCATTTGTTGAAATGCACTCGTTATTCAGGGCCACATTTGCCATATTCTATGACACATATTTCACTCTAAGAAGCCACATTTTCTATTCCTGGTGATGCATTTTCCTATCTTGAACCACATTTGCTTAACAGAACACCGCAATTGCTTTCCTAAGTTGCATCTGCTATATGTAGAACCGCATTCGCTGAAACTATGACGTATCTACTAAACTGCAACACATTTGCAACCTGAAATGATGCATTTTCCTGGAAAAAACTAAAACATTGTTGCAGTCTAAAACTTGTCCACTCTGATACAACACATCTTTTTCCAGCAACCTTTGTCAAAAACCAAAAAGAAAATTTCTCAAATCTTCCATCATTTGCATCTTTAGCTTGCATTTACCCATAGGTTTAACTTTGCAAAATTGTAGTTGCATCCTTTAGGGTCCATCATCTTCATTTTCAATCATAAACCAGTCCTTAGTTCCCCATTTCATTTGCAAATTTTGGCTTAGGAAACATTACCATACTTTTCAAAGTCATTTCCTTCAAGAGTAGGTGGTCATTGGACTTAGTCATCATTATTTATTTTAGTCATTGTCATTTTTGTGAGACTTTCCAACTCAAAAGACTAGTTAGGAAACCTCACTTTTTCACCTTGTAATCTTGTCCTTTAGTCACATTAGTAAGTCCTTTGATGACCCAAATTGAGACATAGATCAAGCTTAGGGTGGTTGAGTAACCCTTTTCCAAATCATTTAGACTTTTATGTTTGCATACCTTAGAAATTTCAAATCATTCTAGTCCTCATTTTGCATACCTTATTCCTAAAAATCCAAAAATTTGGTCATCATTGTCCTTTGTCGTTTCCTTTAGGAAACATTGTCATATTGTATTTGTATTCCTTATAATCCAAAAATCCAAAAGCATAGTTTGCATTTACATCCCTTATTCAAAAATCCCAAAAACATAGTGTAATCATTTAGTTGTCATTTTCATCCTCTTCCTAATTTGAGCAACTCCTTATATGGTTGAGATTAGGCTTCAAAGAAAAAGAAGAAAAATGGCTAATTTTGGGCAAGACACCAACACTTATATTTTTTCCAATGACATGAATCAAAACATGAACCAAGACACATATTTTATCAATCCTTTTAGTGAAAAGAACATGCCATCTTCGCCACGTAACCCCTTCAAACCATTTATACAAAGGGACCAACATGGACAAGTATATGCAGAAGACTTAGAAGTCGCAGCACAAAATCCTAACATAGCCTCCTTTGTGGAAGATCTAGTCTTACGTGACCCAAAAAGGTATCTAGCCATGCTCTTGGACCAAGGGGCTAAGTTGCCATGTGGCTTTGACATTAGCACTTTGATACCAAATTCACCAGATCACAATACCAACAACAACAATACAAACAACACGTACAACACTAGTCAACCCAAAAACAATGCCTTTGTTGGTGCCACCTCACAAATTTCCACAAGCACTATTAATGCCACCTCTAATGACACATCCAATCAAAACACAATCAATGCAACATCCATTGGAGGGACATCAACTATGTCACAAGCCATGTCACAATCAATGCCAAAAATGTCAACAA